>CACRXP010000006.1:1382754-1472727 GCA_902702965.1 Spirometra erinaceieuropaei | reverse complement strand
ATCGCTTCCCTTGACAATGCCTGTAAACTGGCATTAAATTAAAATTTATTTATTTATTTATTTATAAGTTGTGTGTCTGACGAGTCGATGTGGTTATCGACGGGTTTGTGGTCGCCTGTGATTTGCAGTCCTAGGGCCTGCCTGTACGCCTGTCCTAGCCACTCAGGAGCTGTGACAACATGATACGTAATGCGGCGTAGCCACCAGGGGTGGACGGTTTATATGCGCTTGAGACGTTGCAGAGCCATCACACACACACAACATATATTTATGTAATATGGGGGATCGACCACAATTCTAGTTGACAAATAATTCGTATAAATCTGACCCGTTTTAATTTTGGACTCTTAGATATAGCTTCTCTGACATTATCGGCTGCCCACCTTCTTAGTTCACAGTATTCTTGCAAAATTATGCAGTATATCGACACTCGAGACGACGTACACAGATACTATTTATATGTGTTTTGTAATATAAACAAGAAAATATATCTGTTTTGGAGGAGTTAAAGAATTTCTGAACAATTCCGCCGCACATTCACTGCTTGTAAAGCTGCTCACTTTCGGTCGCTTGGTGCTTAACCTGTTCGATGAACTCATGTGCAAGTGAGGAGTATTAAAGCACGTTGGAGCGACGGGGCTGACACACCGATTGATGCTTGTCTCGTGGAAATACTGGAACGCATTTAGACAAGTAGTAATTCCTGTCGTGCTATTACAGAAGTTATCGGCACCATTTCTTGGCTGCCAGATAAGCGACTGTTTTAAATCACCTAACTGGAGGCGTGATAAACTTCATTTCAAAATTGGAATTACCATCGAGCCATTAAATTGCTTTACGCTGACAGAACGCATCCGATAGCCACTCATATAATAATTTTGATCTGATAATCAAGTGCAGAAACAGTTGTCACTGACTGTGTTTATCTGAGGCCTTCGACTAAGTTTGAAAAGAAGAAGTTTGGTGCAAGCAGAATTGAGAACCTAATATATGACTAAGCTCTGTGTAAAAATGAACACGCGCTGTGAATCTACATTTGAACAGAAGCGGTAGTTTAACCGTCGCAGGCGACGAGGATAATTATTGTTCCGGCGACACAGTGAAGACTTGCAATCTTGTACATTTCCAACGACATCTGTTATCCATGCCAACCGTGGATGCGAGCAGAGATGGGGATGAAATTGCCTTCGCCAGTGCCACATTGGTGCCACCAAAACCATAAGTTATTCTCAATTATCTCAAGTGTCTCCTTGGAGCAAATCAGAAGGTCCTTAGGGGACGCTACTATGTCTGCCGTTCATAAAGAAGCAGCGGTGGGAATTCCTCATCTTCGAGAGTTACTTTAACTGTCTGAAGGTTGCAAGGATAGGGGAACCAAGGGTGGTCGAAAACCTTTATTGTATTTACCTCCAATGCGTGACCAAGGAGGAACATGTATAGTACATCAAACTGGTACTTGCTTGTGTGGATGATATTACTTAATAATGCTGAAGGCAAACCTCGTGTCTTGAAAAGTAAGAACTCACAACTATTAAATCATAAATGCTGGTGTAGATCAACTCCAAACCTAATAGGATCGCATGTAGGAACCTTTTGAAACATTTGAACAGCATTCTTCAAACCAACTACCTGCGGGCAAACTCAGGCAATTTAAAGGAGTGGTAGCAGCCGTTTCGAGCACGAAACAGTCGAGTTTTAGGAAACACTCCCCTACCACTCAGAAACAAGGCGACGTCTAGGATATGTGGGAGTAGGTGATGAATTGGAAATAAAAACAAATTAAGTGCTCGGTAGCCGTCATGTAGGCGGGAAACGACAGCCGCCTACTTGATAAGTAGATGCTGAGGTGGAGTCCAGCATCTGTTGAACTACCTGATGATGCTTTTTGCATGCAGAGGTGAAAGGCCTGATTAAGGGGAATTTTAAGGATCTTTGGTTTTAGTGCGGGGCATCTGTGTTCCTCATGTAAGGTTCAGACATTATCTCCACATAGAGAGTTCACGATAAGCTGAGATTAATGTAACGGCGGTGAGACTAGGGGTTGTTTTATACTCAGGGCGGCAGTCGGCATAGAATCTAGGCAAACAGAACATGAGTCGGTAGTTCGTTAAACTGGTTAGGGGGTCATTGTAGAAAAAAACAAGCTCCCAGTATGATAACAGACACATAAGCAATAACGAATGTTCACCTGAGAACGTTTCAAAAGCCCAAATCAAGCGTGACCGATCACGGACCATGAGTGTGGATAATTGAATTGTAGGCCACAGTCAGTCGCAGGAGGTATGTTGTCTTCGACGAACGGTAATAAAAGGATTTATGTACCGGTCGACAACGGAATCACTGAAAAACTCTGCATCGGTGATCCGGTCACAGAGAAATTCATTGAGAGAGTGACGGACAGTAGTGCACACAACGACATTCGGTGGGACACATTTGGAAAAAATCACCCAAGTAAATTGGACTAATAACAGAATTGTCTTCTTTGCTTGCATGCCTAACTTGGGCAATATGAGTTATGAAATTCGGTGTACCATGGTGTACCGCTGGGATGGGAGTATAGTGGCTATGTAGTGTACAGCGACAGAACAAACGCACCGCGAGTTTCAGACGCAGGGGACCGAGATCGCGCAGGATGCGGAGCTACTGACTCTTAGTCTAAACGCTAAACCTAACGCAGAATAAATCGAACCCTAGTGGTGAGTGCATTCAGAATAGGATGATTGCCGAGCCGAAACGATGCACCTTGAAGGCGTCATTATGTACCTGTCCGGCCTACCAGTTTCCACGTGTATGGATACCATTTCCTTATGTAAACTGTAGTCACCCCTACCAGCGGTGAGGACCGTTTCTCGGTTTTTTTGATAAGTTAGGTAAAAGAACACCGGTTTGTTAACAATAGGGGAGAGAACATGAAACGTCTTTCCCTATCTCCTATTTAAAACCGTTCATCGAAGTTGATTTGGCTATTGCAGAAGCTCAGATGTCTAAAGATTTAGATTTTGAGTCGGACACGTAAATATGGGCTCCCCGTACCACAGATGGCCTCGCGCTAAATTACAGCGGGTACTTCTGTTCGTATCCCAAGTTTAATCCTACCCCTAATTCTAATGATAACCTTAATTGTATTCCAAGCGCTAACCTCCATAATTCTGATCCTACCGCCAACCTTAGCCCTAGTCCTAGGTCTAAATCACATCCCCTTCTAACTTTCCTAGAATTTAGGAAAACGGCACCTGCACTACAGAGCGTTGATATTCCTGTGCCCAACTGAAAACTCGTTGACTGAGTAAGAAACAATGTTTCTTAGGTTCGTGATTTTCTCAGCGAGGTCTACTTGCTTCTGTGAAGCAACTCATGCGACTACAAAAACCATCTGTCGGTCAACTGGCATGCGTTGTGAAAACGGTTGCTGAGGAATTGAGGAAGCGAACCTACAGTTACCCAAAATATTTTCTGCCTTTCTCAAGAGCTGTGGAGTTTCAGGGTCACGTAAACCTACTCCTGTAATAAATCATTATAATCAGTGTTGCTATGTCTGGCAGCGCGCTTAATGAGTGCATTGCGCAACTTGTCATGGAGTACGCTCAGTAGGTCAACATCGGAGGTGAATACAGGGCCCCTAAGTGTTCTTATCAGGTGCACTTAACCGGAGCTGAGTAATCTTCATCTCCTGAGGCATCCTGCCTCATGGCGCGTTATCTGACACTTGATACTTTGTGTTTGGAGCTTTGGGGACTGGCAGACACAGATGCTGTTAAAAGGACATCTTTTGGGTTTCCTCATTCCAGCAGAATGCCATAGTCACCAATCTATGGCGCTGCTGGCTTTACTTTTAAGTGATAAGGGCACACAATCCGGCCAAATCCTAAGAGGCATCAGAAGGCAAGGTCGGCAGCAGACAAAATATGTATTGCATTCTCCTTAAACAGACCGCCGTCAGGAAGGGAGCAACTGGAATAGGATTGGTTCATCTAGGTAGTCATGTGTGCTGTGCGATGTGACTGCCCGCATTTGCTATCCGCTGCAAGTTTTGTCATCGGCTCAAGTTAAAAAGAACGGGCAATATTGATTAGTTAGTTAACAATATGACATATACACTCTTGCACTTGGGTGGTCCTAACGACTTTTGAGATTCAAACTTGCTCAGAAATAGATTGAATCGATTTCCCCGGGAGTGTGGGTTGGGTGTCGACTAGCTAGGGCTGTCAACTTGGGCGACATGTGACGCGAGGCCAAGAACGTTTCCTTTTCTTCCATCCGCTGAGAGTCCGAGTCCCAACGGCTGTGGTGAATTTGTGCCAAGTGATTTGTGCGGCTTTAAAGTCACCGTCTAGGGGAGTCATAAGTGCGAGAGTCACTTGCTTTACATGAAACCGATTCGCCGAAGCGTAAACGTCACATAAGTTGCTGACGTAATGATTACAAGCGATATTCATACTGTCAGTAAGACACTGACAAACGGCACGAAATGAATGCTAGATGGGTTGAGGTGTGTAACTCCCTGTTGATTGTTTACGCTTTTGCGCCTGCGATGTAATGCGTGGACCCTAGACAGGGCTGCACTGCAGATGCGCTGGACCAAAACTGAGTCAGAATAGCTCACAGCACGGGTAAATCAATCTGTGCTGAGTCCGAGTGTGTCGCTGAAAGGGCGCGATCGCACGCCCTGAAGTGGGCTTCCAGGCGGCGTCCAGTCTTATCACCGGTTGCCAAACCCGGACGGTAGACTGATGCATGAAAGAGGGATGTGAGAGCGAGGGGGACGCTAGGGAATCTATGTGCACGACACATCTCTCAATATAACAAGTAGGAGGTGCTTGAATCTATCACGACGCGCTATGAGCCGTGGCTTGGAAGGTTGTCAACTGACGAGATAACACTCAGAACTGAGAGTCAGTTTGCAGTGGCTGGTTCTTGAAGCTGTCTCTATGATCCCCACAAGAGCCTCAGAGGCACTGGTAGTTATCAACATTGTTCACCTCTAAAATCTGCATGGTCTCCAGATCGACCTTCGTTTTCTTGTTGTTGAGTCTGCTCTTCACCATATTCAGTATTCAAATTACCTGGTGTTTTCTTACCTTGGAAAAGCTTGGGGGTTGATGTTATGAAGAAGGGGACACTAGCGCTGAGACAGGAGCTTTATTAGCTCGACGTTTCGGATTCCTGCCCGAATCCATCATCAGAGACAAAAGCAGATACGGGTTCGAGCAGGAATCCGAAACGTCAGGCTAATAAAGATCTTGTCCCGGCGATCGTGTATCCTTCTTCAAGACTGCTCTCTGGAACTCGTCTCTTCGCTTCTATTGGTTGGTATTATGCCCTCCTTGTCGCACAAAAATACCACTCCGATCTCACTTCCTGACGAAGATGTAGCCTTGCAGTTGTTAATGGTATCAACTGTAGTGCATCCACGTTGCATCATCTCGGTTCGGAAGACAAACGAAGGTCCTGAAGTCATCAGAGACAGTCTACTCGTCTTTAGTACAGACGTGAGGTGGGCTTGTAGATTACCGTGGAACTTGTCCAAAACATTACCAAGGCTTGTCGTAGAGGGTAGATTGTGCACCTTCTTTATTCGGTTGCCCTGGCTCGGAGGAGTGGCACTGACTGTGTCATTTTAAGTAAGATCGTTCGAGACAAAGAAACGCAGATTTTTATTGACTTTTGACACGGGTGTACAGACGAACTAACAGACACTCACGTTAACTCCCCTCATAGCTGTATTTTACACTTAAGTCAGTATATAAGTCAGTATATTTTAAGGGTAATAGGCAATACTTTTGAAAACCCCCATTGAAAACTCTGCATGGAGTACCTAACTTTAAATAAACATGCTACTAAAATGTCATCAGTAATATATATACTCAACAGAATATTTTTGTTCGTTTGTGCCCGCTAGTGTACGCTGAGTCTCCCTGACCGACGTATCGAGCTTTAACGTTTGAATTCTTTACCGAGTTGGTGAGAACGTACGCACCACGATAACGTTGTTACATTGAGGAGTCGAGCTCTGGGGACGGCAATTTATTTAGTTGGTCTTTTGGCACCGGTGCTGGGATCGATATTCAGGCGTAGGACCTGATGAGCGTTGGTCTGCTCAAACGATGATATAGCGAGGGCAGGTGGAAAGAAAGGACCGGGAGCGTGGAGACTAGAACTGAGTGTTGCTTTTCCAGATGTTTTGCAGCCAGTTTGGTGAGACATCTCCGGACACGGAACAAGAGCTAGCGGATTTCGTTCCTCCGAAACCTCAATCGTAATCCCCCAAGTGTCCCCTCGTAGCCCCGTGGTCATCAGAACAGTGTGTGCTCATTGATACCTTTTTGTTCTCCCCTACCTCAATTTCTCCTAGTCATTTGTGCCCTATTAAGGATATATTGGTCTGTTGAGACATTGTTTGACCCCTACGATGCTGAGGAAATTGAAAATCGCCCGTTCGGGAAAGAAAGAGTCAACGGCTTCTCTAAACAGTCTCGCCATGACAACGGTCGCTAAAACAGACCGGATTATCCCTATAGAGCAGGTAAGCGGTCAGCCTTCTCCACCGAGACATGAAAAGATCAATGAAAAAAACAGTCTAGATGTCTATTTAGCCAATAAGATCGATCTCGTGTCGGTGTGGTTGGCTGTGGCTGGACCACGGCCTTCAGTTTGCTGCTTAATTCCTGGCAAGCGCAGGCGAGTTAGGTGATCTGCCTAAGGAAGTTTGATTTAACTCCTGTGGTTCGCTTGTTGGCAAGTGAACCGGTTAACTGGTCATCTTTGGCTGAACTTTCAATCATTTGATCCAAGCATACTGAAAATGAGACCCATTTTTTTCGATGGAGTGTAAAAGAGAACGCGATAAATACGCTTAACGTTGGCAGGGGATTTGGCATGGGCTTGCATAAAAACTCTACAGCTATTTTGGAAACAGTTCGAGTCTCAATTTCTGAATTTCGGTCTCTTTTTATGTAAGATACGGCTGGTATGCCGACGCATGACAAGAGATGTTCGGGAAGCCACTGAACTTTGGGCGAAAGGGGATGGGCAGTATCATTCAGAATTTTATCAGCGAACTGGCTGACCGTCGTACAACTAAGTATGCAATTAGATTTTAACTCTCGCCAAAATGATCAGGCCGTCGTTTAAGCATTTATGAAAATGCTATTTGGATTGTCTAATTAGAATCCCGTTTAAGAGTGAGTTAGCTCTTTATGACCTACCTTTGAGTAAGTGGATAGAACTATACGCTTTTTGGATTCCTAAAAGGTAAAAAAATTGAAATGTTCAATTATGCTTGTTCATCTGCTTCTCATATGCGAACGACTGAGGATTCAATGGCGGAGGCCAATTTTTTATGCGAAAATCTCAAGCCACTTCCTTCTGCATTGTGACCGAACAAAGTTTACCGAGATGTTCGTATTTGAGAGAAGAAGAGGAAGAAAACTCTCCACTTCCAATGAAGCCTTGTCTATTTCATAGGAATAATTCCGCTGACCAGGAAGGAATTGGACGGTACATTGAACTGGCAAGACCCCCCGCCTCAACAACAAAAATGGTACAAAGTTGGAAAAAATCAATGAGCCAATCATCTTCATTGAGACCACCCAGAGCGAACTGCTGAGATAAATGCCAAATAAATGGAGCCCTGGGGGAAGTGCTTTTTAGGATGAACACCAAGCAGTTTCTGCTGCGATTTTTCCCGTCCTTTCTGCTCACAGTGAGCGTTTTGGTAGATGGGACCAACTTTGCTGACTCGGAGGAGTTCAAGAATCTGGTCCTATCCAACGCCGACTGCAACATGCTGCGGTGGTCAGATCTCTGTCTGTCGCGTTTTGCCCGTCCCAACACCTGGTTCAGGCGTGGATGCCATCGCTGCCAATGCGTTTCCGGTCTGCCAGGAGCCCTGAAGTGTCGCTACATGCGACGATGCCGCCGAGTGCCCCGACTACAGTGTCACATCCTAAAAATTAACCTCAACTGGCGCGAGAGGATCTAATGTGCAAGTGTGCACTATGAAGTCGAAGCTGCGTCCACAATAAATCCTCCATTTATGCCTTTAAGATAGGCAGAGTCTTAACTGTCCTGGGTTCAGGCTGTGAATCAGTTTATTATGTCCCCCAATTTGCTTCGATATTTTGATTTTTTTATCTGCCTTTAATGAAATCTTTGGCGCGAAACGGGCACGATGAGTATACAGCGATCGGAGTACGGTTAAGCAGTGTATAGTGATGTGGATTACATTAGTATTCGAAGTATAAACTCACCCAGCGGGCGGCAATACCTTAGCTCTCTGATAGACCGCATTCATTGTCACAGTAGTGCTGAATTAGTACTGTGTGGATGAACATTCCATGAAAATATGCGTAGATTCAACCACTTTTTTTCTCAGTAACCTAAATACATGCCTTAACTTTATCAGTGGGTTTAGACCACAGCAATAAAGCAAAGCGTCCGAGGAGGGGATGGCAGTTTGGAGATGTTGTCACGCCTCAGCATACAGGGAGAGACCGATCTCATGAAATGTTGACCGAAATTTGGAAATGCCTTTTCATTTCGGAAGAATTACTTAGGTACCGGTACAATATTGATTATCAAGCGACATAATCGTATAGTTTCGGATTTCGGATTTTGAGTGCATTCCTTTTTAACCTCTTACAGAAACCGCAGTTGATAAGAAATGACTGCTTATGTAGCATACATTTTTTGCCATTGATTTTGACGGTCTTATAAATTCAAATATATTTTATGGGAAACATGCATTAAAAATGTTTTCTTTTATTCGTTCGAAGGATAATCAAGTTATGTTTATATTGCATGCCTGAAGAAAGGGTATATTGCGTTTTTTTAAAAAGCTTTTCAATGTCCGAATAATTTCAAGCCTGATCAACCGTTTCATAAGCTTTCAGTGATTTCAGTCTACAGGGTGTAGGCTTTCGTCTAAGGAAAATGCTATATTTCTCCATGCCTTTAAAAGGATGCCATGAAGAGTTTACAAAATATAACAACGAAGGAGGACCAGGTTCTACATTTCATGAGAAGCATTGCCAAACGGACGTGTACGATGATGCGTGTATGGACATTGCGCGATCTTAAAAATCCCGTAATTAGAAATTTTTTAAAAACCGAAAAGTACCCTTTCTGCAGGTATAAAACGCAAACGTAGCGTGATTATCTACCGAACGAATAAAAAAAACACATTTTCCCATAAAATATGTTTGAATTTTTAAGACCGTCAAAAATCAATGGTAAAAAAGGTATGCTACATAAGCAGTCACTTCTTATCAACTGCGGTTTCTGTAGGAGGTTAAAACGAAATGCATTCAAAAGCCGACATCCGAAACATTATAGGATTACGTCGCTTGATAATAAATATTGTAATGGTTCCTATGTAATTCCTCCTAATCGAAAAGGCATTTTCGAATTTCGGTCAACATTTTATGAGATCGGTCACTCCCTGTACCTAGTGAGCACAAACCAGTCGACCTTGTATTCTAAATCTCAGGGAGCTCTGATCTAAAAAGACAGTCTCAGAGTTTTCTCTGGTACTTTTGAGTAGACGGGATCCACCAACCCCACTCCTCGTATTCCATCAGGGAGGGGCAGGCAATGAACGTAGAAGCGAGGGCAGAAAATGGCAAACACGGACAAGAGTACTAGTTTCACGGCCGTCAGCAGAATGCTGCGATACAAGTGGGAGGCTGAAACACGCGTAGGTAATCAGCGATTAAAGAGGGGGTGGAATACCTAAGGCATTGTTTTGGAGTTGATCTTACACATTCCTTTATGACCTTTCGATCGCTGCTAACGACGAGGTCTACCGTGTGCCCTACGGAGTGAACGTAGCATCGGAGACTTGCTTGTGAATTAGTTTGTATTGATGGCACGATGGCCTAGTATCCAACGCCTTTCCTTCTCCTCCTCCTACACCCGCCTTGTTGTGACTATAAAAGGACGTCAAGAGGACCGGTGGGCATGGGCGCAACGTCTGGCAAGGTTAAACGATCCTGAAGAAGGAGACACGATCGTTGGGACAAGAGCTTTATTAGCCTGACGCTTCGGATTCCTACTCGAACCCATCATCAGAGACAACAGCAAATGCGGGCGGTTCAGGCATAAGGGGCTGCAGTATTTATAGGATGCAGTCGCCATGCCGCCGCCTGCCTATGAATATTCACGGCTCCCCCACCCCTTCATCAGGGATCGTTGTAGGTGGTGTGATGGCCGACATTCGCGTAGTTAATCGCTGCAATTTCATCACGTGCGTTGGACGTTGGTGGGATGATTGCTCGACCACCTGACCCACCGACCCTGGAGTTGGGAAAAGTGTTCACTTGTGCGCTCCCCACGTTGTTAATTCCTCCGCCTAGGCGAAGTCTCAGCACCGAGTATGGAGTCGGAAGATCGTTGCACTTGTTGATGGACTGGGGCCAGTAAACCATGACTAAAGCAGCTCCCAGCTCACGCGGTTGTCACCTCTTGCGAGAATTTCGGCCTCGTCGAATTTGAATGTGTAGCTGGATCTCGTCGAATGAGCCGCAACTTGAGAGCTGGCGTCATTTCTCCGCACTGCTGCAGCGTGTTCGGCCACTCGCGTTCGTAGCTATCTTCCGGTTTCTCTGACGTAGTTGCTTTGTCCGCAACTGCACCAGATCCGGTAAACGACTCCAGGCGTTTCTAGCCGTGGCAGTGGGTCTTTTGGTTTTATTACCTGACGCCTGATGGTTGCCTCCGGTTTGTGTGCAACTCCAACCACAAGATTTGGAGCAATTAACGACGCGAATGTCGGCCATCACACCACCTACAACGATACCTGATGAAGTGGGAGCCGTGAATATTACCAGGTATGCGGTAGCATAGCTACTGCATCCTATAAATACTGCAGTCCCTTAGGCCTAAACCACCCGCATCTGCTTTTGTCTCTGGTGATGGGTTCGAGGAGGAATCGGAAGCGTCAGGCCAATTAAGCTCTTGTCCCAGCGATCGAATCTCATTCTTGACGACTGCTTCCTGGGTCTCGTCTCTTCGCTTCTATTGGAAAATCATACTACTTAAGCGGTCATTTTCTACCATGTGGTTTGTTTGCAGGCGGCCGGACAGAATCCTATTAAATAGCCGACATCCTGGCGTAACTGAAATACCACATAAATATTAACTGAAATTCTGAAGGATGTTCTAGAGCAGAATGGCTTTGAGGTGTAATATTGATTATCGTGCCCAAGATACTCCAGTCGCGCAAGGACGCCGACATTTAAACGCGTTCAGTTCAGTTAATCTCCTTCCCAGCCGCCTGAAAAGACCAGACCCTAAAATGAAAACTTCCAAATTTTTCCCATTGGTTTTCTGTGCTCTAATATGTTCAGATATACTTTATAAAAATAGGCAGGAAATATTTTGGCTCGTTCTCACTCGGCAGCAAATCATGTCTTTTTCAAATTTTATGCTTGGGAAGAAGACATACTTGGGTTTCAAAGACTTGTTTAGTTCCCGAATAATTTTGAATCCGGCCTTTATTTGAACTTGCGTTTAGAACTTCCACACCACAAGTTATTTACTTTTAAAGAAGGGTAAATTTCACATTTTCCTATGCTAGCAAGAATGAACGTAGATAAGGCATATTTCATGAGCAGTATGGATAAACAGGCTGATACGAAGATACATGGATGGACATTTCGAAGTCTATAAAGATTTTATAATCGTAGACCTCTCGTAAGCCTAAATATGCCTCTTATTCGAGTACAGAATCCCAAAAAACGCAATTGGCTAGTACAGGAAAGGATAATTTAGGCAGGTTTTTTACAAATTACTTTTGATTTTATTAGAGCATATAGGATAATGGAAAATGTAAATTAAAAAGAATTCATTTTTTGCTGAGTGTGACTTTTATAGGCGGATTAAGGTGAGAGCAGTCAAAGGCCGATATCCTGCCGTGTCTGAAGTATCTTGGAATCATGCTACAGGATAATCAGTACTTTAACTATACTAAAGTAGCTCTCTCTGAGTGAAAGCACATATCAGAATTCCGGCTAACGTTTCATTAGATAGGCCAGGTTCTGTGTTTGTCATCATGAACAACCATTGTCTAGTACCATTTCGGGAAAGCGTGTGGTTTTACCTAAGATGAGCAGGGAATTGCCCAAAAGTTAAGAAAACTTGATGATTTAAGCATGATATGGAAAATCCCGTTAAAGTTAGACAGGTGTGGGTAATTAAAGGAATGAAGACGTGAAGGTAAAAATCGGGCGATAACACCCAAAAAACCGCCTAACCAAAGCATCCTGTCTTACGGAACAGGTGGTAATAGGGGTTTAATGGGTGGTGGCTGGTCGGGATGTACGATACAAGCCGCTGGAAAGCCTTATTTCAACAGGTGAATGATCGAAGTTGGCCCGCTCTCCGTTCCGTTATTACAAAATAGGTCGCCAAAGGCAGTATAGTGGTAACGGACGAGTGGAAGGCGTATAATCGTCTTCCCTCAGAAGGTAATCTGCATTTCTCTGTTAACCACTCAAAGAACTTAAAGGACCCTAACACCGGACGGCACACCAATGCCATTGCGGCATACTGGAGTAGACTGAAAAGGAAACTCCACGAGGGAGACCCTGTATGTTGTCGAGCTGTGTGGGCTCACATAGACGAAGTACAGTATCGTCTTTGTTTTGGCCTCAATGCCATGTCTTTGACAGATGCCTGGGAACTGCTCCTGTCCCATCTTGTGCAAACCTATCCTATTTAAAAGTGATTTTGTTTTTTAATAAACTGCCATAATGCGAATGTATGTCGTTTATTCAGGTGTACGTGTGTAACGATGGGGAAGGTTGGGTAGCAGCGACCATCGTCCATGTAACCTCCTGCGATGTTCCTTCGGCTAGCTCATGTTAGGGCGTCGGGGAAAGTCCAAATAGTGCCTGAAAGTCGACCTCCAACCGCTGATATAGACTGAAGGCGTTTGAATTCACCGTTAAAGGTGTTATTTCTATGTAACGAATTTTTTTTGGGTGCCATCTCCCGATTGTTACCGACGTGAATTAAGTGCCAATTTGTCCCATGTCTTAGAAATTTGTTTCACCCCCAAAGATGCGTAAATCACACATTCATCTATGCTGGCAAGAATGCATGTACAGTAGGTGATCCAACTCATGAAATGTCAACTGAAACTCCGAAATGCATTGTCGTTTCGAAAAGATTAATTAAGTAGAGTTGTAAAGCCAATAATTGCGCAGCACAATTCTGTAAAAATTTCGTTATCTCAAGATGCCGACTTTCGAGTAAGCTTCTTTTCAGCGACATGCAAGTACCATAGTCCGTAACAAATGACTGCTTAATAAGTATGCATTTTTTCATTGATTTTCGACACCCTTGAAAATTCAATTATATTTAGCAGAAAACATACAGGATATATTCATTTCTTTGTTTATTCGGTAGAAAATGACGTATTCTTCCAATTTTGCACTCACAAAAAGTTTTTAATTGTGAGATTTTTTATACCTTGGAACGGCTGTTCATAAAGCATCATGTCTACATTTACTAATGTGGCCTGTAAATTTAACAATATGGCCCTCATCCACCGCCAAATTTCGTAAACCCCATATTGTCTCCTCTTAATACTGTAGAGAAATTTATCGTTTTCCGTACGCAGAAAATATACGGCTTGTAGTTTGGAAATACTGAATGCAAGTGTGACGACCGGTCGGGGTTCAAAATTATTCGAGGATCAGACAAGTTTCTGAAAACCAGATTACACCCTTCCTTTGAATGTAAAATTGGAATAATACCTCATTTTCTACTGAATGAGCAGAAGAATGAATATTTCATGCATGGTTTTTACAAGATATAATTGAATTTTCAAGGGTATCGAAAATCGATAAGAAAAACGCATACTAATTAAGCAGCCGCTTGTTACGAACTATATTATTTGTCTGCAGTCGGAAAGAAGCTTGTTCGCAAGTCGGCATCCTGAGGTAACGGAATTACTACAGAATTGTGCCGCACAATTATTAGTTTTACGACTCTACTTAATTAGTATTTTCGAAACGAAAACGCATTTCGGAATTTCCGTTGACATTTCATGAGTTAGTCCGCCAACTATAGATCGGATTTTATACTTCACGAACAGGGCGAATAAACAGACTGTTACGATGATACATAAAGTGAAAATTCTGATATGATTCGCAATCATACTGATGGCGCGCCGTGTGCAAAAGTAGCACATCCCCTCGGAAGTCTTTTTTTAGAATTTGGACTTGTGTCGCATTAACTTCATATTCAGCAGAGAGCAGGCCAATATCAAAAAGTTGTTCCTCGAATTTCGGTCTTCTCCCCCTTCTTTTAGAATACATGCATTTCTAAACGTTGTAGCTTGTCTTTGACTAGGCCTCCATGAATGGGTACGCGATAAATGTTCCACAGAAAATTCATCGTACTAAATTTCTGCTAAGTAGATCTGACTGAAAAAAATCAGATTGGATAGGGGAATAAGGACTACTCATAACACAGGTGACGCAGGACTGCGCCTCACCCTTCTGGTCTTTAAGGTTTGTCTGCATCTGCTATGTCGTGATTCAGCAAACTACGGCCCTTGCAGCCTGGTACCTGATTTCTTGCCGGCGGACGCTCTTGTTCCCTTGCGTGTATATACAGACCGTATACATTGTAGCCCAGTTACTTGTGTCATCCTCCTCTTCCTGACCCCTTTTTGTTATTTGTTAAAATTCTGCTAATGTGTTTATTGTGATTAGGAGGTGTGATTGTACGCCTAGGTGCGCCTTCGACCTTCCTGACTATGTCTTAACACCAGACTCAGGCAGCGGGGGGGGAATAAGGAGAGTGTGATAGATGCTGCGCAAGCCCATTACCATTATTAAGTAAATCACGCGCAAGTCACCAGACCTGCAGCGACGATACCCCTGAAACTGAACGCAAGATCACTTATGATACAGAGGAAGTCCTTATTCTCGCGCACATTATGAACATAACAAAAATGAGGCCCTGGCGCGATATTCTCCTTATGTCCGAGTAGAATCCTATGAGTGAATCTCTACGAACATCCTGCGTTCTCCCAGAAGTTTTTTCGTTCACCAATATAGGCTATAATTTGGTTTCGTGTGGTTTTTTTTCACCCCTCCTTTTGCTCTACGGAATGCTGAAGAAGAGGGAATAACTAGGGCCGCCCGTTTTTGGGACACGAAACGTCACTCACATGGTTGAGCGCCGCCCTAAATGCTCTGCGGCAGTCAAATCACTTGAGACGCAGTAATATGGAGGTCCGCTTTTTTCATTAAGATTGTTCTACTCATTAGTGACAATAGTCAACCATTTTACGCAGTTTTTCCCCTAAAATATTATTCTCAGGTTGAAGCGGAGGGCAACATCGGATGAGGAATACCACATTTTAACGGCATGACTGAAATCCTTCTAAAGCCCCTTTTAGCTTTCACATCAGGACTAGGAAGAACTAAATGAGAGTCAAGGGACAAATTTGCAAAGTGTTCAGTAATATTTTTGAGCTTTCCCGACGGCTAAATTGGCCTTGAGAGGCTGGATTAAGATGAAAGCAGTTAACGAGGGAAACCTGCTGCCTCGAGATTATTTGAAGGCCAACGGCTTCCATTCAGTGTGTGATAATGGCCAGGAGGTAGGTTTTTAATGCAGAAAAGCACATTCCACAAATGGAGGAATTATTTTCCCACGCAAATGTCCTTTAGTCCTCCAACTATGCAGGCTTTAAGGCAAAACACCCACAAAACAGCAGTGAGGGCTGGCCTAAATTTAATCAAATGGGCGGTCTTTCTTGAATGGAGCTCACAATCGCCAATGCGGCTTGCTCACAGATGCTTAGGGCCAAACTCCATTCGACAGTGCAGACTGGGAGACACCCTGAAATCAAACCGGCAACAATTATCATTTGATGATGCCCAAACTAGGACGAACATATTCTAGCCACGCGAAGCTCCTGCTTTCAATGACCTCAAAGCCCTAATTGCTATTTCACTTAGTTTAAACTGGACTGCATAGGGACATCAAATGTTCTTTTAGTGAATGCTAGGCCAACCCACGCTTAGGTTGCCTCCACAATGGCACAGCGAAAGACCCTAGCTAAAAGGCCCCACGTATAGCGTTTTTTGACGAGGAGAGACATTTGTACCGCTGAAATGGGAAGACGGGCTTTGAAATGCAACTGTTTTAAAGGTACTAGAAAGACGAAAATTAAAAGTAATTGTCCAGAAGTCGACTTTTGTTTTAGTGCTCTGCCAGACCAACGCGAACCGCAGACCTGTCTAGCTTCATCCGGTGGATTAAATCAGAATTATCCCGGTCACATGAGTACTGCCTTCCACCGGATTCGTTAGGCCTACGGAGTGGACTAACAGAGTTGACGGTTCAATTAAGCCTCACAGCGAACCGTTGTCAGCTGAAGTACTTTACCTATGGTCAACCATTGGGACTGCGGAGCAGTCTGATACCTCGTCCAATCATCCAATTTCCTACCTCCCAGGAAATCCCGAAGTGCCTGGTGACGAAAATGAGGGGTGATTTGAGGGTTACAGAAGGTTTTTGCAGAGGGAGAATACTCGAGAACGCAAAGAAGTTCTAGGGCAATGCGACCATCACTCTTCATTATGGCGGCTGTAGGCGACAGTTTATGGCTAATAAAACATGACTAGGGGGTCTGTTCCAGGGCATCGCGGTTTCAAGCGGGCCTGACAAAGCATGAAGCGGCTGTAGGGAGGTGTTTTGGTGCAAACCAGTTGGCGGTTAGTTAGTCAGTAAAGGCGGTATACATCATTTATTTTGAAGAAGTGAAGGGGATTTGCTAATGCCAGTAGATTACGTAAGCCGCTACTCCCCAATGCTCCATGGTTGAGTTGCGTGACGTGCGTGCCAGGGCTGGAAGCGAGGCGGTGGCGAATAAATGGAGAAAACAGCCGGGGCGTGATTTTGAAATTCTCACGTTTCAATAAAATATAAATAAGCTTTGAGCATGTATAGAAGATTAGGCGAAAAGGTTAAAAATAGCATGGGGTGGGAAATGGGTGGAGGTAAGCAGGGATCCACAAATGTCGCCTAGCTGCCACACTCGTCACATGTCTACATACGTTGTTCGCAAGACTGAAATTCCTCCTCCCCCCTCCCCCACCCCAGGTAATTCGTAAACATCGAATGGGTGTGGTGCCTGAGAAACTCTCTTGTGTTCTGCCCTATCCCTTAAATTTTAAACTGCTGGCGATTCAAAATTGTCCTTTTTTCTAGTGATTGGAGCGTCGCTTAAATAAAGGTGGCGTAAATCGAATGTGGAAATTGGATAGACCTGTGCAGAGCATTTTTTGAGACGGACAGGCATTTATGCCATCGATATGATATCTAAGGTTACATAATAGAGAGGCGACTTCCTTGTAACCCACTGGATTGCGAAGGGGGATTATAACGCGTTCGCTTTGTTCAAACGCCACTTGGTCTCCGTCCGGGTCGGAGATGGCATCCAGGCTGCAAGCAATTTTGGGAGTGCATTGGAGGAAAATTTTATTACATACATTTGAGAAGACACGAGACTATGAGTCCCTCGTAAGATGGGTGACCTCGCGCTGAATTCCTAGCCTAACCCTATCGTCAATCTTAACAAGTAATCTTAATTTACCTGAAATTTAGCCTACGGTCCCTGTATTACAGGAGGAGGTTCATATTTCCACACCTACTACAGTACAAAAGATGGTGTTTTGAGAAATCATGCCTTACATTTTCTGTTTAGAAATGCGGGACGAATTCTCCTCAGAGGCTGGAAATTTGCGAAAAGTAATTATGGAATATACGGTTTTTAGCAAACCGTACCAGCATTCGTGCATTGCTTGCTGGTTCCTGTTTTCATCTGTAAAATTTGGACATAATTCGGTTGAAAAGTACTTTTTTCAACAATGCCCAATACCGACCTCGCTTTTTTCCATGAAAGTATTAGCATATTTTCTGACTTTCTAATCTACTTTAGGTTCAGCTAGGGGAGAACAGTCGTCGAAACTGTAGGAGTTGGCCAAAATCTTAAAACCGAGGATGAAACACGGTTTCCCTGAAAGCCTTAAACATTTTAAGCTCAAAAGCTGTCATGCTTGGCAGCGCAGGTAACTTAGCATCTGAGAGCTGGATTTTTTGTCCAGCCACCTATAAATGTCAGAGGTGATATGCCCAGACAAAGGTCCTCGTAAAAGTCAGCAGGACTTTTTGTTACTTGTTAAGGCTTGAAACGATTGCCAATGTATCTGCAACATTTAGGGGCATTTGTATTATGGCTTTCGTTCCTTTTGAGTTCGGGGAAGGAAGAGACGTCAAAAATTTGGAGCCATTCGGAAATACCCGGAGCCTCCTAAGATGAACACCCAGGCTCGTATTAAGCAGGCGGGAGGCTGTGAAAAACATATAGAATTCAAAGAGCAAGTCCTGTAAGAGTTGCTTTTTCAGAATAAAATGGGAAACATTCGTTGAGGCTTATTGAAAATGGATAAAACCTGGTCCTGGAGGCAATCGTGATTGTCACAGACGCGGAACTGAAGGGTCATTTTTTTCAAAAGTCCTCTATTTGTAAGTTATTGTTTAAGAAAAAATTTCGATCTGAAATAAGTTTACAGACTAAACCCCCGTGATATGTTAGTTTATTCTGCTTTTGTAGTGCAGATTTATGGTTTTAGAGGCCTGTTTTTGAGGATCGGCTATTGTCCCGACTGTGTTCAGTTATCATACCAATACCAGGCTGTAGAAATAAAACTCGACATTTCTCAATCGAAAACCAGGAGACTGGTTGAAATTCCCTGAGGGGATACAAAAAGGCAGGTCGAGTTTCATAAAACGAAAGAATTCCTTTTGTCTTTTCAGGGAGAAATAGCTGACAACCGTGCGTACCTGTCGAATGTAGGGCCTAGCCCCCAACAGAAGTACTTTCAGAAATAAATGTTTTGTCAATTCTTCCCGGGAAGACTGATTACTGCATACAGGCTTCAGGCATGAATTTAAAAAAAGATTATTCAGAGAGTGGCTTCAGTAAAGATGGCTGGAGAAATTTTTAATTGGAAGCCAGTGCAGAAGGGGATGTGATCTGAGGTGAGGCGTCAGTCGGCGACCTTCCGGGCCGCACCGCTTGGCGCATAATAGTGGTCTCGGGCTCTAAGTCAGGATATGTTTTTTTTTCTGAAGGCATTCGAAAGCTCAGGACTAATGTATCTCGAGTTGGGGCGCAGACTGTGATTTCCTCAATCAAATAGTTTTGTAAAACCTAGCTGCCCATATTATTGGAGAGGCATCTGAAAATTACCTAGTCATATTACTCAAGTAATTGCGCCGACCTGCAGTCTACGATAGGCGACATAAAACAGACAAAATTAACGAAAAACCTCCAACTACTTATAAACTGACCCTTACAAATCGACAAAAATTCCAAACTAGAATCGAGCGACCTCCACGTAAGTAATAAAAAGATAAGCATAGGGTTTAATGTTAAGACAGTTTTGATTACCAATTTTGCTTAGAAAAGAGGAAATCCTAAAAGCTTCCGAAATCGTGTCAAACGAAGAAGTTAAATTGTGGAAGGACATAAAGCCTGTTCATGCGAATGGCCAAGTAGATGATTTCATAGAAGCAGGAAAAATTCTTAAAAATTCTTTTTTTATGCAGCCCACACTGGAAAATATTTAACTGATTAATGAATGATTATATGCTTCGTGCTGTTGTTTCCCAAACTGTATGTGAGTTTTCCGCTTTCGGTATCAGTCAGCATGTGATTGACGAAGATAAGAAGGATTTTGCCTGGTTTCGCTGATAGAGATCATGGGTTTTATATATAAGCTCTTTAGTATAAGATTTCACATGATGTGAGCCAGATAAATGATCGATTGTAAGTATACCATTTTCTGTATTCCAGGAAAACATTTTCCGCAGATTTTCTCCATATTCCTTGGCAGCGATGGGGTTCACGGAGGTTTAGGGTGTCTTTGAAGTGTCAGTCAGTGTTCTACGGTTGTCAGAGTTGCCAGTCGACTGATCAGAAAGACCTAAACTGCAGTTAGTGTCTGCCGAAACTTTTAAAATAAGATAGCTCTTGAGGGCATTTGCCTAAACAGTAATTTTTGGGTGTTTTTTTCACCCAGATGGCGCCTTGTAGACACATCTAAACCAATGACTTGATTGCAGTGCAAACTGGATGTTTACAATGAAGTCCTGCAGTGAACATGCCTTTGATGAATTGGGAGAGGCGTATAGCAAATTGTCCTTTTTGAGTAACCGAGACGATATCGGACGTTTATTCATTAGTAAAGTGGCAGGACAGGGGAACTGAAATTCCGTTACCACAGGTGATTTTGCGCCAAATTCTAGGGAGTTAGGGTTGAGGTTAAGGCACAGTGGGGTTAGAACTGCGAAGATGGTACCTCTTCCGGAATCTAGCGGGATGCAACCCCGGAATCAATACGGTGAAGTATCCCAATTAGCAGTCGGTATACTGTGGATCGTGTGATACGGGAATAGTGGTAATAGGGGGTTTAACAGGTGGGGCAGCACGCTGGACAGTAAACTGACGGAATGCTGGAAAACACAGAAGACAGCCGGTGATAAAACTATACTTTAGAGTTAAATGATAAAAGCACGAAAATACGGTATCTAGCTGGATATTCCATGGCGTTTCAACTTGAAGGACTGCCTGGCCATCGAACAACTGAGCCAATCCCCTGGCAGACACTTCTGGTATCCCTCTCTTCATGCCCAGTTGATCTGCGTTTTTTGTTTCTCCTCTCTTGATTACAAACGTCAGTCATCAGGACTTAACCAGATTTCACAGACACATACAGTAAGTGGGCTAACTCGAGAAATCTCAACAGAAATTCCGAAATGCGTTTCAGCTTCGAAAAGATTAATTAAGCAGGGTTGTAAAACTGATCATCATGCAGCACAATTAATGAACCCGACCTACCGTAACGCTTGCATTCAGGATTCCCAAACTGCAAGCCCTATAATTTCGACGTTCGGAAAACCATACATTTCTGTACTGTATTAAGTGGAGACCATATGGGGTTCTTAAAATTAAGCAGTGCAATATTGTTAACTTTACAAGCCACAAGTAAACGCAGATGCATGACGTTTTAGGAACGGCCATTTCACGGTATTAAAAAGTCTCACAATTAGATACTTTTTTAAAACCGAATCATACCCTTCCTTCGTGTATAAAATTGGAAGAAGACGTAATTTTCTACTGAGTCAGCAAATAATGAATATTTTTATGTACGATTCCAATGAAATATAATTGAATCTTTAAGGGCGTCGAAAATCAATGAAAAAATGCACGCAAATTAAGTAATCATTATTTACGCAGTATGGTTTTTGAATGCATCCATAAAGAAGTTTGTTCAAAAGCCGGCGTCCCGGGGTAACTGAATTATTGTAGAATTGTGCTGCATGATGATCAGTTGTACAACCCTGCTTAATTAATCTTTTCGAAACGGAAACGCATTTCGGAATTTCTGTTGAGACTTGATGAGTCAGTCCACCTACTGTACGTCAGAACACGATTCGCAGTCTACGGACGGATAATTGCGGTCCTTCATCCTACCAGTGCCGTCACGACACCCCTATTAGGAGGTTGCTCCTACTCCTGTGTCTCACGAGCATAGCGTACTTAAAGAGCGTTCGATGAAACTTGGAGACACGGGGGGGGGAGAGAATAACTTTGTGTTTTTTTCGTGAAAAAGAATGAAAAACCAGAAAAAAGGTGATTGTGACGGAAAGCTGAGCAGCATTAAGCCTCGAGTTTGAGCCAAATTCACCTCGGCTCGTAGTCTATCCGCAGACATAAACATCGTCTCCTTCATATTTTTCCCCTCATCTAGTATCCTCTCAGTTAGTCGCGTCTGCCCCCAGAGCTTCAGGGGGTGTTGCAGCGTCACGTGGCGTTTTGTTTTTCCCCCAGAGGGCGATACTACCTCGGGGGTTGACTAAGCGTGTTTACTCAGGCCCTCCCTTAGGAGTAGGCATCTTCATGTCATTTTCTCATGCAGACAGTCAATTTATCAGAACTCAGTCTATGAAAAGGGAGCACAAATGTTTGTGGACACGACATGAAAATACACACACCGAACAAGGCTCCGATGTTTGATTCGCAGGCTGCTGTTTGCGGTCCCATGCTGATTGACGAAGTTTATAATCGGTTACACTGCTTATTAAACTGCCCTTCGGTTGTCAATCTTCTAGAAAAGCCTGAGGAAATCACACAAGTAAATTAAATACGCAGTTTTGCAAATGTTTTCAAGTGCCTACATGGAGTTAGCTGTGTTTCTTGGAGAGCCGATAAAGGTGGTCCAATCCTTTCAACCTTTATGTAAGCTAACATATTATCCGTAAATTTCGTGTTCCAAAATATAAAACCGCGAAATTTTTATAAAAGGGACCGTCTATACGTTTCTTTACGCGCACGCCGCTTTTGTGTCGACAGACTCGGTTGTTATGCCTGATCCTGTAAACTCTCCGTTGTGCGCAAGTCTGGTAGAGGCCAGGTCGTGTATGGCGCGCGTGCAAGGGTCGTTTGGTTTTATTAGTCACTGTGCTGAACTTACCTCCGATCCTCTTGACGTTGCTTTCCTATTTAAGCATGGTGGGTGAAGCTGACGCTGGTGCAGTAGGTGCTTCACAAGTTCGCCTTACTTGGAACTAGTCACCTTGCTATTCACCGATGCTGCGTCCCGTCTGTCGGACGCACGGTGAACGCCGTCGGCTGCGACTCTCGACAAGTGAGCCTACGTCAGGTTCCTTTCCCAGTCTCCTTCAAAGAACACTCTGAAACTGAAAATTCCGCGGCTTGGTCCAAAACGTGGTGGGCTTTATGAACATTGGAACTGGGGACACACAGCAAGTAGACTGCATTTAGATTTAAGCGAACTTTCCAGATATTTTGGATCTAGAAATCCCACGGTCGCGTTCCCACCTCCCCCTCTCAGCCGAGTATTGGTTGCACGAGTTCTTACAGGAAAGCTCTGTGACACAGGCGTGAGGATGCCGATAGCAGATGTGCTTATAATGCTTTCATTTGTATGGATGTTCAGTAGGTAGGCTAACTCATGAAATGCCAACTAAATTCCGAAATGCGTTTTCGTTTCAAAAAGATTAGTTAAGTAGGGTTGTAAAACTAATCATCCAGCGAATAAATCTATAATAATTCAGTTGCCCCAGGATTCTGGCTTTCGAACGAACTTCCTACCGGCTGCATGCAAAAACTAAACTCTGTAAACAATGACTACCTAAGTGGCATGCATTTTTCTTATTGATTTCCGGTGCCCTTCAAAATCTGGCTATATTTCGTGGAAAGCATGCACAAAATATTCATGCTCTTATTCATCCGGTAGAAAATTACGTCTTCTTTCAATTATGTACTCAATGGAAGGGTATAATTTGTTTTTTAAAAAGTTACTAATCATAAGATTTTTTAATACCGTGAAATGGCCGTTCATGAAGCATCATGTCTCTTCATTAACTAATGTGGCTTTTAGAGTTACCAATAGGGCTCAAATTCATTGCTAAATTTTATAAACCCCATATTGTCTCCCCTTAATACAGTGGAGAAATGTATGGTTTACCGTTTGCAGAAAATACACGGCTTGTAGTTTGGAAACCCTGAATGCAAGTGAAACGGCAGGTGGGGTTCGAAATTATTCGGAAATTTAGAAAGTTTTTGAAATAAAATTATGTCCTTCCTTCGAATATCAGATTGAAAGAAGACGTAATTTCCTACCGAATAAGCAAAAAGTGAATATTTTTATGCATGTTTTCGATGAAACATAATTAAATTTTTAAGGGTATCGAAATCAATGAGAAAAATGCATGCTACGTAAGAAGTCATTTTTTTACAGATTATAGTTTTTCATGCATCCAGAAGGAAATTCGTTCGAAAGCCGGTATCTTGAGGTAACTGAATCATTATAGAATTGTGCCCCACGATGATAAGTGTTCCAGTCCTACTTAATTAGTCTTTTCGAAAAGAAAACACATTTCGGAATTTTGGTTGACATTTCTTGAGTTAGCCTACCTACTGTAATCAAACCTGAAACTTCACTCCCCAAAACTACATAGTAATCTGTAATTAATATGACTGCCTGTTTTAAAAGGCCGTGTACGTTATCGTAGAACGGCTCGGCATTTTGATCCTCGTATCCCGATCTGCTTCAACAATGGCCAGCGAAGGCGTCTACGGGGATGTTTTGAGAGCTTCCATATGCAAAAATAGTCACTGCTCAACCTGGTGAATCTCAGCCAAAGTGTTCGAAAAGGAGTCGAATTGCAATTCGCATTTACAAGCGTGATTTATTAGAGGCATTGACGGGTAGGACGTCTCCCTGATCCGTTTAAACGAAGCGAAAAGGAACGGCCAAAACAGTATTACCAGTGCGTCTAAGAACGTGACAGTTTGTCCGTTGGAATAATGGGACCGTTGCAGACGTTTACCTTATTAGAAAAGTAATCCCTGACGTTGTTTACTGAGACTTGGAAGCAGAGATGGAAGTGAGTTAAAAATCGTTTGTCAAAAGGAAGGAAATAGCAGGGAGAGGATAAGTCGATACTAAAATAATATTTAATGCGCGTAGGGAACCTCAAAAGGAGAGGAATTGTATGGAGGATTGACCGAAGAATAGGCTGAAAAGTGGGTGATTGGGAGAAGAAGAAAAGAAAAGAACCCAGGAAAATGGGAAGAAAGAGATGAAGGAAAGGGTTCATAAAGGTCACTTAATACATCTTCTGAGCACGCTATTTTGAGTGGCGCGACCCATGAAAAGTGCCACGATAAACTGACCCAAATTCTCATAAGCCGGGGGCCTTCATCAAGTAAAAGAAAGAAGTAAGCAAAGTACGTCGTTAAGAGGCAATATTTTTTTTCAAGAAAAAATCCTAAAAGGGAAAAAATTGTCAAATAAGCAGATATTATTTACTGAAATATCTTAAACCCGTCCAAGACGACAACTTAAAAAGTGAAAGAACATATGCAACGAATCTATATAAACTTTTCTGAAGTAGTGAGCCATGACAAAATAACAAATAAGTTGAAAAAAGCAAAGGACAAGAAAGAGGAGTCGTTGTAGAGTCGCCAGGGTAGTTGGGGGCGAGGAGAAAAAAGTAGGGGGAAAAAATAAGAAAAAAATGAAGACGTCCGGAAGAAGATAAAGGGGGCGATTTGAGAAGGGTTACTTAATTGACCATCTTTGTGCATTATGGTGGATGAAGGGACATCTGAATTATGTGTAAGCTCATCACAAGTGGCCTGTACTTCGGAAAATGGTTCAAACGAGTAGGCCGAAACTGCGAGACATTAGTGAGCGACCAGCATTAAAATAAAAATATTTACTGGCATAGGTAGATCGTCGTTTAGGGCAGAAAGCACTCTCATCAAAGCGAAAGAAAGGAAAATGCAAAAATTCATGTCAAATGGGTGAAATAAATATACAAAATTATCTAAACGTGTCCATTCAAACAAACGAATTGATATAAGGGTATATGCAAAATTACGTCTTAAAAACTATTTTGACAATTTTCGTGATAGACATCCTTTCGGAACTAATTAAAAATACTTCCTGATTAACTTTTTGTCATAGGTGTCCGATGCAGTTTTTCGTGTTTGCCCTGTCTGAAATGTGGTTGTCTGCCGCCAAAAAAAATATAGATAGATTTCAAAGATATCGAAGTCAAAAGGAACGTTGCAGTGAACGTAAGACGACTAAAATTGTCTAAGAGGCCAGATTTCGAGGGACCAGTCAAGGCATAGACAGTTTGAATATAATTGGCAACTGCGATAATAAGCATGCCATCCGCTGTGGATTACGAGAATACTTGACTCGTGAAATTACTAGATGTCTTCTGGCAACGATGAAGTTTACTAAGCTTCAATGCTCCCCCAGAATGTCGGTGGATAATATGGGATTTTTATTGTTCACAACCGACTGCAAAAATGGTAGATTTTGTTCTTCGTGTTTATCAGGCAGACATCGAGAACGTTCGCCTTATTAGTCAGTTCTTAGACTTTTTATCATCTAGATAGCAGTTTCGGTTGAACATAAGTGCAGACTCACCCAAAAATGAAGTCTAACCACAGAATAAAGGAAGAATTCACAAACAGGGTCTGTCTTAATTGAGCTTCTAATCACCTATATAACCCCGTCTAGTAAGCCACCTTTTTAAAAAGTGTTTTAAGCCGGTGCTTTGCCCATAACTATCTGTGCCTTTCCTCTTCTTCCAAAGTAAAGTCAAGGAAAAATGAAACAGTTTTTTCCAACCATGCACTTACCTGGCAGATAATGGTAATTTTTCTGTCGAGGACAAAAATCTCCCTTCTCGCGTGTATATTTCCATTTTGTTCGTAATATTTGCTCACTTGTAGACACCTTTCAACGTTTATAAACGCGTTAGCGATTGGCCATATTCCGCATATTGCTAATACCGTTTCCATTCCATTGCAAACTTACACTTTAGCAGAAACTTGACTGTATGAGGGGCACCTTAACATATGACTGCTTACTGATGGGCCATTTTGCGACTACCTATGGAATAACTTCTTATGTCTGGAAATTACGGGTGTAATTAAACAACAGATTTTCTTAAGATTCTAGCACCACACCTTTGCGCATAAAATTGTGCAAAATTGGGAATCGAAAGTTGCAAAAACAAAATATTTCGGTTTTTTGCAAATAGCGTTTTTCGTCGCTTGCTTTACCCAGTCTCAAAAGTTATCTTCGAAATGTCGAAGTTTCTTTTGATAAACCTCTTGCATTTGGATTCTTGCCTTTCCCAACAGAAGCGGGCATAGGTAAGCAGATGAAGTCTGTGACAATTATTAATAAAGGAAATCAACTGATTTTGAATTAACGTTGATTCCCACCCAGATGGTATACTATTCTGCGAATAAAATAACTTATACGTACAAGCTCTAAGAGAAAAGCACTTTTCCGTAGCACGTAAAGCAAATAAGTAAAATGCACAACCTCACAGATCGCCTGAATTTTTATCGTTACGTTTCTTGATTTTTCACCTGTTGTATGTTTCAAAAATTACTTAGAATTCCGATTTCCCAAATAACCGCGGCCGATTTCCAGGTTGAGCCACTGGTGTGCTTCTCCGACGGAATGAAGAAACCATCGAATCTATTCCAACAAACGTTTCCTAATTCCCTAGTTTGCGGTCTTTCATCGAATCAGAAAACATCTTCTTTTAACTTGTGTACTTCCAGGATGAACATTTAGCTGTGAAATTAAAAATTACCAGCTGAGATCAGCGCCCCACGGAAATGGCTGCTTCTAGTTCATAAATTATTATTATTGTTGCCAGCACGACCAGCTCCGCCGCCGCCATCGAAATCCGATGATACCTAACTTCAAATCCTGCCGCAGTCTAGACTTGATTCGACGTCTAGTTTTCATCAAGTCTTTAAATGCAACGCCCTGTTCACGTAAATTACCCTGCTCGCAGTGTGTTGACCGAGGTCAGGACTACACACGTTCGTAAGACAGTAATGTTCATGGATCTATTCCGGACGGAAATTGCATGCTACCTGACTGGGAAATTTGCGTCATTAAAGTGGATGCAGACTCCTAAGGGAGACCCATAACTGAGAGTTCAAATGAAAGATGGATGAATTGGCTGTGCTGCGTTAAATGCCACGTAATCGGATTCTGACGCATACATGCTCACCCTGCAAGTCGGCTTACAGTTAGTGACCTATCGCATGAAATGTATCGAGAGTTACGAATGATTGTCAATCACTCGCAAACCGACACCATTTCATGAGTCCAATGTCTATGTTAATTAAGTACAGGTTTAAAAGAATTAAAAACATAAAAGAAATACAGAAGGTACTGTTGCGTTCTTTAGAAATGCCGATTTCTTTAGAAAAGCGCAATATCCCGAGAACTTCAGAAATGGTTCCAATTTAGTGAACTTCGTTTTTAGATGTATAGAATGTATTCTTATACCAAAAACGTAGTACATATGAAAGTAGAAATAAGTAACGTCTAATACTAGTGTTTCAGTGAAGTTTACTTTTAAATATCGTTTAAGAATTAGTGCTTTCATATATGACGGTTTTTCAACTGCCCATATTCTGAGTAAAGATTACGAAACAGTCTTCCAGGGATTCGTGTTATCCTTGATTCGTTTGGGTTAAACGGGATGAGGTCCAACAAAAAAAACTGGATTTTGCTTGATCTCGCCGATGGGGACATTGTATGAACAGAGGTTATCAAAAGGTGGCATGCTGTCGGGCCGATCCGCGCCCAATATATTTAAACACAACTGGCAGGCATGATCGTTAGTATACCGTTTTGTGTTTATAGAGAGAGCTTTTCATCCGTTAAATTAATTTATACTCTTCCTTCGTTTCGATTAGGTTGAGTTTCAGGTCGGCCTCGAAGTGTTGCTGAATACTGCATGACTTGCAGTGTTTTCACCCCATCGTCCATAAAGACGGATTCTGAATTACCTGTCCGTTGAGAACTTTGAAAAATATTATGCTTGAAGGTATTTACCAAATTAGTGAGTGTTTGGGCGCATCTTTTCACGAAAAAGGTCGTTTTGGTCACATGTGAAAACTCATTCAAACATCAAACTTCATTTTCGAAAAAAATGACTGTCTACAACGAAATTCAACAACGATTATGCCTTTGATCAATAAAAAACCTTTCTTTAGTAAGTTACCTCTTTAGAAAGTGCTTTATTACCTCACTTCGTTGACGGATCTCTGTGTACATTGTATTTTTATACAGTGAGGCCAAGTAAAAATTTAACACATTTGGCCGTTTCTCTCACGTTCCTAAACAATACTCTTTTTACCGTAAACGTGAGAGCACGCCCTCCTCTATACATCAACGCCATTTTCACTGTTTTTGCTCGCTTTTAAACTCCGTTATTTGATTATGCATGCATGGCAGAACGCCCAAATAAATGCTGATATTTTGCTGAAACTATTAATGTTTTGCTCGTTCTATTTCTGAATAAGTTATGCACAGAAACTAAACTACACGACAAGTAGTGTTTCATATGTTCAAAACTGGAAATGACCATTCTGTGCCGGTGGCCATTTATGTGACATCAGGTAGAATGTTCCAAACGCAAAACATTTTCAGCCCATTAAAACGAAGGTATCCCTATCTGCGTTATTACTGCACTTTAGGGCACCAAATCGCACTGATCTGCTAACTTGACATTTAGGAATTGATAAAACCTCTGGTTTTCTTAAAATAGCCTTTGTGTTAACAGGTTGATTACCACGGTTAACATCGAACATAAAATAAATTTTCAAGTCTGACAAAATCTGTTTCTTTAATCTCCCGCGGATAAATTACTATCCTTTCAATGAAAAAGTGGCTCAGATGCGTAACCGGAGTCTAGGACATGTATTAGCATTGGAAGTCGCACAAATATTATCCAACGTCCATTTTCGCTAAAACTTGCTGATATTTTACTTGATATAATTAGCTAAACACAATTCCTGCCTAAGAAAAGGGCGTTTCATTGAGGGATGTGGATGAGCGAACAAAATGTGCAACGTTAAAAAAGTCCAGAAATTCTCGTATAAGTTTCCGGTATCTGATTTCATTAGATAGGTCACGTTATGCATATGCTGACTGTTATTTCAAGGATAATTTAATTTTATCAGCACTCCTTTCCACCGTCCTTGTATTGCAGTTGGGATTATAGGCAGATGTGGCTTGCCTTCTGCTTTTTGAGGTTTCTCTACCAAGAGACATGTGGATAGTCGTCAACCTGTGTGACAATTTCCGGCAGACATTTGTATCATAAATTTCGATTGTAAATTGCGTAAAATTTTTCCGCAAAATAATAAACAATCTCCAAACATATGGGACGATATTCTTTGCAATAGTTAATAAAAACGCTAGTACCTCCATGCCTGCACTTTCGTTTATTCAACGTTTTTCCTTTATAATCTGTAGGACTTGGAAGCCAAGGCAGGCGTTTGGATGATTGGCTGCTTTCGCCAAAGACCTTCAATGGTCGTCTCGTCGTCGTTCTCCCTGCCAGCCCCTGCGTTCGAGCCCGTCTCTTGTCGTCTTTGCATGGCACAGCTGATAGGGATTTAGATACTCTGCGTGCCCGTAGATGTGGGAGTTTTAAATGTCAAAAGTTCTGATAAAAACGGGAATGCGAGTTCTAGGGAGTAGTTAAGTAGATGTGATCGCTGAGGCAAAAACTCTAATCACTTGAAGTTTCGGGTCCACGCTCGAACCCATCAGCAAAGACAGTATCAGATACGGCTATATCATACACAGAGAGTTGCAGTATCAGAAGGATCTAGTCAATATGCTACTGCGTACCTATGATAATAAACCCCCTTCCCCTTTATCAAGGATGATCGCCCGCTAGCGTGCTAATTGCATGATGGCCGGTATGCAAGTCGTTCATTGCTGAAATTTCATCACTCAAACATCTTGCGGCTCACGAGGTTGTTACCCCTCACGAGAATTTCGGCCTCACCAAACGTGAATGTGTGTCCGGGTCTCGTCGAATGAACCGCCCTGCCGCCGCGTGTTCGGAGATTCGCGTCCAGAGCAGTCTCCAAGTTCCTTCGACGTAGTTGCCTTGCCCGCAGTTGCAACAGATCCGATAAACGACTCCAGACGCTTCTTGTCGTGGCAGCGGGTCTTTACAAATGACCGTTGCTATTATCGTCAGTAGTGGACTAATCAACGCTTCGAAGATAAGCACTTGAGACAAGACTACAGGTACGAGCTCGAAGGACTCTGTCAAGAGGACATTACTCCTAGCTTGCGCGTCAATTCTGGCTGAGGTTTTGACCTTAGAATTTTTCAATGAATCTAGCGATATACCTCCTGTTGTTGCCTGTAGGTTGGAAATTATAAAGCCCGCTCACGTCAATCATAAGGTATTTCTCGCCAGTTGAATTTGCACCTGGACAAAAATCGGGACGGGACCGCTGGCTGGGAGATAGTCCTGAGAATGTGGTAACTGTAGTGGGATAGGCCGTGCGAAATTCGACCAAAGGGCACTCTCAATAATTGAATTCCTCCATTTCCATCAGATACTGAGCGCTGATATGCAAGAAAAAAGAAACTTCTATTCAAGTGCGGATCACTATCTGGTAAACAGAGCCTATTTTCAAATTCACAATCGGAATGGAAGATTTCCAGATTGCGTTGGGCTTTCGGCCGCATCATAATCAGTCACGTGTCTTCCTCCGTACGCCTCGTACGATTTTGCAAAGGTCAGTTCGATCAGGAAGTGAATTTTCGTCAGAAGGCCAGGGTTTTCAGTTTTGGTTGCCTGAACACCGAGAATAAGAACTACTGTCCATCACGCGACGGAGGGTACGTACTAAGTGATGTTTTGATAGATTTAAACTATTTATAGTAGGCGGGCTAACTCAGGAAATGTCAAACAAAATTCCAAAATGCCTCTTCGTTTCGAAAAAATTAGTCAGGTAGAGTTGTAAAACTGGTCAGCCTGCAAAATAATTCTATGATAAATCAGGTACCTCAGGGTGCCGGCTTTCGAACGAACTTCCTTGCAGCTGCATGCATAAACTACACTCTGTAAAAAATGACTACATAGGCAGCATAAATTTTTCTCATTGATTTTCGATGCCCCTAAATGTCCAATTATATTCCATGGAAAACATGCACAAAAATGTTCATGCATTCGCTCATTTGGTAGACAATTACGTCTTCTTCTAATCGCTTACTCGAAGGAAGGATGTCATTCGGTTTTCAGAAACTTTTCCGATTCCCGAATAATTTTAAACCCGCTTCACCGTCACACTTGGATTAAGGGTTTCCAAACTAAAAGCCGTATATTTTCCGCTTACGGAAAACCATAAATTTCTCTACGTTAAAAAATGGAAGACCATATAGGGTTCATAAAACTTAGCAGTAGACTTGATCCATATTGTTAACTTTACAAGCCGAATTGGCAAATGCAGAGACATGACGCTTTATGAACGGCTATTTCATGGTATTTAAAGGTCCCATTATTAGAAACGTTTTTTAAAACCGAATTATGTCCCTCCGTCGAGCAAAAAATAAGAAGAAGACGTAATTTTTTACCGAATCAACAAAAGAATGAATATTTTTATGCATGTTTTCTTTGAAATATAGTTTGACTTTTAGGGGCATCGAAAATCAATGAAAACAATTGCATGCTACATATATAGTCATTTTTTACAGCGTTTAATTTTTGCATGCAGCCGGAAGGAAGTTCATTCAAAAGCCGGCATCCTGACGTAATTGAAATATTATAGAATTATGTTGCAGTCTGACTAGTTTTACAACCCTACTTAATTAATCTTTTTGAAATGAAAACACATTTCGGAATTTCGGTTGACACTTCGTGCGGTAGCCCACCCACTGTAACTGAACAGCCAGATGTGCACAAATCAAGGCCATTCAATCCCACTCTATTAAAAGCAAGGCTTGAGTGTGGTCAACGTTCTAACCACCTGAAGTACAGGACCCCGACTGAAAATCCGGAAATTTTCACATGCGGATTATGTTGCTCCCCCAGTCGACTGCAATGCGTGGAATCCATCACTTATTTTACGATAGGCTAACTCCAAAACTGTTCTTGTTGGAAGAGTGCCTAGTCATCTTCATCCATGCACTACGGCTGATTGTTTATTGTCTGATTTGCGTCTAGTCGGTCTATTTGGCGGCTACTTTTGTGGCTTCCGAATGATAGGACTTCAACAAGTCGCGGGTTTTTTTGTAATGCCGCTGGGCAATTAACTCAGCACGGCCGGCGTCAAAGTTGTGGGTGTTGTCCAACACATAGCAGGCCGCCTGTCCGGCGTATCTCACTGCAGCCTTGTGCCTCTACATTTATGCAGTCAAACTACGGTCCCTTTGAAATTAACGGATGGCAGGGCGATTAAAACACTTAGTGCATGTACGTGGTAGCGCCGGCTTAATGAACCTTCAAACTGCAAGGAGCAGTAGCGTTGATTCGAGGGACTGCCAGGATGGACTCTTTTTTGCATGCGGCATGTTCTTGGCGTAGGACAGGAAACACAGGCTCTGCATTGATTACTTCTGGTTTGGTTTACAGGCGTCGGTTGATGACGCTTCACAGAAAGTCACTATTCTTGAGATGAACAGTGAGTTTTTTTGACTTCCCCCTCTTGGGTGATGCGGTGTGTTTCGGTTCCTGTGCATCGGACATTTTAAACTCAGCTTGCCTGCCACAGCGTGTTTACTGTTATACTTCGGAAGCCTAGTCCTCACTCCAGCTAACTGACCAGCTTCGGACAGTGGAGTGGTAGAGGGAGGGGTGGGGGTGAGGAGGCACCCCCGAGACACCTCAGCGCATTCCTCATCCTAATAGGGCAGATGCGCTTTGAAGTAATCACGCTGCGTTAGAAGCCGGGCTTGAAAGGCCGTCAATATACGGGATAACTCTGTGTTTGTGATCAGTAATATGTGTAGATGTGAGGTGAACGACTCGAGGACGGAGAGTGGGGGTCAGTGGCTCCTTCTGACGTTTGTCAGATGGGATCCCACCCGGCCCTTCCCTTCGTGAAAACCGCTTATTTACGGGGACTGGGTTGTGTGTGGCACGTGAAGAGGGTTCGTTTGGCTTTATCAGCTACTGTTCCTGAGTCCATCCCTGGCCCTCGAAGCAGGGTGCATGGGGGTCGGGGGAAATATGTGGTATGGATACTGCTGAGGTCTGCATTGCTAAAACCTAACTAACGCGCAAGTCACCATTCCTGTGCCCACTCCGTGCGGCACACTGTGGACGGTCGAACTGTTGTCGCCCAGCGATAATAGTTATATCTAAACCCGAGAGATGAGATGACCTCATAATCCTTGACAAAACGCACACCTCCGGCGCACCCCGCTGGCTTGCATGAACTTTCCAAAAGCCACACAAGTATGCACCACTGTGACCCCTTCCGTCGTTGATTGCGTCACCACAACATAACTTAATGCAATTGCACTACAATCATCAAGTCAAATCCCATGTTGGAAGGAGAAGACAGAAGGTACCAGAATGAGGGGTTTAATGTATACAGGTCCCTGAGTTGTCCTCTCAGGCGGCAGTGGCCACGGGCGTAGCCAGGGATGGTGTTGACTGCGTCAGTCATGCCTGAGAGTCCCTAGGGCAGTGGTGGCAGCCGCTTTTGTAGGCTCGTGGGCCAAGCTCAAGTGGTCTCCGATCAGTGTGTGTTGCATTTGCCGAGGGGTGGTGTCGCAGTGGCTTAGGTTGTGGTTGCAGGGGGGGGAGGGGCGTTCAAGTGGCGCATGGGTAGCCGTGACGCTGTGAGGACACAATTGTGCCCAAGATGAACTCAGTCGAGTGCCGTCAGGTCCGCGGTTCTGGAACGGCTAGCTGCAAGGGACGAGTGACCTTGAGGCAGCGAGGTCTCGAACAATGACACCAGACCGGTCATGGGTTCTACCACTACACATATAGGGCAAACTTGCGGGTGTAAAGACTGAAGGCGATGCCACTGACCTCTTCTTCACAAAAACTCAGTTTCTCAACGGAACAGAAAGAAATGGAAGTCTAAGAGCGTCAGCGTCTCATAAGAAACGCTGGAATGGCTTGTGCTCAAGCTTCTTGTGTTTTTCCCTTCAAAGAAAGCGCAGCGTTCTCTGAACTCTGATTGAAAGAGTGAGGAATATACATGCCATTGGGATGCCGGAAGAAGACTATCACTTGCTGAATACTACACTTCTAAGGGAAGGCTACGCTGACAGGACTACAGCGATCCACAACGGCCTGGTTTGAGGAACGGCTGCTTCTCAGGTAGGCTACTTAAGGGTGACACGGTTTATGAAGCTCTAGAGGAAAGACTGTTTTATGCTATCAAAAAACGGGCAGTAAATCCTATCCTCTTTTAGGTGTTTATACTGAGGGGCGTCTCGTCGGTGATGCCAGCAGGTTTTTAGATTCAAGCTTTTTTCAAGAAAAATAAAAATATGATAAATTATGGCTAAAATTGTCCGATCGATTTTTAAACGGCAAGTGACAAACGATCATCCGTATTTTGCTATAGTATATCATAATTCTGAGTAGCCACAGATGATCTATTAAGCAGGACAGTGGGTTTCGAATGTGTAAGCCTTGGTTTTTGTTACTATAACATGTCTGCCTACTTGATTTAGGTAGACATGTAATACTCTGGTCACGTTTATAGTTTAGCCTAGTGTTGGGCTTAAGACAAAGGTTACAGAAAGGGTTGGGGGTTAGGTTTGCCTGCCGCAAACCACCTTACCCAATCCGGTCTTCTCTAACTGATAACCTTGAACTACCTGCTACCCGCTCTTTTACACGTCCCTTATTCGCATACTTCAAATTTTGCGGTGGAACAATAAACAAACACATAACGGAAATGCGAGTTTTCTCAAAGCCTACAGCCGATTCCGTTAATGACCGCGTCAATCTGTCATAATAATAAAATTAGTATTAACATCCTTCCTGTATTACACCAGTCCCAGGCTTTATTTTCTCAGTGCATATCCAGTTTCCTCCCGTAAGGCATTTGACATTGTGTGCAAGTAGTCCATTCATGGTTGTTTCGAGGATCAGGCAGGATTTTCATGGTCCAAACAACCTAAACAGGAAACCTCTTCTTTCTAAGTCAACTGACAACCCTACCAACAAAACCGATTAAGAATGCATCGCTTAGACACGACACCTGAGGCTGTGTCCATGAATTTACGTCGGACGAACGTAAAGGCAGTTGGCCATTGGATCAGTTGCGTTCACATTCTGAATGGCTTTCAAGCCAAAATAGGCATTTGGTCGTTACTCTACCAGCAGAGGCTGCTGACCCTAAGACTAGCTTCCCTCGTCTTTGGTTACGCTTAAACAGCTTGGATTCCGTGTTACTTGTAGGCTGTTTACAGTCTGTGGGTCAAGCCGGTCCTGTGTAAACAATTAAGTATTGTCGTCAGTGTAGCCCTACCATGCATCCGTACACCCACACCCTGCTCTTTTCTTGATTGTGCACTTTTATTTTTTAATTAGTTGCTGGTTTTCTAGGGTTCTACGATTGTTGAGTTTTTTAATTTCCTCAGAAGTCGGTGCGTGATCTCGATGTAATTGTTGCGGCCAAACCTTTTAAGCCTCGGTCCAAAAGTTCGCTCTTCTTATTCCTGCCTTTTTGTGTAACACCCTGTGGGCCCGGCATTTCCGTCGCTCATGTCATGAGCCGCGTGAATCGAATTCCAACCTCCGGTCTTGTCCTCATTCCTGTGACAGGCAGACTTTCATGACGAAATCATTTGACATCAGTGAATTCGGTCCCCGTTCGAAGTAACGCCGTCTTTAAATAATAAAACAGTTGACCCTCCTTCTTGATTATTAGCTAGTTTTTTTACGGTTCGTGCTTTCAGAAATAGGCCGTTTGTGTTTACAGTTTTTTACAGCCTTCTGGTATTTAAATTATCATCATGCCGAGTTATTTTCCAGCAGATTTAAACCATTGGGCATTCGGTGATAAGATGCACCGATTTGGGTGGCGATGTCGTCTTAAATACAGCAAGATTCTTTGTTCGTCTGAGGTTGAATATATTAGACGTGGTAACCGCAAAAAGATCCTAGCACGCCTTCAAAGTACTTTGAAATAATTGGGACAAGCAGGCACTCCTCATGAACAAAGTCGAGTGCCAATCTTCAGTCCTTTTGTCCTTCTTCCTTTCGGTATTAACCGCACTCGGTTTAGTGATTTGCGCGAGGTCATTGTTGAGGATTAGTCGTTATCACCCTGACAATGACGTAGGCGCAGGTCGTTCTTGCTCGATTAAAACTCGTCTGGGCGTTTCCCCTTCCGGACACATTGTCCTACGTTGGCCAGACGTGTTTCAGTCTGCAGGGGTGGGGGGGGGGTTCAGTCTGACGTTTGATTCAGCAGGATTTCGGCGACTCATTGGCTGTCTCATCCTCGTCCCAACCTCGGCTGCGTTGGGGGGACACTGGTGGTGTCCAGTCAGCTGTCAGTTCCCGATCATGCGTCAACACAGGAGCCCTTGTTGCAATGGTACTGCAGCCCGCAGACCACATAGGACTTCTCCTGTGGGACGGAGGAGTCCCTCAGGTGCGTCTGGCGAAGGTGAAAGTGTGGTAATGCGTGCAGACGACCACCGCTTCAGACGGATCGGGAATTATCCCTGCAGGTGGTGCTTCCTCTACGAATTGAGATGGTAGATCTTTTCCTCCCCCGTATTTTCAACATCAACGGCTTATCCGAAAACTGTACGCATCTGCCCTCTTGTTGTCCGGCCCCAACGAATGCTGACTGGACCTCGCCCTCTCGGCAGATGGTGCGTTGTGAGCGAGACCGCAGTTGTGAAGGGGCAGTATGAAATTGTTTGTTCGCAGTGCCAACAAAACTGGCTGCTATGCTGGCCGACGCGGCAGTCTTAGGAAAGCCTCCACTTCTGTGGCAGAGCGTACAATTGAAAATAGGATCTACAGTTACTTTTTTATTTCGGTATTTTGAAACATAAAACTTTACGAATTTGTAAAATAGAATTTTAAGATAAAGAATCGCACGTTATTTCCTGAACACAATAAGAAATAATTTATCTGCATTTCCCTGATTTTGTTGATATTGAAATTTAATTTTTTCTTTTTGTTCGAAAGTTTATCAAAAAATTTCGTCCTTTTATTAATCTTCTTAAACAGATTAATAAGGTTACACAAAGAATTTCCATCCGAAAGCTTTAATAGCGTAGGAAACTGCTTGAATATCAGGAATCCTCCGATTTCGCCTTAATCCGGCCCGTTTTCTATTTAATATACAGATCCGTATCAAACTTTCCTTCAGAAAACGGTCTTTTCGTCCTTATTTCAGCCAAATAAACACAAATAACGACACCAAAAATACACTACATTGTCCACTATAATTTTGACCTCGGCATTTCATGAGTTAGCACAGGTACTGTATCTGTACTGTGTCCATCCAGTTTCTAAGGGAATTTTGGCATACTCTTTGAAGTTTTAAAGGCTGTTAATCGAAAAGACGGTTTTGGGCAGCTTTTGCTGGACCAGCTTTAGGCAACCGGTAAAACCCAGAACTTAGTGTGACTACACGTTTACCTATTCGAAGTTCAGGGGTCTTACGCCTCGGAACACAGACCGATCGTACCCTGATGATGTAAGCTAGAAGGCTTCATTTTTGAAAATTTATACGGACTTAGACCTGTTCCTTAAACATAACAACCTTGTTTTGACACTACAGGGCGCCGTTCTGTCTGAGTACCTACATGTTAAGTCCGTTAGTCCGAGCTGGCTAGAGAATTTTGTTATTTTCATGTTATTATGCCAAAAAAATGTCCAGGAACTACTTCAGAAGTAGGTTCGGCAAAAACAGTGTAGACGTCAAGTCCTCGTCTGTGCTTGGGTATGGCCGGCAAATTTCGAACGTGCAGCCGCAAATAGCTCTTAGTCATGTTGAATCTTTTCATAAGTCTTGTTCATCTAGAGGCGCATTTGAATCAGTTGATAACAAAAAATGCCACGAACGTTACAAGAGGGCTAGAGTTTTCAAGGGGAAATTCACCCACAGACATTTATCGGCCTCTGACTAACAGTCCGGCTACTTTTATAACTTCTTCTTTGTTTGATGACGCGGTTCAGGGGCTAGAGCTGCATCTTTTAAAAGGAAAATAAAAATCTTTTAAAAGACGTATATTTTCACTATGAAGTTGGCGCTTGCTTTTTGACGTTTGGAGACTTGCCACTTAAAACTGTTACTTATCGAAAAAAGTCTCCTCTCACTTTCCTCATTCCGTTATAGTTTTTTTCGCGTACCGCCTCTCAGAGACGACCGAAATCAGACTTCAGGGAAAACCCGATTCTGACCCACCGCAAAAAGAAAGGGGAATTTTTACTTTCGAAAAAGCCCTGCTTTTTAAGGATTTGGGAAAAAAGTTTCGAACCAGACCCACCAAATCCTTACGCTATGTGGGCTTACTCATGAAATGTCAACCGAAATTTAAAAATGCGTTCTCGTTTTGAAAAGATTAATTAAGTAGGGTTGTAAAATTGATACTCATACAGCATAGTTCTATAATGATCCAGTTACCACAGGGTGTCTGCTTTCGAATGAACTTATGTCCAACTGCATGCAAAAACAATTCTCTGCAAAAAAGACTACTTATTTAATCTGCAATTTTCTCAATGATTTTCGATGCCCTTTAAAATTCAATTATATCTCATGGAAAGCATGCATAAAGTATTCATTCTTTTACTCATTCAGTAGAAAATTACGTCTTCTTTCAATTTTTACCCGAAAGAAGAGTATAATTCGATTCCAAAAAGTTTTTGATTTTGAGATTTTTTAACACCGTGAAATGGCCGTTCATAAAACGTCATGTGGTTTGCAAAGTTGACAATATTGCTCAAATCCATTGCTTAATTTGAAGAACTCCATATGGTCACCTCTTAGTACCTTAGAGAAATGCATAGTTTTCCGTACAGGAAAAATATACGGCTTTTGGTTTTGAAACCCCGAATGCAAGTGTAAGAGCAGCTCGGGTTCAAAATTATTCGGGAGTTAGAAAAGTTTTTTAAGACCGAATTATACTTTTCTTTTGAGTACGAAATTGGATGAAGACGTGATTTTCTACCGAATAAGTTAAAGAATGAATATTTTATGCATGCTTTCCATGAGATATAATTGAATTTTAAAGGGCATCGAAAATCATTGAGAAAATTGCAGATAAAATAAGTTGTCATTTTTTGCAGAGTATAGATCTTGCATGCAGCCGAAAATAAGTTCATTCGAATGCCGACACCCTGTGGTAACTGGATCATTACAGAATTTTACTGTATGATTATTAGTTTTACAATCCTACTTAATTAATCTTTTCGAAACGAGAACGCATTTTTAAATTTCGGTTGACATTTCATGAGTTAGCCCACCTACTGTAGCAGCTTCACTCAAAGGGGATAAGCATTCCTGCCTCGTCGTTCATCCCATGGGCCATAGTACCTGCTTTTGCTCTTGAGACGTTTTTGTATACACCAAATTGAAAAAGTGCCGAAATGAACGTGCTGGCTGATGTTCTCACCTCTCCTGTTTTTGTTTACGACTAGAGCTGGTCATGTTTGGTTTACTGCAAAATGCTATGCTTTGCAGATTCCCCTCCCCCCTCACCAGGCTAGCCTAAACATACTGCAGAAAGTGCTTTTGAGCGACGGGCGTGCACTGTTAAGTAGAAGGAGACTCGTTCGCGGGAATAGGAATTGTATGAACTTCACATTTTGCGTTCTCAAAGTCAGAAGCAACTGCAGACGAGGATGGCAGATGCACGTGAGGGAAGATGCTACACGACTACATACCCAGCAATTTAAATGACGTCAAAACGGCCAAGAATAGTAAGCACTGTGTGCACGAATTCAAAATGCTTTTTAGTTGATTTTTTTCACCCTTCCGGGAAGGTACAATTTCCCAAGAAACTTCTTAATATCCCTACCAATCAGTGGCGGTCGGTCTACTGTACGCTGACATGGAAAGGCAAGGAGAAACTTTAATTTTCCTCCAAAGTTCTAATATGCGAACCTGTTCTTTAAACTGCGATTTAATTGTTGTAGCCCACCCCTTAATTTTCAGGCGTATGGAAATAAATTCATAAGTGCCTGTGAAAAGGCTCATCACTCCTCGGCCGTTTTCACTTTTGAAGGCATTGTATGATGCTTTTTCGGCGATCTAATTCCTACTAACATTGCATGACGATTTCTTTTGCTTACACACCCTACTGCAAGCGCAAAAGGATTTGGATAGAATTCTTCTGCTAATCCGCACGACGCGTATAAGCTAGAATAAAACAAATTTCGGTGTAGATACGGTACTATTGATAGAATTAGGCAATAATGAACAACGTGCAGACCTCAACAATGGATACTCCAGCCAAAGAATTCCTTTGTCGCTGTTCGAACAAATTGAATTTCCAGTTCAAGGTCGGAATATGAAACAAGTTAATTAAAAGAACACTGACTATGCTCGAAGGGGGGGTTAGAGAAGGGAAAAGGGGAATGTCAATGGGGGCCAAAAGTGGAAGCGTTTGCGAAGAAGACGTGCAGAATTCCAAGCGTTGACCTAATACTTCTACTACTACCATTACTACTGTTGCTACTACTATTAATAATTATTATAGAATTTCTTACTAGCCAAGGGACGCGTAAAAGCCAAAAACGGATTTCGGTGTATATACGGTGCCATTGATAAAATAGAGGTGATAGTAAGAAACGTACAAGCCTCAACAACGGACGCCTTTGACAAAGAATTCCTTTTTGGCTGTTAGAGCCAATCGAATTCCCGGCACAAGGCCAGAATGCAAGACTAGTTAATTAGAAGAACGCCGATTATGCTCGAAGGAGGGTTAGAGAAGGGGAAAAGGGAATGTACGCGGGGCCAAGGGTGGAAGCACTTGCAGAGAGGGCGTGGAGAATTCGAAACTTTGACCAAATGAACACAGTGCTTTGCATGGCATAAATCCCCACCCAGCTCTCCAAAAGTGCCTGTCAGAGAACATAAACATAGTAAATGTACTGTCTAATGAAATGTTGGCTGAAATTCTGAAATGTGTTTTTAACTTAAAGGTAAGTGGGGTTGTCATATTTATGACCGTGCAGCATAGTCCTAAAATATTTCATACACGATCGGATATCAGCTTTCCATTAAAAGTGTTTTCGGCCGCCTGCATAGACTGTGTTCTGTAAAAAGTGGCCACCAAAGTAGTACGGTTTTTTCTCATTGATTTGCGATGCTCCTATAAATTCAAATATATTTTCCAGAAAACATGCACAAAACATCCTTTGTTGTAATCGTTTGGTAGAACATTACGTCTACTTCAAACTTTATATTTGAAGAAGGAGTATCATTCGAGTTAGGAAGTGCCTTTTCAAATTCTCGAATGCTTCTGGACCCAACCTGCTGCTATTCTTGCATTGGTGGTTTTCAAGTTACAAGCTTTATGTTTTCCATGTGAGGAAAGTCATGCATCTCTGTCGGCTCTTTAAAAACGGCATATAGGGCCCAACTAATTGTGTAATGGGGAAGGGCCATGTTTTCCTTTTTAGAAGCAACGTTAATAAGCGTACTGGAGCGATGCTGCATGTCTGAACACCACGCGGTTTTAAAAACTCATAATAAGGAGACTGCTTTCAAGTATAGAACTTGAAAAAGACGGTAGTTGCTACCAAACGAGTATAGAAAAAATATATTTGTGCATGTTTTCTACAAAGAATGTCCGAATTTATAAGGACATGGAAAATTAATGGGGAAATTTGTACTACATGAGTAACCACATTTATAGAGTTCAAAGACCGGCATCCGGACGCGGCTGAAATATCCTGGGATTATACTGCAAGATAATTGATGTTGCAAACCCACTTAAACAATCTTTTAGAATTTAAAAGAGATTTCAGAATTTAAGTCCGCATTTAGTGAGATAGCGCATTTACTGTCAGTGTAGTTACCATATTCACTACGAGGGCGCTCGACCTGGAAAGCTCCACGAATATAATGGCAGTGATGATAATGAAGATAATGGACTGATGCTTACTCGAACGAATCCTTTTGATAAATTGCAGATTAATTGACTAAAGAAGGCATCGCGAAGAAACCGTTTGTTTAATTCTTAAAGTGCAAACTTTATAGAAGTGCCGAATGGACTGCGAGTTTTATAAAATGCATATGTTTGGTATCACGCGTTGGAAGACGGATAATTGAAACGAAATAGAGCATGGGTCAATGGAACGACCGTTGTTCTAGTCTGAACATGTGGACTCGCTGAATGAGTCCAAAAGTTTAGCCTACTGCAAGCACCATCCCATTCTTCTTTGGAACAAGAATCTAGGGTTCGCATAGTTGTCTCCATTTGAAAAGACGAATAGGTATTAGATATTTCCCTTCTGCAGGGTATCCGATTTCAGGTTTCAGGCATTGTACTAGAACGTGTTTCTAGCATTTTTGGCCAGCGTACATCGCTCCGCAAAAATTCCGAGAAGAATACTTTGTCGAGCGTATTTACTGTATTAATGGGAAAATGGCGGACAGCTTAGCTAATGAGCGTAGCCTAACCCCTAGGGTTAGATCCCAGGCAAAAGAAGAGGCTAGAACTCAGTAGAGGGAGACCTGTATTCTGTACAGAGTAATGAAAGAATATATCGCTGGAGCAGGCCGGATTCTGGACACACATTCGGCTGCCAGTTCCCGCCGGAACAGGCGTCCGAATGAATTGGGTGAGAGTATGTTTGCATCAGCCTTGGAACAGATGCAGGGAGCGGGGCCACAGTCAGGTTGGCCGAGTTGGGTTCGTGACGAGCACTATTGACCTCTTTCTTCGGGAAAAGTATGATGAGACCGACCAAAAGCTCAAACGAGTGCTCCTAGAACTGTGTCTTATGACATTATCACCTTCAACAGTCAGGTCTACGAGCAAACGAAGGGGACACCGATGAGCTCGCTGTTGTCTGGACTAATTGCTGAAGCACTTTTGCGGACGGTCGAACAGCTGGTAGTGATGGTGGTGAAAACGAGAGTATAAAGACAATGGTCTACCGCAAGGCGTCTAACACCAGGTGCATCCTCCACTTCCAACGCAACCGCCCTGTTGGTCACGAGCTCAGTTGAGTCAGACTCCTTTCTAATGCGTCCAAGCACACCTCAGCAAAGACAGTAAAGTAATTACACGCCCTTTTTAAAGCCAACGGCCATCTGAAATCCTTAGCATGCAAATATTGCAGCAAGCCTTATTTTGAGCGGTGGAGCGGAGAAGAGCGAAAGTTCTGGCTCACAATCCCCTATGTGAAGAAGGTGTCAGAGGCGACGCCAAGAAGCCTAAAACCTTTTGGGATTGGTGTGGCTCATCAGTCAGAATGCGCAATCCGTCAGCGGATCATGAAGTCCAAAGATCCTCTAACAATAACAGAACAATCAGCAGCAGTCTACAGCATAGCATGACAAAGTTGCGATGCGAGGTATGTTGGTGAAACGGGCAAACGCATTGGCATATGATTGTACGAACGCCAACTTGCAACCAACCAACATTTCTGGCTGTCTTTCGTCTATGGTCACACACAACAGCTGAACCACAATTTCGCCTTTAAGAAAGCGAGGGTGGGCGGCCGAGCCAATGAGGGGATGGCCTGACTAATACTCTAAAGTTGGTCCTCGACTGGCACTATCAACCGAGCTATCAGTCTGCATTCCGCCCACCAGGCTCGGATCAGTTTGGACAAGACAGGCGAATACACGGAGCCGAGAGCCGACGCTCACAGAAAAGAGGGGAATTGGCGGTCGGAACTCATATGTCCAACGTCGACCACTGCCTCAGCAATGTGCCTGCGAGGCTGAAAACAACTCACACGAATAGCAACGATTGGTCAATCCGCCGACTGACGTGGGGAGAGGGGGGGGCAACAGGCATGCTGACGTGGCTGCAACAAGATCGGCAGCAAAGGGGACTAAGGTCACGGGAGCCCCTCAGCGGTCAGTCTCGAGGAAGTCAAAACCGGTCAGCGACAAACGATCATGGGGGATGGCTATGATACGAGGCAAGCGGCAGGGCCGAACAACTCAGGAGCAGCAGGAGCAACAAACGTACTACTCTGCAAATGGAAACGAGTAATTGTATTTGGACTGTAATGTGCATTGATGATTGTAGAATGGGACCGAAATATAAGCAAAAGTGGCGGGGACTGCTCAATTTTGATACTCAAGTCATGAGATTTCGTTCATAGCAAAGTTTTCAGTATTTCTTACGAAAGAGTATAAGCTCGCGAAGAGTTCCAGTTTTCTTTTAGTTACCTCAGGAAGAGGCAAAGTGTGTGGGCGTCCGTCGGCGAAGGGCCGAGGTAGAGTGTTTTTTAAAGATAAAATTTCTTATAGGCAGTTTTTTATCGACCACGAGCATATCCGTCCCTGGCGTGGGCTGCGGACGTTCGTTTTTTTTCGAGAAATGGAATTCACTTTTAGGTGATCTTCAAATGTGACCCGAAAGGCCATGCACGTATAATGGAATGGACTCACAACTTCGGCAGATGCTTTCACTAAATACTTTATTTGGAAGAAATTTGGTAAACACACGGAAAAGAACATGTCGTTTTGGGCGGTCGATTAAAAATACCCGAAAACCGCAGGGCATTTACTGATATTTCAAGTTCACCCCGAAACTCAAGCGACTCTACCGTCTCCTAAAACCGCAGTTTAATTTTACGAGAGAAAAGTTCCTTTGGTACGCGAAAAATAATACGTTCACGGTTGTATCTGCTATTTCTATTCATATTTATTATTCGTTGCCCGGCCTCTCAACATGTGACTCTATGAAAACGTTTATTCCTATGGCGTCTTTATTTGCGAAATCAAGAGTAATCCCCTTTTGAACTAAGCAGCCACATCTCACATAATGTAGAATCGGAAAAATTACTTGGGCTGTGCACAGTAGGCTCACGAAACACATGACCGGATACTGCGCACTTGGCTTTGAGTCCGATTTAACGTAACAATAATTTTTCGAAGATATTCAGCAAAAATATTGGTTATTAAACTCTACTCTGTTTATGCCGTTTTATTTAGTTAATTATTCTCACGGACAAGCACTGTGTACCTCCACAACCCAAGTCTTCTCCTTTAACACGAATTTTCTTGTTTTCGGCATTCCCACGTTACTTGAGAAAATTGTTTCTATTAATCAAAATAGTACTGGAAATACGTGTTTAACGTTTGTATTTAAGCGGCGGTCGTTCATTATCAGTTTGGTTTTTGGTAAATATTTTCGGATTAACTTCGGATTTGTTAGTGATTGTTCGTTAATTCGTTCATATTTCATGCGACAATTCATCAATCGTAAGTTTAAATGGTCGCAGGATGATACAGCCTTTCTCCTTTACTTAGGAACTATCTGCGTGTGCCTAAATTACGGATGTATTACGAAAACCTGTCCATAGGCGTTATTGCTACATTTGAAAGCACAAAACGATATGGGTTTGAAAATTATAATTTTGGAAGGAAATTCATATCTTTCTAAAAATACCGTGTTTCTCCATATCTTGCCCTTAGATGCTTCACGCAGTTTGAAAAATGAATTTTTGAATATGGCACCGGTGATTTTGGTAAAACTTTCTCAAGCAGATCAACGTCCTCTATTAAGGAAACGGGTAAATGCGCAGATACATTCTAGGACACTTAAAACATAAAAAATCGTTTGACTTATGTGTGAAGTTGCCTTTCGTCAAAATTACAAAGTTTTCATGCAATAAAATAACTTGGGAATATCTGCAAGAGAAAAAAGCAATTTCCAAATCGTGTTTATCTAGTCAGTATACTAACGATACAGACGTAAACACCCCTCTTGGATCGGCCACAAACATCACAAAATGATCATTTGTGGGGCAGAGAGGATGATCATCAGGTAATTCTTATAAACAGAGCCTGGGCATCCGGCGTAAAGTCGCAGGTGGACGAGTAAACCCCCGTCCGTCGGATGACTCCCGTATCTGCCAACATCCGCCCTAAATAATTTCTCATAACTGTCGATTGAGATACTCCTACATACAATGCGTGACCGATCTCATGAAATGTTGGCTAAAATTCTGAAATGCGTCTTCGATTAGAAAGGATTATCTAGGCGCAGTTGTAAAACTGATCATTTTGCGACATAATTTTATAATATTTCGGGCTCGGCAAGATGTCGGCTTTAAAATACACTTTTTTTCATGTCTTGTAGAAACCGCACTCGGCAAAAAATGACTACTTATGTGGCATACATTATGTCCATTGATTTTCGATGGCCTTGTAAATTCAAATATATGTTATAGAAACGATAAACAAAAATATGCTTTCTCCTAGTCGGTTGATAGAGAATTACGTTTTTTTATATTTTTTACTCGAAGAAGGAGTATAATCAGGTTTTGAAATAGTTGCCTAATTGCCAAATAATTTGGAGCCCGGTCATTTGTTGCACTAGCGCTTAGCGATCTCAGTTTACAGGATGCCTGCGTTCCGCGTAAAGAAAATCACACATTTTTCTATACCGTTATAAAGATATCATACAGAGTTCATTAAATTTTGCAATGGATGTGACCTATGTTGTACATTTCATGAGGAGTTGTGGTAAGCGGACAGGTACGACGCTGTGTGAATGGACACTGCGCGATTTAAAAAAACTCATAATCAGAAACTTTTTTAAAATCGATTTTTACATCTTCTTCGGGTATAAAATATAAAGAAGACGTAATTCTTTATCAAACGAGTAGGAGAAAGCATATTTTTGTTGATAGTTTCTATAACATATATTTGAATTTACAAGGCCATCGAAAATCAATGGAAATAATGCATGCCACATAAGTAGTCATTTTTTGCGGAGTGCGGTTTCTACAAGACATTAAAAAGAAGTGTATTTTAAAGCTGACATCTTGCCAAGTCCGAAATATTGCAAGATTTTGCCGCAAGATAATTAATATTACAACCGCCCTAGATAATCCTTTCTAATCGAAGGCGCATTTCAGAATTTTAGCCAACATATTATGAGATCGGTCACTCACTGTAATTGAAATTGAGGAAACGGGCAATTCTCGCATACTCTACCAACTACACTGCGAAAGTTGTAAAGTTTTTAGTGGAAAAGTTTCAGTTGAATAGGACTGTACAGTGACAACGTGGGAATAAATAGAAAATAGGGCAACGATCCGTTGAAGAAAAGGAAGACGGGTCTTCGACGAGAGGGGTTTTTTGTTTAGCCGTTTAGGCCAGCTATATGCAGAGACTGGAGTGAAGTATGCGCAAATCCTCTTGTACCTGGACTGGACACGTAGATGCGTAGATCGCCAGTGTCGACAGATGGTACCCGCCGTCCATTTCCGCACCACCCGAATCCGCCCTCCCACCTGCGTCTCTAACGGACAACCGTCAGAAACAGCACCAGTCAATTTCTCCCTTCTTCCCCGTCGATCGAAAGCACTTGGCCATTTGCTGTGACGGCTTTGTGGCAAAATCGTTGGGGATGTCGCTTAGCCCGAGTTCAGCTCCGGTTGGCATGGTTGGGCGTCGTGAAAGCTGACCCGGAGTACGTCTTTGACTCTGCTGTCTGCCAAGCGCGGCGTTGGCCCACCGACTGGTTTAACTCCGCTCAGAAATCCGCAAACGAAGGCCGTGATGGAGGACAACAATTCACAGTGGGATGAGTATTTAAAATTAAACCAGCTCAGTCAGTTAAGATGAATGCAGCTGCAAGCATGTGGGTGGGGTTCACTGATCTATTCTGATTGGCCATTTTCGTAGAATTCCCCACCTCTCCGCTCCGCCGGCGACTTGAATCTCTCTCGACTGAAAGTGCTGGATCCTAGCCTAAGGTGGGTGGGAACCTCCAAATAAACTTCCCTATAGAAGCGACGGGGATATTTTGCGGAGGGGTATTACGCGCAGAATGTGTTTGTGGGCTTTACGGGCTGTCTGCTAAACGATGTACCCGTGGTCTTGCTTGAGTCTCGTCTAGAATCAACGACAATCTGAGATTACAGTGGGTGTCCGATCTCGTGAAATGCTGGCTGAAATTCTGAAATGCGTTTTCGATTAGGACGGATTACTTGGGCGCAGTTGTAATACTGATTAGAATACAGTATAATCCTATAATATTTCGGACTTGGGAGGATGTCAGCTCTTGAATACACAGCTTTTCAATCCGCTGTAGAGGCCGCACTTGATAAAAAATGACTACTTAATAGCATGCGTTTTCGCAATTCATTTTCAATGGTCTCGCAACTTCAGATATATTTTACGGTAACCACGCACAAAATATGCTTTCTTTCGGTCGTGGGATAAAAAACGCGTAATCTTTATATTTTATGCTCTAGGAAATAGTATAATCAGGTTTTAAGAAAGGTTCTAATTCTGAGATTTTTTAAGACCGTACAATGTTCAATCATACAGCACTGTACGTCTCCGTTTACTACTACTCCTCGTGAAATGTACAATATATTCCGCATAAATTGCAAAATTATATGGACTCTATATAGTATCTTTTTAAAGGCATTGAAGAATATATGACTTTCTTTACGCATACACCTTGTAGACTGAAATCACTAAGTGCTAACGCAACGAATGATCAGGCTCCAAATTATTCGGCAATCAGAAAACTTTTTTAGAGTCTGATTATACTCGTTCCTTGGATATAAAATATAAAGAAGACGTAATTTTCTATTAAATGACTGAAAGAATGCATATTTTTGTTTTGTGGTTTCTCTAAGATATATTTGAATTTGAAAGACAATCGGAAATCAGTGAGAAAAATGCATGTTACTTAAGTAGTCATTTTTTTACCGACTACGGTTTCTACAGAAGATTATAAAGCTGTGTGTTCAAAAGCTAACAACCTGCCGAGTCCGAAATATTATAGGATTTTGCCACAAGATAATCAGTATTACAACCGCGCCTAAGTAATCCTTCCTAATTGAATATGCATTTCAGAATTTCAGCCAACATTTCATGAGATTGGTTACTCACTGTATGTTACTAATTATTCAGCTACACTGATGGCGACAGGATCTCCCTCACGCATGACGGAGAAGCCCTCATGGAATATAACTTCTTATGGAAGGTAGAATAGTTCTTTTGAACTTTCTAAATAACTGCCCGCTGATGACAGGACAAGGGTTCGGTGCACTTTCGAGTGTCGCTTTATTGCTTGCCCCCTTGTCTAGGAGTACCACTTTCTTCTGAGAAAAACGGGCTGTTTACACCAAGCCCATGAAGGAAAAAGAAAAAACAGTAAACATTTTATTTTGAAAGTGCGCTTTCCGATTGTATTACCGTGCCTGCTCGTACCGTTGTGCCTTGTGTCTCTATGCAGAGCCCTCAAAGGCAGTTTCGCTGTGACTAGTATTAGATGCAGAAGGGGACTATCGAAAAAGAAAAAAGGTGAAAGGTCTCCGTTTTTGTTTGATAACTCAAACGCACGCAACGGCTTTCAAGGAATATGTTAAGGAGGATTTAGTGAGGTAAAAAAGCAAAATGACCTGAGATTTACGGGTGAAAATATATTTGATCAAGGTCGAACAACCATTCTTGAAAACTGCAGGCGTAAAAGTCCTTCTTTCTCTTAACTTCTGGACAAAAGAAATATCGGTTTTAGTCTAGAAGCAGTGGTTGGGGACGCTCGCCGATCGTTCTTACGGAACTCACTCGTTCCTTCTTGGCTTACGGGCTCTTTCTCGAGCCCAAACAGCAGCCGCACAGCGGCGCATGATATAGGCAGAATGGCACTGCCGACAAAGACAAGGGAGACTGGAATGGCCATTTCTGGCCTATTAGCCGTCGTTAGTCAGTTATACCCAATCCCGAAGTGTGGAACACCTGGGGCTCGAACTCGCGACCTGTTGGTTTAGAAGTCCAACACCTCTGATCACTGGGCCACAGGTCGGCAGTCGTCTGGGGTGACGGCTAACCCCTTGCGCAGGGGGGTGGGAGACTAGAAAGGGTGGCCCAAAACTACTCGTAAAACACGCCGTCGGCGAGCTGACTGTGACTTGTGGAGGCAAACTAAGGCAGTTTCCGATGAGCGACGAAGCTCTCAGGGACTCTTTCGAAGGTTCTGGAATGAATAAGGTAATGTGCACACCTTAATCTCCATGATCAGGTCAAGCGACATCCAGTAGGCGGAATGAGAGAACACTGCGCCGAAACTCTGAGCCGCCGTCCTAGGTGGCAGGACAGTCTCTATGAAGATGTATACAGATACTGGATTGAGTGCCTTGTGCGCAAGTGGCCCGGTCCTTTTGTATTGGCCAAACTTGTGCCTTTCGGTACGTATGTGTGGGCGTCCGCATTGTTGTCCTCTGGACAGGCCTGATTGTTTGTTTGGGCAGGGCGGCTAGGGGGGGGGGAGAGGCGACCAGTTTGACATACTTTGCGCGTGGCGTTGCGGCGAGAGCTCTCGTGACCGACGTGGGCGACCTTCACCCGTCGGGAGCACGTTTGGGTACACGTGTACAAGCGCCGATGTCTGGGTTGTCGAGGCAAGCCGCGTGGCGGTGGTGGTAAATGCTTGATTCGTTAGTGAACCAACTACTGCAGGTGTAACAGGGGGAACTGTAAGTCCTATTCGTAAAGGCATAGTTTCCATCCGAAAATGAAGAAAGCTTCGGGGTAATGGTAGGGTGTAGGACCCACAGGTAGATGGCAACTACGAAAATATACGCCAAAGTTCAATTTGACTGTAAACATTACTTATTATTCACCGTTCCTGTTGGTTAAAACTTCCTTCCCTTCCTGACTAACTGTAAACTTACCAGCGGCGGTTTATTCAGGGTCAGTTCATTTTTGAAAACCGCTTTTCGTTTATTTTTTAATTGTTGCGCTCACTTTTGCCGAATGACAGCGCACGATAAGACTTTCGGCAAACATCTATCCATTTTCTATCTCTTCTTGCTCTCCGTCCTGTGTGCTGTCCCAACCGTAAAACCCCCCTCTACCACTTTTCAACGTATGATACGGTCCACAAACTAGCTCAAGTTAGTTGTGGGTCCTACACCCAACCGTTACCGTTTTGGGTGCTACATTTCGTGGCCTAAATCATAAAAGGTGTTTACGAATGATTGCTAATCACTCACAAACCGAAACCAATGCGTGGATCCAATTTCTGCGTCCATAAATAACAACTTTACGGGAATTAAGGACGTAAAAATATAAAAGGCAATGTTAAGTTCTTGAGAAATGCTATTTTTTTAGAAAGGCGAAAAATCCCGAAAACGTCAGAAGTGGTTACAAATGTGAAAACTTCGATTTTAGACGTGGAGAATATCTGTCCATGCAAAAACGGAGTGAATATAGAAGCGCAAACAGAGTAACGCTTAAGAATGCTGTTTGAGTAAAGTTCACATCCAAATGTCCTCTTAAATAAGTGTCATTTCAGATATGGCGGTTCGCCAACAGCTTACACTCTGGGCATAGATTCCAAAACGATTGCTCGAGGATTTCCGGTGTTCTTTACGACTCTTTACGGTTCAATAAAACAAACAGGCTTTTGCTTGATTTTGCCGGTGGTGACGTCATAGGAACCAAAGTTTTCACGAGTAAAAATGCTGCCAGTCGGATCAGAGTATACAAAGAGAACTTTTCTTCCGTGAAATTAATTTGCACTTTTCTGGATAACGTTGAGATTCAGATCGGCCTTGAAACATCGCTGAATATTTCATCATTTTCAATGTCTCCACTCGTTTGCTCATAAAAACAGATCCCGTATTATGCGTTTATTAAAACCTTTAAAATAAGATGCGTCTTTAAGATATTTATTGAAGTAGCGAGTGCTTTGGCATTCTTCTCGATGTAGAAGGTCATTTGGTTCACATTTCAAGACTCACTCAAACAGGAAACTTCATCTTCGAATAATTGAGTCCACAAAAGAAGTCAACAACAAATATGTTTTCGATCATTTGGGAAAATTTCTTCGATAAGTTACCTTTCCAAGGAGTGTTATAATACTTGATTCTGTCGACGAATGTATGTGTACGCTACATAGTTGTGCGGTGAAGCCAAGAAGAAATTTCACACTTTTTTCCGCTTATTTCACGTAAATAAAATACTGATATTATTCTACCACAAAATGAAGACCATACCTTTCTCTTAATACGGCGGCCATTATCAATATCTCTTCTCACTTGTAGGCTTCGTTCTACGAGTATGAATGTAGGACTGAGTGACCATAGAAATGCTGATATCTTTTAAAGACTAAATAGTGTTCTAGTAATGCTAGTTCTTTTTCTAAATTACGTATAAGCAGAAGTTAGACCGCACGAAAAGTAATGTTTCATATATTTTAAACCGGAAATGACTATTCAGTGATAGTCATTTCTTTGACAACCCACATAATTTTCGAAACGGCAAAACGATTTCGGACCATTTAAACAAAGGATTGCCTGTGCGCGTTACTACTACAATTTGGGGCGCCAAATCGCACAGATTTTCTAATCTGACTTTTAAAAATCGATAAAACTCCTAGTTCTTGAAAAGCAACCTGTAGACTTGCAACCCGATTCCCACGGTCAGCATCAGACAAAAAGTCAATTTTAAAACCCGACAAGCTCTGCTTAGTTGAACTCTCGAAGGCAGATTACTCTCTTCTCAGACAAAAACACGCTCATATGCTCAATCAAAGTCTAGGAAGGTATTAGCATAGGAAACTACCTGAATACATCACAACGTCCATTTCCGCTCAAATTTATGAACATTTTGCCTGAGAAAATCCCGTGAACGCATTTTCTGCATAAGAAAAGGACATTTGCTTGAAGAGACTGGGCGGGCTAGCAAAATGCGCAATGTTTGAGACGTCCGGGACTCCTCATACCAAATTCTGTCATCTGGTTTAATGCGACAGGTCACGCACTGTATTTGTGGGTGAAATAAGTCGAGTCTTTTGTCATATTTTTAAATTAGGCTAAATTTTTTATGGATTTTTTGTGTTTTTATCTTATTTAGTTTTCAAAGTTGATCAGGTTGATTTACTTTGCCAGGCTCGAAGAGGGGATGCGTGTCCTGTAGATAACTATGAAAACTCTACTTTCCCTGGTTAACCGAAATGCGGGTCAGATAGCTGTTGTGAGCGAAAGCAAAAGCCAACTGGTTAGGATAGGTTGTGTAACCTCACTGCGTTGAGCATGCGTAGGCAACTACTATATTTGTTTTAGAAGGCCTTGTTTTGTTTATTAATCCATAGCTATAGTTATAAATTAAGTTATAAATTATTTAGCATGATGCTCTTGCTCTTCTGCCCCGTAATCTCTTTGTTTTTCCTTGATTTTCTAGTTACCCCAGTTTACTTGCATTGCCTTTCGTTATCGATTCCCTGCGCCGTGACTTACGTATTTCTTCCGGAAGAGTAGTTGGAGCCTTTTGCGTCATGTCGGTACTCACCATACTACACGTGCTGCAAGGATCGCCGACTGCGTTTTGGTTTACTTTACCTCGGTTAGAACATACACGCTCTCTTTTCTTGTTATCCCTGAACGGTTTTGGTGCCAAACGCGCACGCCTGACTTATTTATTTCTTTAAGAATAGTCGTGCGTAGTCCCTCACATAGGCAATAAAAAGACAGTTCAATTTAGTTGGGAGGTGAGGTTACATAACCTACCACTGCCAGCCAATTAATACTCTCATTCGCTCATTTGCAAATAAACTACGTAGTGCGAGAGTGGGGGGATCGGTACTGGTGCAGGCCTGCTATCACTGGCCCTGTTGCTGCAAACACCGAAGTATTCTCGAGGTTACATACTACTGCCCCTCTACGAGTACCACCCCTACCACTAATTTCATGCGGTATAACTGAACAGGAATTTTTAAAAATCCGACATCAACCAGGTGCTGAGAAGTAGTTCCTGCAAAATCTCCCAGGAAAGCGGTCTGAGGAGTAACCCGGCGTAGTTCTCCGAAAATAGTGCAGCCTTGGTGCAGCTGCTGGCAGGTCAGTTTACTTATCTACGACGTTTGGAGACTAAATTTATCGCGTGGTAGACAGCTTATCCGCTCATCTTAGACACTGTGCAAACGCTTCAACGATAGCCGAAGCAGGGGGTCATCAGCTCATCTAAGGAGTGCAATGAAATCTACATACATCTGGCGAACAGTGGTGGTCATGGGTCGTTTGAGCCAGGGTTATAAGATGATCCTATTACCCGAGGACTTCAAATTGCCACTGTCAGTTTGCTCTCCGACACGTTAAACCTGGTATTCAGACCAACCGCAGCGACCCACAGTTGCCACAGTGTCATATGTCCTAACACTCCCATTTTACGTCAGTGCTATCGCACTCCGTCCATACTGTTTCGGCAGGCCTGTTCATTGACCGGTAGGCCGATGCGAGAACCTTTTTTAATGCAGATGTTTTGGTGAACTTGTGTTCACCTTCATTCAGCCAACCTACAGAAAGCAATTAATTATCCCGTCTGGGACGAATCTTCCCAACTCTCTCAGCACACACACACGCACACACAATCACCTGACTAGATAGATATCGATCGCCTCTGATTAGTCTTCGATAGTCCCAAAGGCTGACTTGTATAAAAAAGACGACTTTTCACAAGAACGGCCTGCCGGTTCGTCCTATTCTGTACATACGAAACTCTCTCTATCACGCAACACCGAGGTGGTCACCAGATAAACTAAACCCCCTACAATATCGGTTGTCACTACGTAGCTATTTAGATACTTTCGGATTCACTGAAGACATCAAAGGTCTTAACTTTAACGGCATAATGATGTTCTCGATAAACGCGTCATCCTTCTTCACAAACGTCTCAGTCTCCGAGACAGCTGACCGCACCTGGCAATTCCTATCAATCACTCAGCAGAAAGTAGGACTTCCGGCGAACACGCTTAGGGAACTATTTCTAAGATGCACACGAAACGTGCAGTTCCCTTTTTGACAACCAACTCTATAAACGAATAGTCGGTATTACTATGGACTCGCTTCTTGGACCTCTCTTAGCCGATGTCTTCATAGGCGAGCTGGATAAATTTCAACTAAGCAATCAGATCAATAAGCTCAAACATTATGGTCGCCACATTAATGAGATCATTGCAACTGCCATCACAGGAGTCGACGTAGATGCCCTCTGGAATGCTGTAAATGAAGCACATACGTCGTTTAAGTTCATGTTGGAGACGAAAACGGCTGGTTCGCTCCCTTTCTTAGATGTCCTTCAAAACAGGAGAACTGACATTAGCGTTCGCGTCCCTCAAACAAAAACGAACCCCAGACCGATATTTTGCGCAAAAAGCTAGAAAAATTTGTGTGATAGCATCGAGCAGAAGCTTAGAAAGATCCAGGACTTGCCTAGCGAAAACCGGTATATGAGAGGTCCACTGCAAAGAAAATTGCCTAACAACCGGCAAAACCCTCCACACTGACTGCCGAAAAGAAAACTCCGTTATTCAAAGTCTCTCTTCGAGGAGAAGCTGCGAATGAACTCCAAAAAAGGCGTCTCGACCAAGCTGTCTCAGGAACCTCCCCAGCGGCAAGGGTTTGAATAGTATTCTCAACTAATCCTATTTTAAGCGGAGAAGGTAAGGATAGATTGTCATCTCGGTACACCTCATTGTGCGTCTACTCCTTCATTTGCTCCTGTGGAGTAGGTTGTGCTGGTCGCACGAGTCGGTGCCTATCCAATAGAATACGGAATCACCTCCCAGCATGGCTGGGGAAAGTCGAAACTGGGTGCATAAACAGCTCTATTCTCGCGCATATCGTTTATTCTGGGCATCGTGTAAACCACGACCAAGGTTTTGTGCAATTTATAAGGTCCCATCGAGCTACCGCAAGCTACTGGAACAAGGTCTACTAGCAACCGCAGAAGCGGCCGCAAATGAGTTACAAAAGCCGGCCTTGTGTGCAAATAAGAACCTGGTTCAAACTGCGAGCCTACCATGGCCAAAAGTCAACCAATCACATGCAACTCTCCGAGCAGTTCCGCACTCACCCCGCCCCTGGCATGACCCCTGTTACCCTCTCCCCCTAATATTCCCACTTTAGGACGAACTTTAATCGATCTCTCTAATCACCGACATGTTTTACTTGACCCCGTTACCGTATAAGTGTACTGCCTTAAGGAGAATTTATCGAAAGAAAACATATGCTGCCAACAAGTCTTCTGAATGTTCAGCTTCCGTCAAAGGGTATTTCTAACATCGATGCATGTCCTATTCTAAGTCCCGTGCCGAAAATGATCACAGTGACCGTTTTATGAGACGTAATGTGCTGTCCTTTCCGGGATTTTTAACTAAGATCATTGCGCCTCTACGCTGACAATACCATTGCCGAGGGACATGTTGGAAGACTTTCATAGGCAACCTATTTCTGCCTTTTCTGATATTCAAAAGACTATAGAGGGAGAGAGGTGGACGACCAACTACTCCTTACAAATGTTCTGATGTCGATGAAAACGAAAGACGGACCACGGACAACTGAGTCCGGACAAGTCGCGAACACTCCCTAGACTTTTGGGTAAAACAGTAATCTCGCAACCTCGGGCATTATAAATTAACTTGGAGTAAATCAGTCTATTTGAAACTTAGATTTGTATGAATATTTAATATGAATATTTGGGTCGAGGTCCGTCAAGCGTAGCAGATAACCGCGTAATAGTAAGAGATTGCCAACAGGCAGCCATTAGTATATGCACAGGTAGCGGGATGCACCATAGTTGGCAGCGCAGAAATCCCCGTGTGGGACATTAGATGGCTCGCGAATGCTTAACATACAGGAGACGAAACATGCGGGCAAAAGTAAGGAAGACTCGCTGTCAGCCATCCTCTCACGTCCTTTGGGTTTTGGGTGATACACAAACAGGAAGCAGCTATCGAGTGAGGCCGAAAAATCAGGTGCTGCAACAGGCGGCGTCTTGAGTCCTCTAACGGATCTTATGTAGTTGCGGGCAGGGCAAACAAGTTGGGAAAAGTGAAAGGTTGCCGTAGACACGGTTGGCTGAGCCCACCTCAGCGGTAAAGGGAGCGGGTGGAAATCCTCAGGCCGCGACCCAGTTTGCGGGACTCGATCGCAGCTTAAACTTTCACGAGACTGAAATTTTGTGGGCAGGTGACGGTCCACAAGCGCAGTGATCTCACCCCCAATGTTCAGCGCCGAGACGCTACCTGGGTAAGGTAATTAGTCGCATAGGGAACGTTCAGTTAAACGTCGCTTCCGATGTCCATATTGACGGGCCGAAGTGTCAAGTTATTAGCACATGAACCAACGGTAGGGGATGACATCATGATCACTCACAACTCGGATGCGAGCAATCGAATCGTCACTGCACGAAGCCCGAGTATCTGTGATGAACGCATGAGCCGCCAACTGCGGTTGAGGAGAAACTGAAACCTACGAACAGTGTAGCGACGGTGCGTTCGATGTCCTTTTCTGTTGTTATCTCAGACAAATGTTTTGAGCATGAATTAGAAAAGTCAACCAGCTAAACTTTGTGCCATAGCGATCGAGTCGCCTCCTCTTCGACTGAGCACTATTTTCGTATCATCGACTCACAGCTAATCGCCGAGAGCCCTGGAAATAGTTTTCAAGCCGAAGGAATCTTGGTATTATGGTGACAACTCGATTAGTGGTCGAGCTCTCACTCTGTACTAATGCAGGACGTTGGACATACACAGGAAGGGTTGCTGCTATTACCAACATTACAACAAATGTTTGTGATGTTTCACAGCAGCGAGATCTTTGGACAGATCCCTGCATCTTTCGCAACCATAAGCTAGATGCTGCAAACAAAAGTCTTTTTTAGCTTCAAAGGCTGACGGAGCTGAAACCTAACAAGACCGCACTCTCCGTGAGAGTAAACCGTGCCAAAATGTGAAAAGATCAGAGGGCTTCGGACGTAGACAGAAAGATGCTGTAAATAAGCGCCATCAGGCTGCAGTCCGGCGGACCTTTAGGTGCCCTCTTCTTAGGGTGCCTCAGTAAACCAGTTATAAGTTCTTATTTCGCGCATAAAGTGCATCAACCGGGTACTAGGTAGGGCAAATACTGCGCCAACTGCAGCGGCCGCAGTCCTGGGCGTGCAAAAACCAGCACGTGGAAACAGCTGATTGGGTACCTCAAAGGGCTCTTCCCATTGGCTGAGCAGCGCAGGTTAATTGGGTCGACCACTGCCAGTCACACGGTACGGCCTCGTGACTGTTGCATTCCGGCACGTCGGTTTTGTTCTTTTAGTACTGAGCCTTCAGCAGAACGTTCGCCCACCTGAAGGGATTGCCTGGAAATAGGGAGAAATTTCCGAAAACCCTTCAGCGCGAAGAGGTTGTGATTTGTATATTGTGGCTGCCGCGTCGCTTTTCAAACTCGAGTGTCAAGGCCTATGGGCAGAGCCCTGTAGCTGAGAGTCCTAGGCGCGGTTTTACCCGTCCGCGGCAGGCCTGCAAGCGGTCGGCTGACTTTGTTAAGAGCATAACCCATGTGGAGCTTGGAGGGTTTTATAGACAATGAAAGTAGAAGTACTTAAAAGCTAGCTAACTGAATAAAGATATTTGTCAAACCTCAGATGGCTGTGAGCGGACGCCCTAAATATGTCGTCGAGGCCCTCTTGGTTTCCAAAGGCATAAAGTCAAGTCTAGCTTTGTTGCCAGCTTCGTCAACTTACTAAGTGTTGCTGTCCCCTCCCCTCTTAGTACTCCTAAAATTAACGATAATCCTGTCATTAATACACGTATTATCATTATTATAACCACTGCTACTAATTTTAGCACTGCCACGTCTATGCTTGCAGTTGATATCGACAAAATCACCGGTATTAACGTATAAACCAATATCAGTTTCGGTAATGGAACACGTGCCCAGACTACTGACAATATTGCCGACGCTGCTCTCACGAGTACTAGAAAAACTAAATCGATGACTAGTTTTATTACTGCTACTGCGAATACCACTGCCACCATTATTCTTCATGGTTACGGTTAATGCTACCCGTTTTCAGTTTATAGTTTCCCATAGTGCGACATAACTCACGCTCTTGCTTGTGAACACATCTCATGAGTACATTAACAAAAGGAATTGTTGTGCATGTTCTTATTTTAACACGCACTGCTTTCACAAATATTCACGCTATTGCTGTCCCAACTGATCGTCTGCCAATGAGCGCTTTAATGTTGGCTATTAATACCCAGTCTCGCACCTTCGCTTGAGATCAAAGGCTGCGCCTACCGAAATGGATAAGTAGCTCGAAGGCCCAAGTTACGCTTCCAGTAAAGTGCTGCCCAGTCAGAGGGTCTACAAACTGCTCGTGAAGACACGCCGGAGAAAGACATACATCCCTTAGCCCCGTAACGAAATTCATATTGAGTAAGTCGGATTGGAAGTGGCAGGGAATTCTGTAGAGAAATCTGAGTAAACGTAAAGGCTCCTTACAAAGTTTACGGGCACTTTTGTCGAGCAATGGCGAATATGCCAGACAGAATGAACGAATCGCCCCACGTAACCGGGTTAAGCTGAAGGCTGATGTAGGAGGGATAAAGACTGACCAATAAGGGGACGAGGATTAAGTAGGGGTCGCAATGGGAAGAGGAAGAAAAGGGATGATAATGATAATGGCGACGACGAGAGTGGAAAGTGTGAACAGAACACCTCCAGAACTGAAATGCACTGTTGTAGCTTTATCTGTTTGCGCCTAGCTCCCAGTATTTGCCATTAAAACTGACGGACGGAGGAAATGGTGTGGTGTCACACACCCACAGTCAGCTGTGATCAAGTCAACCGAATGAAAAACACTGGAGTTGTTGTGTCTAGGTGTGCAAGATTGAAATAAACAACAACATGTGACCCAAACGACCTTCTTCGTGAAAAAGAGCGCCCTAACACTCACTATTTCGGTAAATGTCATCAAGAATAATCTTATTTTAAAGTTCTCAACAGACAGGTAATTCAGAATTTGTTTTTAGGAACGATCGGGTGAAAAAGCTGAAAATCATGAAGTATTCAGCAGTATTTCGAGGCCGATCTGAATCTCAACGTGATCTAAAACGAACTAGAATTGTAAATTAATTTAACGGAAGAAAAATTCTCTCTAAAAACACCAAATAATATGTCTACGCTCACGCCTGTCAGTCCTACTTAAATTTATTAGGCTCCGACCGGCCTCATAGCATGTCACCTTATGAAAACTTTTGTACCTACGATGTCCTAATCGGTGAAATCAAGCTAAATCCAGTTTCTCTTGTTGAACCCCATCTCACTTAACTCGAACGAATCAAGGATAAAACGAATCCCTGAAAAACTGTTTTGGAATCTACACTCAGAATGTAGGCTGTTGACAAACCGTCATGTATGCAATCACACTAGTTCTTGAACAATATTTAGATGTTAACTTCAATGTCACCCGAAGGAACGCCGTTTTAGTATTCTAAACGTGAGCGCCCTTAGCACCAAAAACAGAAGACCTGCAATGGTTTTGCGGTATTTGCTTCTCCTGTCTGCTTATATGGGTGCAGTTCGCCAAATGGTTTTAAATTTAAGGTGATGTGGAAGACGAATGAGGCTATTAATCAAGTGGACTTGTACATGACAAGTAAGCACTACGGCAATGGTCTGGAAACAGGGAGACAGAGCTGAGGGGATGGTGTTCATTGAGTTGTTCATAAAGAGCGCGGATGGTAGCGGTTCCGGCTGAAGGTCCCATCCAATTGGTAGGACTCATGTGACCGCGGCGCCTATCAAAGTCACCCTAAATGGTCAAGCCCTGAGCGTTGTCACAACTCATTGTAAGTTGGCTGGCCCCGGCAGGCACGGGACACTAAGTGCGTCAGAGCAGAAGGCCCGGTGGTGCCTTGTAGTGGAGGTACATCTAAGCAATTTGCAACTCCTTAGGAGTGACCTGTTAAGGATTCATGAAATACCCAAGGTAACGAATGACGCTCTATATGTTCTGGCTGACATCCCGGAATGTTGGGAAAATGGTCTTCCCTCAAGAGCGGGATTTGCCTGTGACAAAGCTCATACCTAAGCTCAGAGAGGACTGGATATCAAAATCAGTCGGAGTAATTCGGTTCAGCTCATCCCACCGTACTTTTGATGGTCAGTTAGCAGGTACTTGTCTAAACTTGGAAGTACACCAAGGTGCTTATCGTGTAGAAATCAATCAGGGCACTACTGCCGTAAGGACTGATGAAGACAATGACGACGGTGCTTATTTACATATCTGACATAAAGTCACTTCGACCCAACTGCAGGCTGGCTGACAAAGGAGGGGGAAGACAGGGGTGGCAGTCGTTTCGGGCCTGTTAATGTCCCCTTCAGCCGACCATTCCACGATATTTAAAGCATTTTGTCCCCGGTACGAAGCTGAAGAAGGCAAGAAGGGGTAACTCTGAGATAGCTGATCGTGTTCACATCTGAGCGTGCTAGCGCAGCCAAAACTACTTACGCAGAATGGCATTACCGACGAAGACAGGGAGACTGGAATGACCACTTCTGGTTTATTAGCCGTCGTCAATCAGTCATGGCCAACCCCGAAGTGTGGAACACCCGAGGCTCGAACTCGCAACCTGTTATTTAGAAGTCCACACCTTTAGCCACTGGGCTACGAGCCCGTCGCCCTGTCGATTTCTCGATTGGGATTATACAATGGTAGGGGGCGCTCACCGACGGCTGATAAGCCACAAAAGGTCATTCCAGTCTCCCTTGTCTTTTTCGGCAATGCCATTCTGCCTATCTCATGCGCCGCTGTGCGGCTGCTGGTTGGGCTCGAGAAAGAGCCCGTAAGGCCCAACGGAACGAGTGAATTCCGTAAGAACGATCGGCGAGCGCCCCCTACCATTAAAACTACTTAATTGCGCCTTCCCCCCTCCTCCCTGTATACTCATTGGAGGAGCTCATCATGACAACCGACGGCGTTTGGTCTAAGTACCAGGCAGTGGAACGGTTCAGAAAAAGAAGAAGATTCGATCACTGGAACATGAAGTTTATTGGCCTGGCGTCATGTCAATAAACTTCATGTTCAGTGATCTCTCCTTCATCGTCATCATCATCATCATCATCATCATCATCATCATCATCATCATCATCATCATCATCATCATCATCTTCTTCTTCTTCTTCTTCTTCTTCTTTTTCTGAACTGCTTCCTGGAACTCGTCTCTTCTTTTCTAGTGAAAAGGTTCTGTGACTCATTCATTTTATGGATTCATCAAGAAGATAGTGCCCGATGGCTCTGAACTATAGACGGCTTGGTCCTCGCATGTGCAGTCCGCGACGCTGACTTTATCAGCCATTGCGTCCAAACCAGCCTTCGAACGTCCTGATTGTGGGTCCAGGTAGGTGAGGGAGGAGGGAGAGTACGGCAGATACTGTACAAGTGTGCTTTCACAACGAAGTAATAAACACGCAAGTCACCGTCCTGCGCCCACCATGCTCTAAGGCATACGGTTCACATCGTCGTCGGTGACGATCCAGATGTAATCACCCAATGCTAACGTCCACTTGAGGAATTCAAAACTGAAAAAGGATGGAAAAGTCGATGCATAAATAGACTAATTAATTATTCACGGACTCAGACAAAGGAACACGTAATAGTATTATTGGTGTTGGAAGTAGTAGAGTAGTGGTACCAGGAATGGTAGAACAGTGACATTAGTACTAGTTGTACTTGTCGCAGTTTCAGTAGCCATAGTAGTGGCTGTGGCAGTAGATGCAACGATTGTAGTTCGAGTGCCAGTAATGAAGAGAGGGAAAAAACGAGCGCCGTTTCGAAACAGACCTTTAAAACTTTTCAGCAAAAACTCTCTCCATTCAACAGGCTTGGAGAGCAGAGGACTAAGGACTAAGACTTTTTGTCAACATAAGACGGCTCAATTACTAAGGTGAGAAGTTCGACCCCAGTTTCTGGATTTCAGCATCACTGAGGGTCTGAAGTCGTGTCAATGATGGTGTAAATGATAGCTTATGCACTCGCGTACGACAATGGATATGACGACAGCCACTTGGGCTGGATCGGACTGACTTCGCGACAGGTTGGTCAGCGTGAAAGGGATGGGCGGCATTATCGAGAATTTGATAGACAGGCAGTCTGACCTTTGCGGCTGTAGAATAGGACGTGCGGGACACGTTTTAAAATGAAAAATTCTAGTTAGGTAAATTGAAAAAGGCGGTAGAACAGAAAACAATGAGGAGGGGACTACGAAACATCTACAGTTCGCCAGATTAGAGGTTCAGGAGGTGCGGTAGGAAAGAAAATTTTGAGATTTATGATTCACTTTATGTACTATGTTAAAAAGGAATTCTAGATGCAGGGGAATGAGAACCTGAATGAGAAAATCGTCAATGCCAATAGAAGCGAAGAGACAAGTCCCAGGAAAGCTTTCAAAACCAATGGCTACCCGCGCAACTTCGTCAATCGGTGCATGCACAGAAGGCACGAAAAACCCAACCGCAGGAACCCCAGATTTTGGCGAGCGCTTCCGTATGTCAAGAACGTTTCGGAAGCTGTCGGCCGCCTTCTCGCACCACTTGGGGTTGGTGTTACACACAGACCGAAGGCAACCATCAGGCATCAGGTAATGAAACCGAAATACCTACTGCCACGGCTAAAAACGTCTGGTGTCGTTTATTGGGTCTGGTGCAGTTGCGGACAAAGCAACTACGTTGGAGAAACCGGAAGACAGGCCCGAACGCGAATGGTCGAACACGCTGCAGTGGTGCGGAGAAATGACGCCAGCTCTCAAGTTGCGGTTCATTCGACGAGATCCGGCCACACATTCAAATTCGACGAGATCGAAACTCTCGTTAGAGGTGACAGCCGCGTGTGCCGGGAGCTGCTTCAGTCATGGTTTACTGGCCCCCTGCCCATTAACAAGTACAATGGCCTTCCTCTTCGCCCAGGCGGAGTAAGTAGTCACGCGGGAAGCGCACAGGTGAACACTTCTCCCAACACCAGTATCGATACGTCAAATGGTCGAGCAATCATCACACCAACCTCCAACGCATGTGATGAAATTTCTGCAATTAAAGACGCGAATATCGGCCATTAAACAGTCATCACACCAAGGGCAACGATCCCTGATGAAGGGGCGGGGGGAGCCGTGAATATTCATAGGTATGCGGTAGCATGGCGACTGCATCCTATAAATACTGCAGCCCCTTTTGCATGAACCACCTGTATCAGCTTTTATCTCCGATGATGGGTTCGAGCAGGAATCCGAAACGTCAGGCTAATAAAGCTCTTGTTTCAGCGATTGTGTCTCCTTCTTCAATATCATCAATGCACAGCAAACCTGAGAACGTCGAAATACTCGGGATTGAGACTCGGTCACAGCGGAGGTGACTTCCGAGTGTGTAGGAGGCCGTTTTCGATGGATATGCTGAAACATAGTCCAAACCGCATTTAGGATGTTGGAGGTCAAGCACGTTTTTGACAGAGTGACCAACATGCATGCCATCGGCAGACCTGATACATAGGCAGCTTTTGGGATGAGCGTAGATCCTCTGCGTGAATCAAAAAGAGGTAAGGGAATAAGATAGGACCTTGAAGCACTCTGCTCTTATTTCGGATAAGAATAAAGATACGACCGCTAGACTGAACAGACCGAGTACCTATCGAAAATTAGCCAACAAGCCAGGAGACAAGTCAGCCAGCGAACCCACAATTGAACGCTGTTTTAAGAGGGAGGTCGCGTGAAAGTGTGTTGCAGGCGGAGGAATAGCCAAGGAATGATTATGCGCATGTACGTCAGATTGTGTTAAAAAACGACTGAACCCCAAGACCAATGACATCTAGGGTAATGCTCCCGACTTTATGCGACAAGTGTGGAGATTACGATTGGATGGAAGGCAAATGGGGGATATTGCCTGGGACAACTCGTTCAGTGGGCTTCAGAAGAACGAATGAGCGGGCAGTTGGAAGGGTGGACCTAGGACGAACAGTAGTGAGCTTTTTAGGGATGTGAGAGATTCCGACAGTAAATCAGGCATCAGACACCATTGATTGCCTGAATGGTAATTTGAAAATACGCATTAAAATGAGTGCCCACCGGGTACAGCACAGTTTAAGGCGAAGTGGTGAGGCATCGTCAACCAGTGACAAAGGGCAGAAGACGGTCGAATCTTTTTTCGTAGGCGTACCTGAAGAAGACAAGCCCCAGCCTAACCTCTAACCCTAACCCCAACTCCTGTCCACTAACCTTAGCCCCTAACCCCCAACAGGTACGGCTACGAAGTGAGATCTAGTCCAGAATTCGTCTTGATTGAACTAATTGAGAGTAAAAATAATATTTTGCCTTAGTGAATCCAAGTTTTTACCAACAGGAACCAGTGAGGTGTTGACTGTTGTCCCAAGCGTTGTATGAAGGGTAGGAGGAGGATTTGGAAGAGGCAAAAAGAGCGGACCAATAAACAGGTCGTTTTGCGTGGAAATCTCTCTGTTCACTTAAGCAGTCACGCAAGCCCAATTAGTTGAGTTCCCTTCAGGGCCGCAAAAGCATATCCAAGGTGGGGGGGGGGGGAGAAGAAATTCTGTCACATTTGTTGGTGACATATTCGAAAGAACAGCAGCTTTCAAAACTCACCTTTAGATGGGCTTTCAAGCAAGCAGAGCATGAAAAAACGCTAGAGAGCATAAGAGCAGAATGGGCAATAATGGTAGGAATGTTTTTTTGAGAGAAGCATGGCGAAGCCTTATTTTCTTCTTCAGTTTCTGTTAACAGAGTCCACTCACAATTGGAGTAAGTTTTTGAAAGACCTAGCACGTTAAAGCAATCTGAGCCCGAGAGAAGAGCACTAATTTTAACCCCGAAAATTGAGGGTACGCAATTAGAATGCCGATCCAGAGAAGCATCGCCACGAACCTTGTTGGAAACACGGCCGGAAAAATTGGAGATTCGGTCGCTAGACCAGGAGTTTATCCTGAGTGATGTTTTGGATTCACATTTGTATCCATCATCCATTCATCTTTATCTTATTTTGTCCCTAGTGATTTATTCGCGTATTAGCTCGAAACGCCAGCCGAATAAAATTTATCCTTCAGCGATCGTATCTCCTTCTTCCCAACCGCTTCTTGGAGCTCGGTCTACGGGAGTAAGGAAACGTTGGCTCGCAGCACCAAGATCGTCCCGAAAAAGCACTGATATTAGTGGCGATGGAAGTACTGGTGGTGGCGGTAGTAGTTGTAGTAGCAAAACTGTGATACCGCCTGTTGCAGAAATGGTATTTCTAGTGGCAACACTAATGGTTGCGATGATGTTATTAGATCCAGCATTGTGACAGAAATCTCAGTTATATTAGCGGTAGAACTAAGCGTAGTAATTAAAACAGAGGCATTATTGATAATGGTAGTGTTAGGTGTAGTATTAGCACCAGTTATAGTAGCAGCAGCAACTGTAACGGCGATGGTGTTAGAAGTCTCAATCTCAGAAATGATCGTAATAGCAGCACAAGCCTCGTCATCTGTAGGGGGTGTAGGAATAAAGGTGTTAGTGGCGCTGGTGGTGGTAGTAGTAGTAGTGGCAATATTAGTATTGCAAGCAGTATAAACAGTGGTGATAGTGGTGGATCAAGCAGTATTTGTATCTGTGTACGTAGTACCGTATATGGCTGTGGTGGGGACGTTGATATTAGTGGCAGTGGTGTGGAAGTATACAGTAGGTTGGCTAACTTATGAAATGTCAACAGAAATTCCGAAATGCGTTTTCGTCTTGAAAAGATTAATTAAATAGGTTGTAAAACTAGTCAGCCTGCAACATGATTCTATGATACTGCAGTTTCCTCAAGATGCCGGCTTTCAAATGAACTTCGTTCCGGCTCTGTGATAAATGACTACTTAATTCGCATGCATTTTCTCATTGATTTTCGATGCCCCTAAATGTCCAGCTATATTTTATGAAAAACTTGCACAAAATATTCATTCTTTTGCTCATTCGACAGACAACTACGTCTTCTTCTAATTTAAGACTCAAAAGAGGGACATAATTCGGTTTTTAAAATGTTTCTAATTGTGGGACTTTTAAATACCGTGAAATGGCCATTCATAAATCGTCATGTCTCTTCATTTACCAGTGTGGCTTGTAAAGTTAACAATGTAGATCAAATCCACTGCTAAATTTTATAAACCCTATATGGTCCCCCTGTAGTACCGTAGAGGACTGTGTAGTTTTCCGTAGGCGGAAAATATACGGCTTTTAGTTTGAAAACCCTGAATCCAAGTGTGACGGTAGAGCGGGTTCAAAATTATTCGGGAATCGGAAAACTTTTTAAAACTGAATTATGTCCCTCTTTCGAGTATTAAATTAGAAGAAGACGTAGTTGTCTGTCGAATGAGCAAAAGAATGAATATTTTGTGCATGCTTTCTACAAACTATAATTGGACTTTTAAAGACATCGAAAATCAATGCGAAAAATTCATGCTACATATATAGTCATTTTTTACGGAGTGTAGTTTTTGCACTTGTAGTTCATTCGAAAGCCGGCATCCTGACGTAACTGAAATATTATATAATTATGTTGCAGGCTGTCTAGTTTTCCAACCCTACTTAATTAATCTTTTCGAAACGAAAACGTTTTTAGGAATTTCGGTCGAAATTTCATGAGTCAGTCCACCTACTGGACGCAAAAAGTTTAGTGGCAGCGGCAATACCGGCGACGGTTGTATTAGTAGCATTCGCAGAGCCGTTTGCAGCAGTATTAGTATTAGTGGTAGTAGTGGCAGCAGCACTAAAGATTTAGAACGCGAATAAGCACTTCTACTATGGCTGGTCTTGCGCTGAGTTCTGTAGTGTAAACGGCAATTAAACTACAAACAATAATAAATATCTAACTCTAAGTGGGGGTGTTGCGTTTCTTACAAGAAAAACAACGATAGCAAAATGAGTATAAGAAAAACGACAAAAGGTAAATAATTATACAGACTCACGATAAATAAAGCCTTCTCCACAAGCGTTGACCGTGGGGTACATGTGCTGGGTAAAATCCGAGACGAAGTCAGTGAATGAGGCTTGTTGCTCAGGTGAAATTACGTCCAGTTAAATATGGCCAAAAGATATAAAAGTTTCGTGTCGATTGACTAAAAACGATTGACGCAAATGACTGTAATCAACGAAACAATGACAACAAGCAGCAGACGGACACAAAAGTCACGCTTTTTCGCAAGTCGAAACCAAGTGTGTGTATGTTAGTTAATTTAAACAATGGTACAGAAATTTTGAGGTGTACAAGAAAGTTTAGAGTGAAAAATCGAAAATGTGAGTAAACCTACAGTTCCAAGGGAGGGGGATGGGTCTTTTCCCATGTCCTACCTTTAACCTCAACCCTATCACTAAAACGCATAAGTCCAACCCAAACACCAATCCGTCCGACACTAGCCCCGGCCCTCTTTTCGGAATTTAGAGAAAGGGCACCTGCAATACGGAGGCAGGGGATACCTATTTCCATGCCCTGTCGTATTGACAGTAGAAGCAGTAACAAACCCTGTGAAGTTTGCTGCAGTAGGGGTGGCCGAAGTAGGAGAAACAACGACAATACTAATGCTGGAATTAGTGCGTCCATGGTGGTAGCAGTAACAGCAGTGGCAATATTGGTGACTTTATTCGCAGCAATGTCATTGGTGGCGGTAGCAATATTGGCAACAGTTATGACGTTAGCAGTAGTAGGGATGGTGGCAATGGCGCCGGGGGTGTTAGCATCATTAGCAGAAGTGACAGTAGTATAAGTCACGGTAATGACAATGATAGTGACTGTAGTAGTTGCACTGGTAGGACTATCGGCAGTAGTAGTGATAGCACCGATGTTGTTAGTGGTAGTAGTACCGGTAGAAGTATTCCCAGTAAAGGTGACAGTAGTAGTAGTAATGGTGGTGGTAGTAGTAGTAGTATCGGCAGCGGTGGCGTGGGTAATGTCAGCTGTACCAGTAGTGCTAGTAGTACTAGCCGCCGCAATGCATTATCTGCAATAATAGTAGTACTGGTAGCGGTAGAAACAGTAGTAGTAGTAGTAGTAGTAGTAGTAGTAGTAGTAGTAGTAGTAGTATTAGTAGTAGTAGTAGTAGTAGTAGTAGTAGTAGTAGTAGTAGTAACAGTGGCAGCAGTGGTAATGGTGGCTGTGATGGTAGTGGTTGTTGCAGTAGTGGGAATAATATTGGCAGAATAGTATTACCGACAAAGACAAGGGAGACTGGAATGGCCATTTCTGGCTTATTAGCCGTCGTCAGCCAGCCATACCCAAGCCCGAGGTGTGGACCATCCTAGCCTCGAACTCGCGACCTGTTGGTTTAGAAGTCAACGCCTCTACTCACCGGGCCACGAGCCCGTTGTCTTGTCGGTTTTCGATCGGGAATATACAATGTTATATTGGTCGTCGCAGTAAGGGTATTGGTGTTGGCAGTGGTAAAGGTAGCGGAAGCGTCAGCTTGACCCTCTAAACTTCTGAAAAGTTTACACAATTGGAAATCAACTCACGAGGGCAGGTGTTGTAGTGAGGTTAGATCTACTTTTCAATAAGCCCTTTACCTACTTCATGATTTTGACCCATGTCTACTTTTGACGGAACTTCTTAGTAGCAGAAGGAACTGCTTACAAACACAATAGTGCTGGTGATGAACATAAGCCAAACCCAGATTATTTGACTTGAGATTTATGGAGAGAGTGCACTGATAAAATCTGGGTTTGCGCCAACTCGCTTGGTGTCCGGACATTCTATCTCGATAAGCTGAAAGGCAGTCTCCATCCTCCAACCTTCGGTTGCTGGGTCTTTTTACAGAGGGCAGACAGAAAAATCTCCTCTCCTCCTAACCAAGGGGCGGCGTCTGCATTTTTACGCAGGCTCGATCCTGGGGTGCTCCTTTTACTTTCTCACCGAAGGCTTTGGATCAAACTAAGAATGCTAACGTGACACGAGGATCAACCACAAAGTGGGACAATTCTGCGACCTGATTAATCTGCGTCGCAGGCATGAAGCAACCAACCCACTTCATCAACGTGTTGCTGAACTGCGCCGACCAGTTGCTTTTATCTGAACAACAAGGGAGGTCATATACAAACAAATCTCTAAAAATATTTTTTGCCCTACGGATTTATCGAAAATGATGCCAGCAGCCTTCTTAGCATCTTGTGGCGCAACAACGGGATCCACTGCGTCTCCTGAAATAGTGGCAGTTGTTGGCTCCGAGAAAATGGGCAAAAACATGCACCTACTGTCAAAACAAAAACCGGATCCCAACCATGGATTCGCGGTAAACAGTGGGAGTCCGGTCATACCTTTTACTTTGAATGAATAATCATCCTAGATCAATGCAGCTGGAAGATCGATCGTGTCACAGTAGGGGACGTGGTTCAGATGCCAAGTAACTCAACCGACAGACTGTCCTTCTTCTGATCTAACAGGTCACGCGGCTTTGCCTACAAGATGATCAACTCAAAGTGAACCCGATGGACTCACAGAGATTAGCCATCGCGCCCAAGGGAACAGCAAACAAGACAGTAGACTGGTTTGCCGCGCCAGAGGCTCAATCACTTTCCTCTGGCATAGCGATAGATTTCGTGCAAGCTAACTGCCAACGTTCGTGCACCAATCAGACGGTCTAAAACAGTTCAGGCAGAGGGGACAAATACCATCGACGTAAATCCGACAGCCTTGTCAGGACAGTTGAACTTGTGTCCGAATGTTGCGCTTTGAGAAGTTTGGCAGTTAACACCTGATTAAGCAGATGAAAGCCTCGGTGCGCTAATCAGTTTCTTTCAGAGATTTCACATTTTTCCTTTTATTAACCTCACGAAATTCTTAGCTTCGTCCACCTAGGTGTTATGATTCGATTGCTTTTCAGTGCTTCAGAAAGGGGACTTATGAAAAATGGCGCTTCATGGGGACCCTTAAAGGGGAAGTGAGACCACAGTTGATGTGGTATCTCATGAACAATGCTTTGCACGGTGGTAATAATAAATACTACACAGCATCCTCTCAAGAGATATCATTCACGACATAATGCCGGTTTTTGAACCAGCATCTTTAAGATCGTCTGCAAAAGCTACACTCTGCAAAAATGGCTACCTAAATAGTGTAATTTTTCAGGTGATTTTCGATGTTCTTATAAATTCAAATTCCGTTATTAAAGGCATGCTCAAAAATATTCTTCCATGTATCCATTTTGAGACAAACTACGTCTTCTTTAAATTTTGCGCTTTGAGAAAAGTTATTTTCTGGTTTTAAAATGTCTGGTTATGTGATTTTTTAAAACGTTGAAATGTCCATTCATAGACGATCACACCTCTCCGCTTATCGGTGGTGCCTATAAAGTATAAAACATGATCCGCATCCGTTGCTTAGTTTTATGAACCCTATATGACGTTTTCAATAGCTTATGGAAGTTTATGATTTTTCCTTACACGTAAAGTACACAGCTTGTAGTTTGAAAACCCTAAATGCAAGTATGAATACGGGTCGGGTTCAAAATCATTCGGGAGCTATAATGGTTCTTTAAAACCGAAAGGCTCCGTTTATTCAAGCAAGAAAATTGAAATGGGCGTGATTTGCTGCAAAATGAGTAGACGGGGAAATTATTTTTATGCTTGCTTCTTTATAAACTAGATTTGTACTAATGAGGGCATCGAAAATCAATGAGGAAAATTTATACTACTCGGCTAGTCAGTTTCGCAGAGTGCAGCTTTTGCATACGGCCGAAAAATGCCCGACATCCTGGTATGACTGGTACATCTTGGGATTATGCCGTATAGTGTCTTTTATTACATGCCTGAATAAGTAATCTTTTTAGTTTCAAAAACAAAGCTCAAAACTTCGGCCAACACTTCGTGAGGCGGCACATTTATTATGGTCTAAAAATAATTGTTTGCCTAAGGATTTGCCTGGGATTTTCGTTCGCCAAAATGAACGCTAACCGCTTTAACGAGACTATGATTACGATCTGAATGATGATTTCAGGAACTCTGGTTGTTGGCTTTGAGGTGGATGCGGAGGCGTCTGAGGAAATATTCTGCAGTCGTAACTGATTAAAAAAGGCTCGTGTCGGCGTTGTTGTTGTCGTTGTTTTTATTGTTGGAAGTCAGGGTGGCGGGGCAGGATCCCAGACACAGAAGTCCTTTTGCAAACTGGAATTCTCGGTATGCACGTCATGCTGAGACAAGTACAAACACAATGGAATGAGTGACGAGTGCCTACACAAGCGACTACTTCATGGCGCCGTCGCTACAGCTGCTGGCCGACAATGCGGACAAAAAAAACGTCAGAAGAATACCCCGCGTTCTTTCCTCAGGCACTTTCAAATCAAAACCGCGACCTGGGAGAATCTAGCTCAGGATTTTCCGGTCCGCAAATTCGCCATGAAGACCAGAGCGGCAGTCTTTGATGTCAAATGCATGGTCGCTGTCAGTGCAAAAAAGAGAGGTTCACAATTATGAAGTGTTGTGGACTATTTCTACATGCCAACGAACATTCCGTGCACGAACCGGTCCTGTCCGTCATCTTCGGACCCAATATATTGCTAACGCGGCACCTCCGACTATCTCAGAAACCACCACCACCAGCACCACCACCACCACCACAACCATCACCACCACCACCACCGATTTTGTGGGCCCAATCTCAACCTGTTCTCATTGCGATCGCCCCCTTCCTGCAATCAGTAGTCTGGCCGGCCGCTTGCGAATCCATTGCCCTGAACTTGGCAAACAGACAGCTCGACCGTCGTGTCTGACGATGTCCACGGTGTGCCCCACAGCGCGGTGAAGGCAGGCACGGTGACTTGCGCGTGATTTATTTCATAGTCGGCATAGACTTGCTCGGCATCTACCGCACTGCCAATAGAAGCGAAGAGCCGAGTCCCAGGAAGTAGTCTTGAAGAAGGAGACACGATCGCCGGGACAAGAACTTTATTAGCCTGACGTTTCGGATTCCTACTCGAATCCATCATCAGAGACAAAAGAGCAGAAACGGGTGGTTGTTGCACAAGGGGCTGCGGTATTTATAGGATGCAGCAGCCATGCTACCGCATACCTATGAACGTTCACGGCTTCCCCCTTCATCCGGGATTGTCACACTTGGTGTGATCATTGCTTGATGGATGTCCTCGTATGCCGCAAGGATTGTGGTGGACTAAAGACCAAAGTGTTCAGGAAGGCGACAAATACGATGCAAGTACTGAACTTCAACAGTAACCACCCAATCAGCCACAAACGCAGTTGTGTAAGGACGCTCTATCGGCGTGTCGAAACGCACTGCAGTGAGCCGGAAGACAAAATTGCTGAACTACAATACCTCCGACGGGTCTTCAAAGCCAATGGCTACCCGCGCAACTTCGTCGACCGGTGCATACGCAAAAGGGACGAAAGGCCTAACCGCACGGACACCAAGTCTTGGCGGGCACTTCCGTATGTCAAGAACGTTTCGGAAGCTGTCGACCGCCTTCTCGCACCACTTGGGGTTGGAGTGGCACACAGACCGGAGGCAACCATCAGGCGTCTGATCATGAAACCGAAAGACCCACTGCCACGGCTAGAAACGTCTGGAGTCGTTTATCGGATCTGGTGCAGGTGCGGACAAAGCAACTACGTCGGAGAAACCGGAAGACAGCTCCGAACGAGAATGGCCGAACACGCGGCAGCGGTGCGCAGAAATGACGCCAGCTCTGAAGTTGCGGCTCATTCGACGAGATCCGGCCACACATTCTATTTCGATGAGGCCGAAATTCTCGCAAGAGGTGACAACCGAGTGAGCCGGGAGCTACTGGAATCATGGTTTACTGGCCCCCAGTCCATCAACAAGTGCAACGATCTTCCCATTCAATACAGCGTGCTGAGACTTCGTCTAGGCGGAGTAATTGGCCACGCGGGGAGCGCACTGGTGAACACTCTTCCCAACACCCGGGTCAACGTGTCAGATGGTCGAGCAATCATCACGCCAACATCCAACGCACGTGATGAAATTGCAGCAATTATCGACTCGAATGTCGGCCATCAAGCAATGATCACACCAAGTGTGACAATCCCGGATGAAGGGGGGAGCCGTGAAAGTTCATAGGTATGCGGTAGCATGGCTGCTGCATCCTATAAATACCGCAGCCCCTTGTGCAACAACCACCCGTTTCTGCTCTTTTGTCTCTGATGATGGATTCGAGTAAGAATCCGAAACGTCAGGCTAATAAAGCTTTTGTCCCGGCGATCGTGTCTCCATCTTCAAAATCTACCGCACTCTCCCCTTCCCCCTCCCACCTGGGTCTGGTGTTAAGACAAAGTCGAGAAGACCGGAGCCTGGGGAGGGCGCAGGCGAATGACGCGGTCGAGTCCGCACTTTGATGCTTCACCCCACACCTCCTGGTCCACGCAGCAATTGACTATGACCTAACCAACAACAACAACAATAACAACAACACGCCTAACAGGGGTCAGAAAGAGGAGGATGCTGACTGGACAGTCATGCTCCCGGCCTGTACGCCCAGTGGGAGCGCAGTCGCATCTATCGGTAGCGCATGCCAGGCTGCGAGGGCCATGGTTTACTGATCCTGGTTTAGTAGACGCCTACAGACCTTTAGGCTCAGAAGGGTGCCTTATGGCCCTGCATTTGCCAGGCCGTCAAGGGTGGGTAACCAAACCAGCCTCATTAACACCAGCATGTACCTGTCGCACCCACCCCAACTGCCCGCGCACACATACCGTTAACGCATGGACGTACTTGGTCACATGTGCCTCCATGCCAGTATGTAGTAAACCACCACACACCAAGCCCATTAACTTCATCAGACTTACTAGACCACACGTTCCCAAACCACATGTAAATCAGCTCCGCATCCCTGTCCAAAGCACGCACCTCTCACGCAAGTAGGAAGCATGTTTGAAATTAAACGCTTATGCATGCATTTGTGCGCCGGCCGAGGGTGGCACACGTAAATGGGTTTCTGTAGCCCACCAACTGACGTGATGCTCCGTTCTTAATGGCAGGAGGGCGGACACTCTTTTCACTCTAGCCCTTACGGCTCATGTGGAGGTTTTGGCCTTCATACCGGTCGGTAGATGGCGGCCGTTAAATCCCTTGGACGGTATTTCCCAACATTAGTTATTGATTGTAACTGTGCGACCGCCTATAGTAGATTGGGAGTTGCAAGGTAAACCAGAAAGACCCTGTTCCCTGCTTTAATCGGATCAGTGGAAGGCCACTTCCACGTGACGGTGAATACTGGCCATCGCAGCTAGTGGCGCAACGTTTGATTCGGATACTCAATGGTCAACCTGCACTGCATACAAATCTCAAGTCTCTGCTGTCTGGGGTTGTTGTAGAAGGTCTACTGATGGACTGCTGGTGGGTTTCAAATGGGTGGTTGAGGACGTGTCCGAGTGGCCGGCTCAGAACTCCTGAATCTGCTGTCCGACCTTAGCGACGCACCCCCGTTGGGAAGAGGCCGCGGTCGATATGTCTCTGGATTTATCCTGTCCGGGGAGTAAACTGGTGATTTCGAATTCCCCGCATTCTTCGCTTCGTTTGGTTTAGAATTTGACTTTGCCTTATCTAATTTCCGAGTGAATTAATGTGCAAACTTGGAAAAAATTCTTCGAAACACACCTTCTCAGGCGGGGTCCGATATTTGAGCTGAAATCCATCACCTAGAGCGGAGTAACCGCTTAATATCTGCAAGCTTCCAACAGGCAGTCAGTAGTATACAGTTACGCGATTATTTAGCATTCTAACCGCAAAGGTACTGACTGATGGGTTTCAGCTCAAATATTCATATCAGCTTTTGGACCGAGCATGAAAAAATCTGTTCTTAAGAATCTACCCCAAGTTTGCACACTAATTTCCTCGAAAATTAAGCAAGGCAGGATGAAACTGGGGTTCATATACCAGAAAACGCAGGAAGAATACAAGGGGACTCATTGATGAGCCGAACCCCTCGCGGCTGCCCCAGTCAGCGGGACAAGATCGGTGAATAACGCGTGTCTGGACTTTTGGTTAGTACCTGTACAGCCAGTATGGTAAATAACCACGTAGTTAAATTTAGCCTTGTTTGAGCGGGTCCTGTTTTTCGCATGAGACTTAGATGGGTTGTTTTTCGTGGAGGGAGAGGGGAACTGCTGAGTCCACTAGTTACTGTCGACAAACCCTGCTCGGCGTAGTCGACAAGAGTAGGTTTTTTCTATCTGACCTCAACATCTTCCTCCGTACCAAGAAATACATTATTTTTGAAGTTGTTTATATTGCTGAGATGTAGTCTATCTTCAACCATGCCCCGCTACTGCAGAATTTAGTCCACTTTACGCTTTTTTACCTCTGGGCCGCCTGGATTCAGCACCATAAATAGTTATTGGTGCCTAAACATCACTCTGATCAGACCTGCTGATAAGAAGGCAGTCCAATAGTTGCCCGTCCTATGAACGACTTGGCTTCCACGTTGTCTTTGTTTTCGGAAGACGGGACTACAGGTGGCCCTGCGCCAAACTCCAGGGAGAGGGGTACCAGTTGCGTGTTTTGACGATAATCCTAACTCCCCCCCCCCTGGACTATGGTGCAAGGTCACTTGCAATGCGGGGGGGTACTTATAGCCGTGTCCTGTCGGCGAAAGGTGTTGCTGATCGTGATCCGAGCATGCCTACAGCAGACGGATGCTGTTGCCTCTGCAGCTATGAGCTATGGGGTGATCTAGCACCCCCTCCCATACGGCGTTGCCCTTGAATACGCGGACGCAGAAAGTCACCGAATGCGATCAGTTTGTTCATCCTCAACTACGCCGCCAGGAAGGAGTGTAGATAGGCAGGTGCAGTACGTGACCTATCTCATGAAATCTGATAACGGAAACTAATGCGAGAATTTCTGGACTTCTTTAACGTTGCGAATTTTGTTCGCTCATCCACATCCTTCAATTAAATGGCCTTTTCTTGGACAGAGATTTTGTTTAGGTAATTATATCAAGTAAAATATCAGTAAATTTTAGCAGAAATGAACGCTGGGTTATATTTATGCAATCTCCTATGCTAATACATGTCCTAGACTCCGGTTACGCATCTGAGCAACTTTTTCATTGAAAGGATAGTAATTTACCCGCGAGAGTTTTAAGAAACAGATTTAACCGGACTTGAAAATTTATTTTATGTCCGATGTTAACCATAGTGATCAACCTGCTAACACAAAAGTTATTTTAAGAAAATCAGAGGTTTCATTACTTTCTAAATGTCAAACTAGCAGATATGTGCGATTTGGTGCCCTAAAGTGCAGTAACAACGCAAATAGGGATTCCCTCGTTTAAGTGGGCTGAAATTGTTTTGCAGTTTGGAAAATTCTACCTGATGTCACGTAAATGACCACCAAGGAATGGTCATTTCCAGTTTTGAACATATGAAACACCACTTGTCGTGTAGTTTAGTTTCTGTGCATACCATGTACAGAAATAGAACAAGCAAAAAATTTATAGTTTCAGTAAAGTATCAGTATTTATATGGGCGCTCTGCCGTGCATTCATAATCGAAGAACGGAGTCTAAAAGCGAGCAAAACAGTGAAAATGGCCTCGATGTATAGAGGAGGGCGTGCTCTCAAGTTTACGGTGAAAAAACAGTATTGTTTAGGAACGTGAGAGGAACGGCCAAAGTGTCAAATTTTTACTTGGCCTCACCGTGCAGAAATGCAAACTACATAGAGATCCGTCAACGGAGTGCAGTAATAAAGCACTTCCTAAAAAGGTAACTTATTAGGGAACGTTTTCTTATTGATCGAAGGCATATTCGTTGCTGACTTTCATTGCAGACGGCCATTTATCTCGAAAATGAAGTTTTGTGTTTGAATGAGTCTTCACAGGTAACCAAAACGACCGTCTGCGTGAAAAGGAGCGCCCGAACACTCACTAATTCAGTGAATTCCTTCAAGGATTATCTTATTTTAAAGTTCTCAACAGACCAGGTAATCCAGAATCTGTCTTTATGGACGATCGGATGAAAACACTTAAAATCATGAAGTATTCAGCAACACTTCGAGGCCGATCTGAAACTCAGCGTAAGCCAAAACGAACGAAAAGTGTAAATTAATTTGACGGAAGAAAAGTTCTCTCTAAAAACATAAAATGGTATGTTTACGATCACTTCTGTCAGTTCTATTTACATTTATTAGGCAACGACCGGCTTCATAGCATGTCGCCTTAGGAAAACTTTGTTCCTACGACGTCCTCATCAGTGAAATCAAGCAAAATCCAGTTTCCCTTGTTGAACCCCATCTCATTTAACTCAAAAACGTCAAGGATAACCCAAAACCCCGGAAAACTCTTTTGGAATATACACTCAGAATTTAGGCAGTTGACAAACCGTCGTATATGAAATCACACTAATTATTAAACTTTATTTAGATGTAAACTTCACTGGAACACTATTATTAGACGTTACTTTATTTCTCCATTCATATTTATTACGTTTTGGTGTGAGAATGCATTCTATACATTTAACAACGAAGTTTACTAAACTAGAGCCATTTCTGATGTTTTTGGGATATTGCGCTTTTCTAAACAAATCGGCATTTCTAAACAACGCAACACTGCCTTCAATCTTTCTTTTATGTTTTTAATTCTTTCAAACTTGCACTTAATTAGCATATACATTGGACTCATCAAAAGGTGTCGGTTTGCAAGTGATTTGCAATCATTCGTAAATTTCGACACATTTCATGAGTTAGGTAACGCACTGTAATAAAGTGTACTTTAAAAGTATCACTTAAAAATTTTAATTAAAAGCTAACTTCATTCACCGTCATCAGAATGCAAATAACCTAAATAAGTGGTGAGAGAATAAGCGGGTTTACGCAGAACCACGTGAATATCGTTGGGACAGGTTTATTCTAGCCCTACAAATGCAGGTTATCATGGCAACTGTCCTGTACGTCGTCATGGCACTTTGTTGGGGAGCGTAGTTTCTGATCTTGAGCTGAATTTCACCCTGCGGGGTGAGATACCCATGCTTATAAGGCGGCAAGATGTGGTTTGATAGCTCCACCTGATGGACACAATACTTTTAGGGTTAGGGTTAAGGGTTAGGGGCTAGGGTTAGAGGTCATGGTTAGGGGTTAAGGGTTAGCGCAATTATTTCTCAACCATCTATAGTACAATCACGCACTCCAAATAGCTTTTCTTTTGCACACAACTTCTTGAGCTCGTCGTCTGTGCGTTCTCCGGCTCCGCCTGTAAAAACCCCTATTACCACCGGTCCCATATTAGAGGTAACTGGGGTTTGCTTACTTCAGGTGGGGCTACCAAACCACATCCGACCTATAAGGCTGTCATTGACTCCCTGTTAGGGAGGGGACAGTCGTCTCCTCATATCGCCATGGGCGGTAAATGCAACTCCGGCGCCTCGTCGGCACTTTATTCCACTGTCTTTGTATTGAGAGCGGAGATTCACTGAGATCCGCGATGTCTACCTTGTGTGAAACCAGTTTGCCGACGACCAGAGCTGCCCCGCATTTTGGACGGCTGAGCTCCACGTTTTCTGGACGAGTGAAGACATCCCGGGCTGTCAGACTGAGCATTAGTCATTCTGGCTGGGGAGTGGGGGGAGGGAATGCGGGCCGTTCCTGTCTGCTGTGTTTTGACCGTGCCCAACATTCACGTTTAGGTGCGTAGCTGGCGCGAGTCGGCGTTTGTTTACGATGTATTTTCTAGCCCTTCTCTCGTGAGAGGGCAGACAGTGTGTGTGTGTGTCTCAGGGGGCGGTTGCTAAGACATTCCAGACGGCGGCCAAATTCCAACATGATTGGTGGGAAATAACCGGAATTGGCCTGAGCAGCTGGCCGGACTGCAAGTGGGTCTCTCGGTAGGACGTGCGTGGAAACAAATGCACGCCAGATGCCCTTGTCTGGTTTCATCCGTCTCTCGAGTTTGGTTGGTGGGTTGCGTCCACTGCACAGAACGGGGTGTTGTGGGCGGACAGTGTAGGAGTATCCACTAAGTCCATCGGTGTGCTTGGTTGACAGCAATTTAATCACCGTAAAAGGCCCAAAGGAGACATCAGATAGGTTGGCATGACCTCAAAAATGTGAAGGGTATCCCTTACGCATAGCATCACCTACATATGTGCATTGGACCGCGTACAGCCATTGCTGACTGCTTGTGAACTACATGTAATAGTTATACTAGGACAGACAGCAACATATCATTGATCCTGCCTTCATCTTTCGTGATTGAATGCTTCACCTCTGAGCTGTGGTGGCGACGTCCTTCAGATGCGCTGGACAATCATTATGATGCTTTTAGGGTAAGTGGGTACCATACTAACAGCACAGGTACTATCCAAGAAGTCATACACACTTGTTTCGTCAACATTATGCTGCTGCATGACGCAGCTGCAAGGAGTTCGGCTCGTCAGCGAGTCCACCGGCACTCCCTGTCTGTTGATGAGCCGAACCCCTCGCAGCTGTGTCATGCAGCGGCAGAATGTCCGCGAAAAAGGCTTGTATGAGTTCTTGGATAGTGCCTGTACTGTTAGTATGGTATCCTTTTACCCTAAAATATATTACCAGCTGCCTGTCGGCAGTTAGTGAATAATACGCGGTTATCCGCCATGGATGATGGGCTTCGGCCCAAATATTCATGCATAAAAATTTCGGTCTGCGCCTATAAACCTAGAATATATTGATCTTCTCCAAGTTGGCAGTTAATTTCTGAGGAAATAAAGAAGCAACAGTATACTGCTATCATCGACACGCCGTAAGAATATTGTCGTCTCGAATTCGTGTGACTGGGATTATCTCCACTTTGTTACGAATCAGACTCAGTCAGTGTGAACGCCGACTGCCACATATTCACTGCTTGTGCCTAAGTTTAAGTACACGTTCCACGAAGTGGGTCGCAGGATGGATGACGGTCAGGTAGACTTTGGTCGAGGTTCTTTAGCTGGAGACGGGAGGAGGGAGATGGGGGCCGCGCTCAAGGTGGAAAAGGAGCAAACGATCAGTTAACGAGAATAAGGTGGGATACCCTCAACACGGATCACCTGTGAGATGCGCTGGACTAAAACGGAGCTAGATTAGGGTACAACACGCTTTAACTGGGCCGAGCGTGGTCCGCGGAATCCGAAGCAAATGCCACATATGGGGTGGTGGTGGTGGTGGTGGTGGTGGTGGTGGTGGTGGTGGTGGTGGTGGTGGTGGTGGTGGTGGTGGTGGTAGCGACACGCTTTGACGCAGGACCAGACCACGCCAGCGATTTGCTTCCAATCTGTGCATCGAATGGCCGACCGATTCAGACAGTAGACTGGAGAATGTAAGAAAGGGAAAAGAGAGTGGGGTCGACACGACGGAATCCATTCCCATGGCGCCTTCAGCGCACTCATTACCATAAAAAATCCGACGCTCTTAAATCCCTAGTGATGTGCTAAATTTGAGATTTTGAAGGTTGCTAACTGCAGCGCAACTCGTTCCGCCCATGGCCGGGAGTCCTGCTGCAATTGCTCCTTCTAAATGTGGCATCTATGTCACATCTACTCAGATGGGATCCAGACGGTCCCATTGTTATGTGAAAACCTGGTCCTCTGTGCGCAGAGCAGATCGTGCCCGGCATGCATCGACGGGCTGTTTGACTTTTGCAAAAATTCCCATGTTACGTTTGGAAAGTTAATTGGCAAGCATATGTGTGAACTTGTGAGTTATGGACAGGTTTGTCTCGGAGGTAATGGTCAGTCACGCTGGTAGTCCCCACACCGTCCGCATGACGGAATCAGCGTACTGAGGGTGTCGGACCTGGGGACGAAGAGGAGGTGAAGGGGTCTTGGGTTGGGTGTGAGGGCAGTTTAACTTTGCCAGACATTGGGTGCGATCCCGCCTGCGGTCTTCTTGACATAGGGCTCAATCGGGTGTGGGGGAGGAGAGAGTGCGATATATTCTGCGCATCTCCTTATACACTAGTTCGCGTTAAAGTCACTGTCCCCGCTCCCATCCGGCTGTGCAGAACGTGGTAGACGTTCGTTTTACTTCGGAGCCCAACGAGCAGGTAAGACAGGAGGATTAGCACCGTTTACGCCCGAGCGTCACGCCTCGAGGTCCGCCGGGAGCGAACAGTTAAGTTCAGTGACGTTTCAGTAGAAGCTGTGATTGCATTTATGCGTCTGCGTAAACAGAATGTGTGAGGCTGATAGTCAGCTATCAATCCACGTCCTCAATGCGTATGGCCTATGCACCTGTGCTGGGTATACGGCAAGCACAGTTACCTTATTACCCATCTGAGATGTGATCACTGCCTCATGTGTAGACCGCACGCATGGGGTTATTTTGAGACTTAAAATATGAATCCCTCACACTCATTGCGTAGAGTCATATGCTTGCAAAACTTCCTTTTGTGCAAGGCTGAAGGTGTAAATGCTGGATCCTCTCTGGCATTTGCATGTGACGCCACAACATTTTAAGACGAAGCTGTAGGACAAGAAATCATACTTACTTCCACGCCGATTCAAATTGACAAACTCAGGAATGCGGAGGGGATTCTGAGGCAACTCCTTTTGTGGTCTGCGTCACTTTCGAAGATTATTGACGGCACGATAAGTGGGGAAAATGGAGTGTATCCTAAGTACCACGACCGACAGCCAATTCTTGTTAAATAGTTCTACCAAAATTCGCATGTTTCGATTGAAAAGTCAATTGACAAACATATGTTTTCGGTAATTAATCACTAGGCTATTCGAATTACATGGAGAATTAACTTGTGCGCAATGAACCGGTTTTAGGTGCCTCGGGGGAGGGGTTTAGTCGCATTCGTCGTTCCCACGCCGCCTGCATGACGGAGTCAGCGCGTTGAGGACTTTGGAGCTGGGGGAGGGGGGAGAGGAGGGGGGGGGGGTTCAGGTTAGGGTGTGAGGACTGTTGGTACGTCAAACGTGCAGAGTGCATGTGACTCGTCTCAGAGGGTTGGAACGGCGTGCGATCACCACTTGGAGTCGGCCATGTAAAACAGACGGCCCGTATCAACGTCTACCGACAACAGAACGCTGGATTCGATAGCCGAATAGCCACTGCCTCGGCTGTTGCTAGCACCCGTTTGCGTAGGCTTTTATGATAGTGTGTTGGGGCTCGGTCGATAACTTGAAAGGCCTCTGGCGTTGATTCAATGCGTCGGATCGACTGGATGTGCGAGAACTGAACTTGAAGTCGATCGATTTTTCCCGTTACCTGCATAGTCAGGCAGGTGTGTGTTGGCGTACCCTCTTTTCTAGACGTGCTGTTGCACGACCAATGTATCCTTCTCCACAGGAGCAGGTGAATGAGTAAGTGAACATCTGATAACTGTTCTTAGACGTCGTCTCACTAATTCGTTTGCTGCGTCGCCTAGACAAGGCAGTCTTAGAAATACAGTGAGTGACCGATGTCATGAAATGTTGGCTGAAATTCTGAAATGCGTTTTCAATTAGGGAGGATTACTTGGGCGCCGTTGTAGTACTGATTATCTTGCGGCATAATCCTATGACGTATCGGGCCCGATAGTATGTCAGCTTTTGAATACACTGCTTTTCAATCTCATGCAGACACCGTACTCGGTAAAAAATAACTACTTATGTAGCATGCATTTTTCCCGTTTATTTTCGATGGTCTTGCAAATTCAAATGTATCTTATATAAACCATAAACAAAAATACGCTTTCTTTCAGTCGTTTGATAGACAATGACGTCTTCCTTATATTTTATACTCGAAGAAAGAATATAATTAGGTTTTAAAAAGTTTCTAATTATGATATTTTTTGAGACCGCGCAATTTCCATTCACATAGCATCGTACCTTGCCGTTTAACGCGGCTACTCATGAAATGTACAACATAGTCCACATCCTCTGCAATATTTCATGGATTCTGTATGGTACCCTTTTAAAGGGATAGAAAAATATGTGATTTTCCTTACGCGGAATGCATGCACCGTACGGTTTCTAGGGGAGAGTGAAAAGCAGTGTATTCAAATTCTGACATTCTGCAAAGTCCGACATATCATAGGATTATACCGCAAGATAATTAGTATTATAACCGCGCCCAAGTAATCCTTCCTAATCGAAAATGCATTTCAGAATTTCAGCCAACATTTCATGAGATCGGTCACTCACTGTAAGTCCTTCTTTTCTGCAGTTGCGACGGCAGACTTTGTGGTACGCTGCCTAATATTCCAGAGCACTGATTTCTCTGAATAGCCATTTTCACGGAGGAAAGTAAGGAATTTCTATTCTGTACAGAAGAGAGAAAATCTACTGAAAGTAAGCGACGACATTTGCGAAAGTGCAGTGAGTGCGCATTGTTTTCAAACCAACGATGTCCTGGCAAGTGACGGAATGTACCTGGCAGTATAGTTAGCTGGCAGCTGGACGAAATATCATGCATGGTCTGGCGAATGAAGGGGTAGTGGTGCGTACGAGCAAGCCTGGGTCGGACACAGACGGTCACGTGATACCGTCAGTAGGACACTCGTATGCGGCCCCCGCACGGGTAAACCTGACAGGCACATTTTTTCCCCTCTTGCTGGAAGCAGGCGTTGGCCCACATAAAATCAGACCAGGAAATCAGCGCAAGCTGCAACTGCTTAATATTGCCTGTCGTCAGCTTTTCTCCAAAGCAGGTCCCTACGCACTCACCGTTTTTTGTCTGCAGTCTGTAAGACTGATTATTTGCATCAAATGAGGTCCGTATCCGACACTGAGTCAACCCAGAAAACCTAAAAAGGGAGTCTAAGAATAAACCATAACAAACTGAGGAATACATATAAAGAAAGACTAGAGCCACTGGCTAAGGTAGAGATTCAGTAAAAGATTACTACTGTCTATGGGGGTCGGTTACGCTGCCATAGCCCCAAGTGCATGCGCAATGTGGACATTGCGAGTTATCCGAAGGAGGATGCTGAAATCGTTAGTGGGAAGGTAGCCGAAGCTAAAACGGAAAAGGGCGACCTGATGTTTCGGTTAGTTTTAGAGTTTGAGTTACAGTGAGTGGCCGATCTCATGAAATGTTGGCCGAGATTCTGAAATGCGTTTTCGATTAGGAAGGATTACTTAAGCGCAGTTGTAATACTGATTGTCTTACAGCATAATCCTCTAATATTTCGGACTCGGCAGGATGTCAGCCTTTGAATACGTTGCTTCTCAATCTCCTGTAGAAACCGTACTCGGCAAAAAAATGACTACTTAGGTAGTATGCATTTTCCGCGTTTATTTTCGATGGTCTTGAAAATTTAAATATATCTTGTAGAAACCATACGCAAAAATATGCTTTTTTTCAGTCTTTTGATAGAGGATGACGTCTTCTTCATATTTTAGACTTGAAAAGGGGTATAATTAGGTCTTTAAATGTTTTCTAATTTCAGAATAATTTGGGTCATGATCATTCATTGCTATAGCGCTTAGTGATTACAGTCCACAAGGTGCACGCGTTCCGCATAAAGAAAATCACATATTCTTCTATGCTTTTAAAAAGATATCATACAGAGTCCATAAAAATGTGCAATGGATGCGGACTATGTTGTACAGTTCATGAGGAGCTGTGGTAAACGGATAGGTATGATGTTATGTGAATGGACATCGCACGGTCTTAAAAATCTCGCAATTAAAATCTTTTTATAAACCTAATTACACGCCTTCTTCGAATATAAAATATAAAGAAGACGTCATCGTCTATCAAAAGACCGAAAGACAGCATGTTTTTGCTTATGGTTTCTACAAGACATACTTGAATTTTCAAGACCATCGAAAATAAACACGGAAAATGTATGCTACCTAAGTAGTCATTTTTTACCGAGTACGGTTTCTACAGGAGATTGAGAAGCAACGTATTCAAGGGCTGACTTTCTGCCGAGTCCGAAATATTAGAGGATTATGCTGTAAAATACTCAGTATTACAACTGCGCTTAAGTAATCCTTCCTAATCGAAAACGCATTTTAGAATTTCGGCCATTTCATGAGATCGGTCACTCAATGTAGTATCAGCCTGAAAATTGAGTTCAGAGTTAGGGTTTCTATTGAATGTAAGGGTTTCGATTAGAGTTAGAGTTGCAGTTAGGTTGGGGCTAGTGCCAGGCTGAGAAGTGAGTTCAGAGTTAGGGTTTCTGTTAAATGTAAGGGTTTGAATTGCGGTTTAGGTTTACGTTTAGTGCTAAACTTGGGGTTAGGGTTAGTGTTAGGGTTACGGTTAAGGTTAGGGTTAGGATTTGGGTCAGGGTTAAGTTTAGACCTAGGGCAAGGTTTAGTGTTAAGTTTACAGTTACCGTTAGGTTTATAATTACGTTGAGGATTAGGTATACTTTTGAGGTTACGGATAGGCTTGCCGTTAAGTTTGGGGTATTGCTGCGTCGCGTGTCCTGTCAGCTAGGTCCTTTGCAGGGATTCTAGTTTCCTTGAATCTCGCGGCTGATTTTTCATACACTACGTCGCCTCGGTTACTTTGCTCATTAAAGATTTTAGCATCCCCCTTCGGCTTACCTTGCTTTTAATGCCCACACTGCGCTTACACTTTGGTCAAGGACAGCGTAATTGACCCCTGCCTGACTGTTATATCTAACTTACAGCCGTCAGTTCCGAATGTTCGTCGTTTATTCCTTACCTCGGTGGGTCTGCTCATTGACATGTGGAAACGAGTTAGTCGGCAGGCAAATTTGATCTCCCACATTGCAGAGATAGGGAAATAAAAACATCTGTTTAAAAATTTTCCAATTTTGTTTTTAGTGCAGTTTTTTGAACGTTACATGACTTTTCCGCGGAAATTTTTTTCTGAACCGTCGTTTATATAGAATTGATAGATGGCGCTCACCGACGAAGATGTCAACCGTGTGCCCTACATCATGGTGGGCGCAGGACGGTGATTTGCGTGTGTATCGCTTCATCGTGAAAGCACACTTGCACACCTTTCCACTGCCTGGTATTTAGACCAAAGGCCGTCGGCGGCCATGATGGCCTCCTCCAGTGAGTATACATGGAGGGGGCGGGAAAGGCGCAATTAAGTAGTTCTAATGGTAGGGGGCGCTCACCGATCGTTCTTACGGAACTCACTCGTTCCGTTGTGCCTTACGGGCTCTCTCGGGCCCAACCAACAGCTGCACAGCGGCGCATGATATAGGCAGAATGTTATTACCGATAAAGACAAGGGAGACTGGAATGACCATTTCTGGCTTATTAGCCGTCGTCAGCCAGTCATACCCACCACCGAAGTGTTGAATACCCCAGGCTCAAACTTGCGACCTGTTAGTTCGACGTCCAATGCCTTTAACCACTGGGCCACGGGAACGTTGTCCCGTCGGTCTCGATCGGAGATATACAATGGTAGAGGTACGCTCACCGATCGAAAATGGCCATTCCAGTCTCCCTTGTCTTTGCCAGTAATAACATTCTGCCTATCTCATGCGCCGCTGTGCGTCTGTTAGTTGGGCCCCAGAGAGAGCCCGTAAGGCACAACGGCTATTCCATAAAGTCCATCCCTTAACAAAGGATTGTGAGACTTCAATGGAGAATTCTATTGAATTTCTAAACAAAATAGTAGGACTCGCTAGTGATACGGATGGGATAATGGTATCGTTCGATGCTGTCTCTATATTCACGTCCAAACCACTCGAGTTAACAAGACCGCGCACAGAAAATCTCTTACATTCCTACGACATCGATGTTCCTGCGTGTGCTTTGTTTCAACTCTTGGACTTATGTCTGGAAAAGAACTTTTCGTTCGCACATAAATATTATCGACAACTGAAACGAGTTCCTATGGGGTCACCTATTTCTGGCTTTTTGGCTGAGGTCACAATGCAAAAATTAGAGGCTATGATCTTACCATTATTCAATCCCAAATTGTGGGTACGCTACGTAGATGACACCTTTGTCATTGTCAAGAGGGATCAGCTGGAAACACTGCCTAACGTTATCAGCTCAACACTACCCGGAAGCACCTTCACGCTTGAAGGAGAATTGACAGCAAACTCCCATTTCTTGATGTCCTCGCACAGCGAAAACTGACGGGACATTCCACACATCAGTATGCAGCAAAGAAGCTTACGCGGAAGTTATCCTACATTACGAGAGCAACCACCCTATCACTCACAAACAAGGTGCTGCTGACATCCTACTTAATCGAGCAAAGACACACTGCTCTGAGAACGAAGGGTACAAAGAAGAACTCATTTATCGGCTCAACACATTTTCCCGAAACGGCTACCCTAGAGATTTTGTACGCCGATGCATGAAACAGCGGGAATCAAAAGAAAGAGATGAGGAACTAGACTGTACCGATCAGGCGCCAAAGCCAAAATATTGGCGAACGCCTCCTTACATTAAAAATGTGTCTAAACTCGTTGAAAGACACCTGAGGAAACACCAAATACAAGTCATCCACAAGCCGACGACTACACTACGTAACCTGCTTGTATACTCTAAGGATAAGGCTGGCTATTTGGATTTTAAAAAAGTAACCTATAAGATTCCATGTGGCACTTGTAATGCAGTATATTGTGGTCAAACCAGAAAATCCGCCTCTACACGACTAAATGAACACCAATTGACAGTAAAGAGATGGAGCCACTTATCCCAAGTCGCCATGCATAGTCTTGAAATTGGACACAAATTTGCTTGGAATAAAACACTGATTGTCGGTTCTTGCCCACATAACAAAGGCCGAGGATTCCTGGACGCCACTCAGCCTGATGACTTGTGCATCAATCGGCGCGTCGATCTTGACGCCATGTACGGAAATCTTAAAGAAAAATGGAAAATGCGATGTCCAATGGAGGCGTGACGTCATTCCAGAGCGCTAACCCATCCTCAGCACTGACAAAGCAATATCGATTCCCTCCAACGCCCCTAGTCCCCTCACGCCTCAGAACCCAGCGTGACACCCCGCCCGCATCCCCCCTAACACGCTAATGGTCCGCCGGTCAATGTTTTTCCTGCCGCGTCCACTAGTCTAGTGTGAATGTCGTACTCTCTCTTTTATCTTAATTTCTTCTGACGACGGGTTGGTGCCGCCAGATCGAAAATTCACGAAAGAACACAAGTTTTTTCTGAAGAACCTCTTTTTTTTCTTATACATATATATATGTACTGGAAGATGGGCATCCCAAGAAACATAATTCGAAGAAGAATGAGTCCTTTGGGAAAATGAACAAACTTTATTTCGTAAATTTTCGAGTCTGGTTCCCCAGCTCGTCTTCAGACGTGTAGTAAGTGTGAAGAAACAGTCAAAATTTAAACAATGCCGAAAAAATCGATATTGCTCTGTCATGACTGAGGATGGGTTAATGCTGTGGGCTGATGTCACGTCTTGATTGGCTATTACCTTTTCCATTTTTCTTTGACTGTTTCTTCACACTTACTACACGTCTGAAGACGAGCTGGGGAACCAGACTCGAAAATTTACGAAATAAAGTTTGTTCATTCTCCCAAAGGACTCATTCTTCTTCGAAATATATATACAGTACCTGTGCTAACTCATGAATTGCCGAGGTCAAAATTATAGTGGACAATGTAGTGTATTTTTGGTGTCGTTATTTGTGTTTATTTGGTTGAAATAATGACGAAAAGACCGTTTTCTGAAGGAAAGTTTGATACGGATCTGTATATTAAATAGAAAACGGGCCG
>CACRXP010000006.1:1368347-1381514 GCA_902702965.1 Spirometra erinaceieuropaei | reverse complement strand
TCCACCATAGATAACCTTGTCATGTCTATGTCGGACAGACTTTCTGCCGTTATTAATTCGAATGGACAATCTACAAAGTACTAATTTTTTGTATCTGTTTCTGTCCTTAATTATTTTTGACCTTTTATGCGCCCTCCTCCTTTATACGTCCTCATACGTAGCCTTTATTAACATAGTTGTAATATAGGCGTTTCTCGAAAATGTGACTTTTGTCGAAAATTATTTATTTTTATCTCAGTAAATAATATTTTCTTAACCAAACATTGATTATTTCTTTGGCACATCGTTTATTTTCCGCTATCAGACTTTGGGAGCCGCAGTGTTTACCGATTTTGCGTTAAAGGCGTTAACCTGTGTTAATTCGTGACATTTCATGAGTTAGCACAGGTACTGTATATATATATATATATGCAGCATGTTATTACCGACAAAGACAAGGGAGACTGGAATGGCCATTTCTGGCTTATTAGCCGTCGTTAGCCAGTCATATGCCACCCGAAGTGCGGAACACCCCGGGCTCAAACTCGCGACCTGTTAGTAAGAAGTCCACGCCTCTAACCACTGGGCACGAGCCCGTTGCCCTGTCGGTTTCGATCGGGAATATTCAATGGTAGAGGGCGCTCACCGATCGTTCTTACGTAACTCACTCGTTTTGTTGTGCCTTATGGGCTCTCTCTCGAGCCCAACCAGCCACTCCAGTCTCCATTGTCTTTGTCTGTGATAACATACAGCCTATATCATGCGCAGCTGCGCGGCTGCTGGTTAGGCTCGAGAGAGCCCGTAAGGCACAACGGAAAGGGTGAGTTCCGCAAGAACGATTGGTGAGCCCCCCTACCATTAAATATATATATATTTATAGGAAGATGGAATTCTTTGGGAAAGTTTACTGTTTCCTAAAGAATTCCATCTTCCTAATTATATCTCTTCGGATGCCTGTTTTTTCAATTAATACATATATATGCTTGCGCCAGAAGGAGTGACAGAGACGACAGCGGAGGTTGGGGCGGTGACTTCGCTTTTACAAGGCAGGCTTACCTTTCATGTTAGCTTTTAAACAACCGGTAGAAGTCTAATCAGCGAAATCATATTTGAAATAGGTTTTTGGGATAAGCAGGCGCCTACCTTTAATTGGAGATGTTTTTAAGGCATGTTAGCTGCACTCAAACGCATTTTCATCCCATCCCACCTTCAATGAAACGAATATATCCCTATCAACTGATCTGCGTTTATTGGACTAGAGAAAAATCTGCTTATTCGTCCAATTTGACTTTACTTCCCCATATTTCATTCTGCTGTAAGCCCTGTGGCTGTTTGGCCGTCGGATGTGGTGAGACGCTGTAAAAATGGGGGTTGGTTGTTTGAAGTTACCGGAACGATGCACGCATTTCCATTTACGTTTTCGTACTCCCTCATCCTTGCCAGTGGCTCTCCTCCTATTAATCCCATGTCTCTTCGTCCATTATCCTTTCAAACTTTGTTCGTCTGCCTTTGTACAGCAACAGCAGGAACAGCCAGCACACTACTCTGATGATAGGAACGAAAGGGTTTCCGAAACGTCGGTTCAAATACGACTTGGTCCATGAATTCGCCCTGTCTTCTTTTTCTTCTTTTTCGTCTTCTTCTGGGGAGGATGAACTCGATATTTATGAATATGATAGATATGCTATTTGCCGAAATGTTGCCTGAAACTCTGAATTGTGCTTTCAGTTTAGCTACATTACTTAAATGGGGTTGTCACGCTAATTATCTTGTCAGAAAAGCCGGCTTTCGAATAGACTTTTTCGACCGATGGCATAAAATACGTTTCGTAAAAAACGACTACTAAGTAGCATGTATTATTTCCACTGACATTCAAATATGTTCTACAGAAAACGTGCGACAGAACATTCTTTTTTCACTCATTTGGCAGCAAATTAAACCTTCAATTTTTTTACGTGGAAAAAGAGTATCTTTCGGTTTTTAGAAAATATTCCAGTTCCCGATAAAATTTGAACCATATCTGCCGTTACACTTGCGTACGGGGCTTCCAAACTACAAGCTGCAGACTTTTCGTACAAGGAAAATCGTATATTTCTATATTCTCTTAGGAAGACAACGCACAGAACTCGCAAAATTTTGTAATGGATATGGGTCACGGTGTCCACTTCATAGGCAGAATTAATAGATTTGCTGATGCGATACCGTACGACTGGACACGTTGCGTTTTTGAAAAATCTTATAAATAGAGACTTTCTTAAAACCGAAAAATACTCCTTCTATAAGTACAAGATTTGAAGAAGACGTAATTTGCTACCAACTGAATAAGAGAAAAAGCATTTTACGCATGTTCTCTGCAAAACACATCTGAATTTACAGAGGCATAGAAAATTAGTAGGAAAAACTCATACTACTCGCGCATTCATTTTTATGGAGTGTATTTTACGCAGACTGTCGATACGGAACTCGTTTGAAAGCCGGCGCCCCGAAGCAACTTTGGGCATCTTAGAATCATGCGACATGATAACTAACCCGACAATCCCACTTCAGTAATATTTTCGAATTGGAAACACATTTCAGAATTCCCGTTAACATTGCATGAGTGAACACATGCACCAAATTAATCAAACATATTTTGTGGATAGCATGGACGAAGATATCCTACTGAATGCACATATTATGAAAACCTACGTCTTTTTGACATTTATGTTTGAAGAAGGGATAGTTTTCGATATCAGTGGCGTTTTTAGTTCTTATTGATTTTGAACGTTACTTACCTTTGCGCATGCGTTTAGATTTTCCAAACTACAAACAGCAGACTTCCAACTCAGGAGGAATGATACATTTCTGTATGCTACTGCGAAGACATTATAAACTGCTTATTGACTGTTGTAACGGATAGGGACCGTATAGTGTATTTTACAAGACGCATTCATAAACGAACATATTTGTTAAATAATTGACAGCCGCTTAGAAGTCCTAAAAATCTTATAAATGACATTATTTTAAATCGCTAACGACCATTTTTTAGAAAAAAATTAAAGATGCTGTGGGTTTTTTATAAGACACGCCCGCAAAACGGTATTTTTATGCACACTTTCCATAAAATATGTTTACATGTATACAACGGTACCGAAAATCAGGTAAAAATGAACACTGCATAAGTGGTCGTTTTTTAAGGAGAACGACATCTGAAAGCGTCTGGAAGAGTGTGCATTCAAAAGCCGTCATCCTAGTTTAACTGTCATATCATGGGAGTATTCTGGATGACTGTCAGCATTACAACTCTACTTACAGTACGCCGCCGAACTCCTGAAATGTTGGCCGAAATTCTGAAGTGTGTTTTCGATACGTAAGTATTACTTAGGTGGGGTTGTAATATTGACTATCATGTGGCATAATCCTACAATATTTCAGACTCGCCAGGATTTCGGCTTTTAAATGTACTTCTTCTCTACCCCCTACAGAAACCGCACTTGGCAAAAAATGACTACTTACATGGTATGCCCTTTTCACGCTGACTTTCGATGGTCTTATAAATTCAAATATATTTGATAGAAATCATTCACGAAAAACATGCCTTTTACTCGTTTGGTAGAAGATCCCGTTGTCGTCACATTTTTTACCCGAAGGGAGGTTGTCTTTCGGTTTTTAAAAAAATTTGCTCTTGCGAGATTTTTAAAACCGTGCGATATCTATACATACAGCATCGTGCATTTCCATGCTGCTCATGAAGTGTACAACATAGTTCGCATCTATTGCAAAATTTTCTAAAATCCATATGGTGCCTTCTTAAAGACATAGAGGAATATATGATTTCTGTTACGCGGAAAACTTGCACCTTGTAGACTGAAACCGCTAAACGCTAATGCAACCGCTACTCTAGCTCAAAATTATTCGGGAATTTGGAACCATTTTCAAAACCTAAATACAACTTTTCGTCGGGTACAAAATGTGGAGACAATGAAATTTTCTACCAAACGAGTAAAAAAAGCAAATTTCTGTGCACTTTTTCAGTGAAATATATTTGAATTTCAAAGACCATCGAAAATTATTGCGAAAATGGATGCTAATCAAGTTGTCATGTTTGCCAAGTGTGATTTCTGCAGAAGGTCGAAAAGGAATGCATTCAAAAGCCGACATACTGGCGAGTCCGAAATACTATAGGATTTTACCGCACAATAATCAATATTACAACCCCACCTAAGTAATCATTCCTAATCGAAAACGCATTCCAGAATTTCGGCCAACATTAATGAGCTCGGTTACGTACTGTAAGTAAATCATCCTCATTGTAATCACATTTGAATTACGCCACATATTGCCTTACTTGAAAAAACTTATGACTGACATCCTCGAGCCGACTGAGCGACTATAAGTGTCGATCCTAAACACAACTCTTGGAAATTCGACACACTAGACACAATGGACGCCATTATCACAGATGTGTAGTGTTAAAAAACTGTGTCACACCATACTGTATGCAATGTATCCAACAATCGGTGGCCCTAAGCCTTCCGTAAGCGGGTTTAATTGCTTACTGGCTCAGTCTTTCCTACGGTAGCAGCGAATGCACGGAAGGGGACGACTAAGGTCGTGCCGTCGAGGGCTGATCGAGTAACAACTTGAGAAATTTCTCGGCATCTGGTTAGCTGTGACGGCCAAAAGTGAGCCGGAGTAGTCAGAAGACGCGGAGTTAGCGCTAATTAAAAAAATGAACTGCTGACTGAAAAACGGTTCTCCGTGAACTGCACTGCATCAGAGGGAATCACGTGGGCGTCGAAACTTTTAGCTTGTCCTACTCTTCGTTAATTAAACACCAGAGTAATCCAAACGAAAACCGGGGAAATCTGCCTCGACAGGCTTGAGAGTATTTGGGAGGGAATGCAGTTGCAGTACCTCCATAGAGCGCAAACCATTAACGTTCGGGACTGCTCTTTTCTGATTTCCAAACAATTACCCAGTCATGCGTGGAATCTCCATTTGCCCGAACACACGAGCTACTAGTTCCATCACAGAGTAGAATAGAATAGGTTTATTGTAGCGCCCCTTGGGCACTGCAATTCGCCCTTCTACCCCCGAACCCCTCCTCGTACAAGCCGGGACTTATTTGTTCAAGAATTCAGAAAGACACTACAGGCGTCGTCCTATTATCGGATTCCAAGCGGACTCTTTTGCGGTTTCGATTCATCTATGATAATTGGCCGAAATAGCCATCGTGAGTATGCTGTACTCACTCGTACTTAACACTGTGTACTTTTAGAGTTTAGTGGACTGTACCTATCCGGAAATAGCCCAGTAGCGTACTGGTGTGGTTGACTTCCGAGATGTGATCTCTAGTAATTCACACCGTTTCGCTGTTCCCTCCTCCACCCGCCGTCATATAACCTCAGGTCTGCGCATCTGGAAATCTCTCTGGACCCCTAGTCTAGTTACTTTCTACTCTTGATAGCTGCGACAAGCGCTGATCACTCTTTTCGCCCCAGGCTGAAAAACATCTCCCTGCCTGAAGCCATACGAGTCATTTCTAGCCTATGAATGTTTGCCGGAAGGTCACTTTTGAGGACATTTTGTTGGATCACTCCAACGATCTGATGACTTTTGAGTGCAAGTAACTTTTGTGCAGCCCTAAAGGCACTATATGCCTATCTGTTTGGAATCTGTTCGAATTTTTCTAAGATCTTTCTCATAGGAGCAGTCAGTCAAACTTGTCCCCGGCAGTCACCAAGTAAGTGTCACATACAGCGCCATTTGGGGACAGTCGAGACTGATGACGGAAATTGGGGCTGGGAGAGGCAGAGAGGGAGAGAGAGAGGGAAAGGGGGACTCCAGTTGCTTGAACTACACCTCACCGTGTTAGCCCACTGCATGTATACAATCTCGCGATCCCGTACTCCTTTGTTGAGTACGTGTCGTGTCTCATTAAATTCTAACAAAGTTCTTAAATATGGTTTCGATAAGGATGGATTCCTTAGTCAGGTTTTCAACATTGATTATCATGCAAAATAATCCCAGAATGATTCAACTACACCAGGATTAAATTCGTTTCTTGCTGGCCTTCTTCGAACTCACGCTCGTTAAAAGCGACTACTTAAGTAGTACACATTTTTCTGCTGATTCTCTTGCCCTCATAAAACATGCATAGAAACATTATTTCTTGTAGCCAATAGGAAGCAAAATATGTCTTTTTCCAATATATTGCTCGAAGAAGAAATATCTTTCAGTTTAGAGAAGGTCTAACATCCTCCCGATAGTTTTGAAATTGACTTGCCGTTGCACTTGCGTCGAGGATTTCCATACTAGAAGCTGTACGCTTTCCACTCAAGAAAAATTCTACATGAGTTTATGCAACCATGTGGATGTCATATAGGGCTCGTAAAGTTTTTCAATGCGTGTGGACCTTTTTTTGCAGCACGAACAAATGTGCCGGTAGGATGACATTTCAGTTGGCAGTCTATGTCCTTAAAAGTCTCATGATTACAAACTTTCTAAAACCCGTGCGCCCAGTGCCGTCGTCCTGCCAAACATTAATCCCTGTAAACTAAACCCGGTTTCGTCTTCGTGTTTACGCTTGACATGCGCATTACAACTACCACCAAGCGGCATGACCCTGGCAGACGTACAAACTTTTAAAACCCGCGACCCCGTGCTGTTACTAGCTGCCTTCCTGCCGGCAAAGAAGACCACCGCATGGACCTGCCATCTCCGTATTCTGAGATGGGACTTTGCCCGAGCTGGACAGTCAGTCGCGCGGGGAGGCTGCGGTCGAACATCACTACCTGTGACGGTATCACTGAGTCGATTTCCAAGGTACCTATCGCGCAAAAAATCAATAATGTTGATGAACACGGACGGACAAGCATTCCTCGCGCTAAATACAATGTCCCGGCGATAAGCAAAACTACTGCGAATTATGGTAGACACGTACTGGCATGGCAACTGCATCCTATGACACACTGTGAGTGGCCGACCTCATGAAATGTTGGCTGAAATTCTGAAATGCGTTTTCGATCGGGAAGGATTACTTAGGCGCGGTTATAAAACTGGTTATCCTGGGACACAATCCCAGGCAGAATGTCGGCTTTTGAATACACTGCTTCTCAATCTCCTGTAGATATCGTACTCGGTAAAAAATTACTATTGTGTATCATGCATTTTTCCCATTGATTTTCGATGGTCCTGCAAATTCAAATATATCTTGTAGAAACAATAAACAAAAGATATGCTTTCTTTCAGTCAGTTAATAGAAAATCACGTTTTCTTTATATTTTATGCTCAAGGAAGAAGTATAATTAAGTTTTAAAAAAGTTTTCTCGTTGCCGAATTATTTGGAGTCTGATCAGTCGTTGCATTAGCGCTTGGTGATTTCGTTCTACAAGGTTCATGCATTCCGCGCAAAGAAAATCACATATATTTCTATGCCATGAAAAGATATTATACAGAGTCCATGAAATTTTGTAATGGATGCGGACTATGTTGCACATTTCATGAGGCGCGGTGGTAAACGGCCAGGTGGGAGGTTATTTTACTGGATATTGCGCGGTCTTAAAAAGTCTCATAATTAGAAACTTTTGTAAACCCGAATTATACTCCCTCCGTGAGTATAAAATATAAAGAAAACGTGATTCTCTATTAATTGACTGAAAAAAGCTTATTTTTGTTTATGATTTCTACAAGATATATTTGAATTTGCAAGACCATCGAAAATCAATGGGAAAAATGCATGCTACACAAGTAGTCATTTTTTATCGAGTACGATTTCTACAGGATATTGAAAAGCGGTGTATTCAAAAGCCGACATTCTGCCGAGTCCAAAATATTATAGGATTGTGTCCCAGGATAACCAGTTTTATAACCGCGCCTAAGTAATCCTTCCCGATCGAAAACGCATTTCAGAATTTCAGCCAACATTTCATGAGGTCGGCCACTCACTGTGCGACATCTCTTGTGCATTCATCATCGGTGCCTGTGACGGTTTGAGAAACCATCCGGGAGAGATCATATTTCGTGGCCGTACGTGTTAGGGACAAGGGTTGGGGGTTAGGGGTCAAGGATAGGGATTAGGGTTAGGGGTTGGAGCTAGGAGTTATAGGTTGGCGTTTGGGGTTAACGGACAGGTTAAGGAGTTGGGGTTAGGCTGGGGCCTATTTACTGCAGGCATGACTACGAAATAAAATCCGACCAAAGTCCGAAACATCGGGCGAATAAGTTTCGTGTTACAGAGTTCGCAGTTTCTTCTGAACGCCTTCAGCCGACGGACGACCAAGTTCTCTGTCCCCTGCTCATGCCCATCTGAGAAGGTCATGTAGGTGAAAATTCCCTGACACCTACGTGAAAGCCGCCCCAACGTTTCTGTACTTGTGAGTGGAGTTCTGTTGTGGAGATAAGGCGATCCCATTCCGGCAAGTTAGCATTGTCGACAAAGACGAGGGAGACTGGGATGACCATTTCTGGCTTGTTAGCCGTCATCGGCCAGCCATACCCAACCCCGAGGTGCGCAATCCCCGAGGTTCGAACTCGCGATCCGTTGGTTGTGAGTCAAATGTCCTAACCACTGGCCCTCGGGCTCGTCGTCCTGTTGGTTGCGATCGGAAATATACAATGGTAAAGGGGCGCTCATCGATAGTTTTTACGGAACTCACTCGTCGCATTGTGCCTTAGGGTTCTCTCTCTCTTTAACCCCGCCAGTAGCCGCAAGAAGGCGCGTATTATAGGTAAAATAGCATTACCAGCAGAGACAAGGGAGATTGCAATGGCAATTTTCGGCTTATCGGCCGTCGTCAGCCCGTCATACCCATTCCGAATTGGAATATCGGAACCATCATCACCTCGCCCAACCGACCGTTGCTTTTGTTCGATAAGGACTGGGTAATGAGCTGGCCTGTGCTGAAAGATTGTCCCCACACCTCTATCTTTGACTTATTCTGATAACCTTCGGTCGGGAGTCAAGCCCGTGATTGGTTTGCGAACATCTGGGACACCGACTGTAAAATGGCGTCTGATTGCGACTTTCGAAGTTCACTAATTTAATCGAGGGTATGAAAATAAAGGCAAAGTATTAGGAAGTGAGATCATTTGCTAGACTGAAAAAATCCTACCTGCCACACAGCCGAGTCTCGGAGGGTGGTTTTAAAGATCTTTGCGTAGGATTTTTCAGTCGTGCGGGATTTCGGGAAGCTAGCAAAGCCTCAAACTTGATCACGACTTTAAATTTGACCTAAATTCTAATCAAAACGATAGCCTACTTTTTAGGCGAGGGTGGTTGTAAGTATTTGTTCCGGAGGCACAAAGGGGAGGGGCGAGATGCCTACCTGCACTCTCCGTGAACATTTACACAACAACAGTATAATAGTCTTTCGGAAATCCACCTTCTGTACGGTGATGGAAGGGCGGTTTGGCCTAATACAAGAACTAATATGCTTGAAGAAGACAAACAAGATAGTTTTGACACGTGTGGGACTACTTTTAGCATTTTGGTTCACTTAGATGCGTGCTTGAGCAACCAGAGGATTTCTCAGAACGAAACGAATATTTACGATCAGCGGTGAAACACGCGTAAACACAGGAAAATTCGAAGTCAGATAACGTACATTCTTGATTATTTATCACCAGGACTGCACAGTAATTGACGTCACGGCAGAATGCGAAAAACAGCAGGTGTGGTGGGGAGGGGTGGGATGAAAGGTCTTCAGGCCCGATTATGAATGATCGAAAATGTGCATTTGCCAATTACTGGCTTTCTCAGCGCTACTTCTGTGATATAAACTTCTCCCGCCGCCCGTGGAGAAATTTCAAATAGTCGAGGTCAAATTCTGGCTTGCCATTCCCAGAAATCGGCAGGACTAGGTCCCGAACGAAAAACAGCCTAATTTAAAAAGACGAAACCAGAGGGGAAAATGCAGGTAAGTATTGGAAGGAATACAGAGGTACTTTCTCGCTCGACCACATCTCGAGACGAACAACCCATGAACATGCCTATGCTTATATTGGCGTTTGAAGGCTTGGTCAATCAGCTTGCAATAAGTTTATTTATGGACAGGCGCACGCCAGTCAATTGGTGTCCCAAAGCAAACAAGCAGAGGTGGCAGAGGTCGCAAACGGATCAAAATCGCCCAGGATATGACAGCAGACTGGATAGCAGACTGAAATGCGGTGTAGGTTAACCCAGCGCTTCTGTGGACCTAGTGTGCCCTAGCTCAGACAATCATGATGTTGACCATCATTTGGGACCCTGAATACAATGGTAGAGGGGCGCTCACCGATCGTTCTTACGGAATTCTCTGGTTCCTTTGTGCTCTACGGGCTCTCTTTCTCGAGCCCAACCAGAAATGGCCACTCCAGTCTCCCTTGTTTTTGTCGTATTAAGATTCTGCCTATATCGTGCGCCGCTGTGCGAGTGCTGGTTGGGCTCGAGAGAGAGAGTCCGTAAGGCACAACGGAACGAGTGACTTCCGTAAGAACGATCGGTGAGCGTCCCTCTACCGAAAGGACAACGAGCCTGTGGCGCAAAGGTTAGAGGCTTTGGACTTCTAACCAAAAGGTCGCGAGTTCGAGCCCGAGGTGTTCCACCCTTCGGGGTCGGGTATGACTGACTGACGACGGCCGATAAGCCAGAAATGGCCATTCCAGTCCCCCTTGTCTTTGTGGGTAATAACATTCTGCCCGAAATACAGGCATAAGCGAGTACAAACCGCGCTGACGGTTTGAAGGCGGGACCTACCAGACAGGCGCAAAAGTCGATCAAGATTATGAGTGGCTTACTGAGGGCAAAATAAATCTCAGACAGCGCTGTCTCAACCGACTCGCGTCTCTGTTCATAGCCCTCTTTCGTAGCAGCAGAACATTTCGACTTTTGAAGTTACCATCTTCAAGCGAACTGATGTCGGGTGTTGAGTGATTGGTAATCAAGCCTACATTGGTGGAGAAGTAAAATGTTCTAAAAACTCACTTGACATTAATTACACAAATACAGTCCGCCTGCGAGTCATTAACTGCCGCAATTTCCTCATCCGTGCTGGATGTTGGCGAGATGATTACTCGGTTATATGACCCGCTGTCGCTGGGGTTGATGTCCACTCGCGCCTTCCCTACATGCTAATTTTCCTGCTCAGGGAATGCCTCAACACCGAATAGGATACCGGGAGGTCATTGCGATTGACAACACAGACAACTCTCAGGCTTCCGGACCCCGGGACTCACGCAAGAATTAATTTATAGTGAAGCAGACTTGCGCTTCATCCACGCTGCGTCTGAGCCTACCACACACACAAGACACGTACCAGAGCACGTCTGCCAGGCTACAATGCATCATTAGCATCCATCATAAACAAATCTGTGATCGGATACTGGCGATGTTTGTTCCAAATTTCGCCGCCCTGGTGGAGATAAATTAAGAAGTCTTCTCATTATCATGTCTCTGGTCAGGTATTCGGTTGGTGGGTTTCAGTTATGCCTGAAAAAGTAATCCAGCCCTGAAAAAGGGGGAGGGGGGAGATCTTCTGGCCAAAAATGTTCCATTTTCCACGGAGAAAACAGCATCCCAGTTCAAGGCCTTAAAAAGTGGACTGCCTTGACCTAAACTCATTTTACCTCAACGTGGCGCAGTCGATTAAGGGTGTGCGCAAAAATGACATGAAAAGCGCACGTGTTAACTTGAAGGAAAGCAGTTGTTTCGGCTGGCCAGATGCCGTCTCGCTAACTAGAGTAACGGGGTCCAGGCCACGATCTTGTCGAGATCTCATTTTTGACTCAGTAATAAACTGTTTATAATGTGAACGGGGAATATAAGTAATTGTCTATCCCGCATTTGACGTACGCAGTGACTTTTGCAGTCAGGAAAACCCCTAGTTCCAAAAGCCGCACTCAACAATTCGCAGTTACTGTTCACTGCGATATTTACTTCTGGACGTAATTATGACAGTTTAGTTATTTGCAGGGCGGAAGCAAGTATTCTAATACCTGAAAACTTTTCTATAGCTCAGACATATAGCCTAACGGCTGTTTGTGAATTGCCTTGCCCAGACACAGACCACAGAATCTGCGGCGCAGGGGGAAGGGGTGAGAGAGGCGGGTGTAGTCCATTCTGCCATAAGGTCACATTACGCTCTGTGCGTATTCAATACAGTGCAGAATGCTTTTATGCCGTAGAACGGCCTTCCGTTTTTTCAGTGGAAGCAACTTTCTCATATCCACTTGATTCCTGAAAACGTTTCCCGTTTCATTGCATCTACTTTTGAAATTTTCCGTGTGACAATTCATGAAATAATAACTGGAATTCTGAAATATGGTTCTGACTAGGTAAGCCTACATAGTTCGGGTTACAGTACTGAGTATCATGCAACATAATCCCGAGATATTTCCGTCGTGCCATGATATCAGCTTTTGGATACACGTCGTTCCAGTCGCCTAAGAAATGAAACTCGCTAGAAATGCTTTCTTATCTGGTAGGCATTTTTTTCATTAATGTCTGAGGTCCTTAAGAGTTCCAATTTATTTTATCGGAAGCATGGAATAAATACAGTCCCTATTGAGCACATTTTGTGGTAGATTGCATCTTTTTCATTCTTTATTAGGAGAAGATTTTTTCAATTCACGAGTAACTTTGGACCCGACTTGAAGTTATGCTTCCATTTAGGGTTCCGAAACTACAAGCTGTACCCTTTTCCTTTGAGAAAAAGCCTCCATCCCTCTATTTCATTGAGAAGACATCATGGCGGGCTCATTTAATTTTGCAATTGATATGAACCATGTTGTTACCTTATAAGGCGAATTAATACATGTGCAGATATGATACTATCTGAATAGATATGTCTCGGTCTCCAAGAATTCCATAATCACAAACATTTTAGATCGTAGGCTGCCGTTTTCGCGAGCATACGTTTTGAGGAAGACCCCAGTTCAGCAAAATGAACATAATGAAGGATAATCTTATAGGCGCTTTCTGTAAAGTATATTTGGATTAAGCGGAGTATTGAAAATCAACGTTGACATACATACCACACAAGTAGTCATTTTGGGCGCTCATGCTATTTTTCACGTGAACTTATAGATGTGCATCCAAAATTCGATCTACTGGTGTGACCGAATTAGTTGGGGATTTAAAAATTTCTGTAAATATTCAACGAAGCCATTATCCAATTTGTGTAATAGGCAGTTTTGAGATGCATGTTTTGTCCTAAGCTAAAACCACCA
>CACRXP010000006.1:1293237-1368058 GCA_902702965.1 Spirometra erinaceieuropaei | reverse complement strand
GAAATTTCGCCTTTATTCATGTTTTGTCCTATTTATTTTAATGAATTTGTGTTTAATGTTCACGTATTTTAATTTTTTACTACGAAAAACAAATGAAAAAATGCAATTTAGGTCGATTTTTGCGCGAGTTCACGCCTAAGCGGACGGACCACTAAGCGGGACGAACTTCTAATAAAGCATTCAGCGAATAAACAGTGGAGTCTTGGGGAAAAAATAGGTCGGGAGCATCCTCCCAGTGCTGCTAATGACAAATTGACGGCCACCGATGAAGCGAAGCCTCATTGGCCCTTCAATTACTGGTCATCAAATAAATCTAGCCGCGGGTGGGTTGAAGATTTGAACAAATGAGTCGTACACATGACCAGAAAGAGGACAACAAAGTCTGCATTTCGCCTTCGCATCAAAAATGACCCATTCATTGATCGAATTTAAGCCAGTGTCGCAGAGCATATTTTGTATAGCAGCAGCCGTAAAATGTAATGATAACGCCTCTCAAAGAGAATTTTCGCAAAAAAGTCACAGTGGTGGTTAGTGATATGCAAATGGCATCACTCACTGAAACTTCTTGATCTGTATTCAACTTGATTAAACGAGTCAAAAATTAAGTGACATTTATTACTTATCGATCAGTGCGGACTCGTCCTGCTTAATCAGAACGCTGGATCATACTTCCCATAAATGGGGCTCTAGTGGTCGAAAGAAGTAGACTGCGAAATTCCGCCTCATCCAACATACTTAGTAGACCTGTAGCTAACCGAAGACCCCATTTTAAAGCAAATCGTAAAATCCTTGCGTGAGAAACTTCTGCGATTTACAGCACCGGAAAAAGCCTTCAAATGGCTAATCAACTCCATAACTCCAAAATTACATAACTGAGAAATATAGTTTGCATCTCATTATGAAAGTGTTTGGTTTCTAACTGTTTTCGTTCCAATTAATAGTATTTGTTTAGAGCCCAGTTATGTGGTCATAAACTCTGAATCTGAAAACCGGAACTTACTTGAAAACTCCTTCTTACAGAAGCGGAAAGGTTCTCTAATTACCTAAGAACAAGGAATGAAAGCCCATCAGTCATTATCTGTTCATTAGCGACCAGTCAGCAACGACCAGCAGGGTTGCGCGATCGGCCTCTGACCCAGGCTTCTGGGGTTAGCAGGAGTCTTTCTTTTTTCATAAGTAACATTGGTTCCGTCCGTCTGTATTTGATTGCGAGCGAGTCTGCAGACGAGGTTGGACACAGCAAACTACATTGCACGACTATTCTTCGGCCTTTCTCTCTAACAAGCGAAATTCCCGACTTGAAAACCATCATTACACAGCACAGGTGACTTTGCTGCGAACGAAGAGATCTCCCACACAGGTGGATTTCGTTACCCGCGGGTTGTACATCCGAATCCATCTGACCGATCACAGTGTTAGCTGACCTGGAAATAGTCGTCCTAGTAGACTTCTACCCCATCGTTTTGACTCAAGTGACCGTAAGAGAAGTAGAAACTATCATATCCGCCTCTTGCGGAGGCTGCATGACTATCTGACAGTCTACTGCGGAGAGGCACATAGAAATTCGTGTTGAAAGTCTGAGGTCTATGAAACGACAAACATATTTTCCTCCGTTATTTCCTATTCCAACATATTTGCCAGCAGATGTCCGTATTTGTCAAAGTCGTACACATTCACTATCCACTTAAATGGCTTTTGCAAAGGCTGTGTTTACTCTTGTTCTGCAGTATTCATCCTAGGAGCAGATCGTCCAACAAACTTCTTGGGAACCATGGACAGAGCGCACGAATGTCCCGTTGAAAATGTTCCTGAGAATGTATCGCGGTTATAAGGACACGTACGCTTAGCTGGGGCTGCGATCCATGTCTACGTCTTACAGTACTCTGGCACACGAGCTCACCAGTGTGGAATGTCACTTTGGCATTGGTAGCCACTATACGCCAGCCAATCTTCAGAAGCCGGCCATAGACAGCCAGAGATTTGAATTTGAGCTTGTCAGTCACTGAGAGTTTAATTGAAGGATGCAGCACTAAGCCTGGGGGTGTTTATCTTGTCGGTAGTGTTTGAAAGTAATAGACCACGTGAGATGGTGATTCACAAACGAGATTGCAATGCGGAGCACGCTTGTCCGACTTTGCCTTGTGGCTCCAGGTTGCATAAGGACTTGCCAACGTGCGAATGCCCGTGGATTGCAGCTGCGATGATTTCGAGTGCGACAAAGGTGACTACTCATCACTCCCTTCACATGCAGTCAGTTGGCAGCCGTGCGTGGTGAGACCTCCAGGCGCGTCAAATATACCATAGTGAGGGATGAACTGAATTTTCGGGAGGAAGGACACCGCAGAGTCCACCTCACTCGCCCCCTCTCTCTCTCTTGTTCCTCTCCCAGCCTCCATTAGTATCCTCAAGCCAGTTCATCGACCTTTCGCGGGGCTGGGTGCAGTGCCCGAATACCTCAACCTAACGCGTGCAACACATGGGCCACACATCTATTGCACCTCTGCTCCACACACGACTGATGTTCATCAAAAAACACTCTTCTCCCACAAGCCTAACATGTACAGTGTGTGACCGATCTCATAAATGTTTGCTGAAATTCTGAAATGGATTTTCAATTACGAAGATTTACTTCGACGCAGTTGAAATACTGATTGTCTCGCGGAATAATCCCATAATATTTTGGAATCGCCAGGATGTTGGCTTTTGAATGCATATCTTTTCAATCTCCTTTAGAAACCGTACTCGGAGAAAAAGTGACTACATAAGTGGCATGCATTTTTCCCATTGATTTTTATTAGTCTCATAAATTCAAATAGATTTTATAGAAAACGTGGACAAAAATATGTTTTCTTTCAGTCGTTTGATAGAGAATCACGTCACCTTTATACTGTTTAGTCGAAAAAGAAGTGTAATAAGGCCTTAAAAAGTTTCTAATTATGAGATTTTTTATGACCGTGCAACGTCTATTCATACAGCATCGTACCTGTCAGTTTACCGCTTCTCCTCATGAAATGTACAATATAGCCCGTATCAAGTGTAAAATTTTTTGGACTCTATATGGTATCTTTCTAAAAGAATAGAAAAAATGCATGATTTTCCATACACGGAACGCATGCAACTTGTAGACTGCTATCACTAAGGAGTAGTGCAACGACTGATCAGGCCACAAATTATTTGAGAATCAGAAAACTTTTTTAAAACCTAATTATTCTTCTCCTTCGAGTATACATTATAAAGTTGACGTAATTCTCTATCGAACGACTGAAGGTAAACGCATTTTGTTTGTGGTTTCCGTAAAATATATTTGAATTTTAAGACCATCAAAAATCAATGGGGAAATGCATGTTACTTAAGTAGTCACTCTTTACTGAGTACGGTTTCTACAACAGGTCAAAAAGAAATGCTCTGAAAAGCCGACATCCTCCCAAGTCTGAAATGCTATAGGACTATGTCGTAAGATAATCAGTATTAGAACCCCACTTAATTAATCCTTCCTAATTAAAAACGCATTTCAGAATTTTGGCCAGCATTTCATGAGATCGGATACGCACTGTACATCCTCATCCCGCCCGCCTTAACGAAGCTGCCAGCTGAAATTGCGTGATTATTGCATGAGACGCGGATATGGCGTCTTCCTGGTGCTTCATATTTGCACGTGTCTTTGACTGAATAGACCCCCCTGCGAATAGGAATTGTTTTTGCGCATGCGTGCCAGCATGGAAATTAGTGGCAGGTGAGGTCAGACCTACGCAGTTTCCATATACACACATGCGGCCGAATGGGTTAGCACATTGGCTGTAAGTTCTGAGAGAGGGTGGGTAGGGGGTGAGTGAGTGCGTAATGGGTTTTGGCGGGGCTCCCAGGAAGTGGGTCATCAGTGGAGCAGTGCTAAATTCGCAGATAAATATATCATTGGAATATACGGACGCAAAATGGACAATTTGGCACGGTGTCCATGCTGTCGATGTTTTGATCTAGTGTGTTCTGGCGGTGTGCCCGTGGCGGTGGGAATTCCGGTGTCTGGTCAGCGTAAACCAATACGGGAATGACAGCCAGGAAGTGTGACTTCCGTAGTAGTGGTGGTCGTGTTGCAAGTCACGGCCAGGACGGTGGCATCGGCAGCGACGGTTTATGACTAAAGGAGTCTGGACGACGGTGTCTACATTGTAGTGGATCCGTCCTGCCGCACTCCACCCTCCTTGATCGCCCACCAACCTCATCTTGGCCTTCTTCACCTTCCCGCTGTTTCAGTCCCCGGAGTGCCCTCCTTCTTCTCCTGCTCATTACCTTCGACCGTTCTGCTCCCCTCAGCCTCATCGCAATTCTCAAATGACCACGTCTCAATTTCCGATTAGTTCATGCAGTATTGTACAGGTTTGACAAGGAATAGTCTAAAGATTTCGCTCCAACTCATTAGAGTATATGGTCACAAAGTGAACCATTTGGTGCGGTGTCCATGTTGTCGATGTTTTGATCTAGTGTCCACAGGCGGTGTGCCCGTGGCGGTGGGAATTCCGGTGTCTGGTCAGCGTAAACCAATGCGGGAATGGCAGCCAGGAAGTGTGACTTCCGTAGTAGTGGCGGTGGTGGTGGTGGTGTCGTTGCACGTTACGGTGAGGATGGTGGCATCGGCAGCGACGATTTATGACTGAAGGAGTCTGGACGACTGTGTCTACAGCGTAGTGAGTCCCATGGTGCGCAACTAGGTCAACCCATCTCCTACTTGCAAGTCAACAATGTGGAACAGTTGAAAGACTTTGGTCTTTGTTACGCTACTCTGCTGTAGTCTGTCTGTTTGCCCCTTGGTACACTTTGGCCCTCACCACTCGATCCCATTCGACGATCGGTGTTTCCATTGCTACTTTTTGCGTTCCGACATTACCGGCAACAGTCTCTCGGGCAGACATATGTACGTCGACCATCCCCGCGGTGTGTCGGTTCAATCGCAGCTGCACCTGTTTAACCTGCTAGCTGTTCCCAAGGCCTACATGTCCGTGGTACCCTCTTTCTATGCACCTCCAGTATTTTTCGAAGGAAAGTGTTTAATAATTCTCAAACTTTCCGAGATGCGCGCCAAACAGAAGTAAAGTGGAAATGGCAGGCCTGCACATCCCCAAGGCGGCGACAATCCGATGCTGTATTCGGCAGCATTGCACATTCTGCGTTTCCATTTTAGCGAGGCGCCACGGCGACAGAACAGAAGATAGAACTTGCACTGTAGGAGTTGTGAACCATGATCGTATTCTGTGTAAAATCCGTTTACGTCACAAAATTTGGGGAAAAATTGCCAAATTTGGGAAAGATAGTCCACGTCGGTAGTTGAAGAAAACGCTGGAAATCTAAAATACACCCATTTTGCAATTAAACTCAAATTTTACAACCTGATACGTTGCAAAATGAGCGTACGAAATGTCTCTCACGCTTCCCATTTGATGAGAGGCTTTAATCATTCTCCTTACATGCAGCGACCAGCAGCATTGAAGGTCAGTACCCAATCAGGGAAACAAACTGTTAGTTCAGTTTGGCGCCACGTGTCAGTAAAAATCCACTTTTACCTGCCTCCCAGCAAGTCACTGACTTGCCCGCACCTTCAATTATTAACTGATTAGAGACATATCAACTCAAGAATTGATCGGATTTGGTTATGTAGCCGCGCCTGAGGCAAACAAAGTCCAGCCACCTATAATTCTGGGCCGTTGGTGATAGGGGTTTTTACAGGCGGGGCCGAGAAACGCACAGGCGACGAGTTCAAGTAGGTGTATGCAAAATTAAAACCTATTGGGAATGCGCGGTTGTACTTTGGGTGGCTGAGAAATAGTTGCCTTAATCCCTAACCATAACCCCTAACCCCCCTAACCATACCCCTAGCTCTAATCCCTAACTATCACCCGAACCCCTAACCCTAATCCCCAACAATATTGAGTCCAAAGGAAGAAGGGACGTTCAGCGGGAGGTGCGGCAACATAACCACATCTAACCTACGAATTCTCTATTTGGCACCTCATCCCTCATAGCCAGTTAAAATAGCTCAAGGTGGCAGTTGAACGCGATTTGTGCACGTGACCTTATTAAACAGCGTGGCTGTTTGAATGCATTTGGCTAGGCCTAGATCCATCCAAGTAAGAGTTCCAAGAAGATTTGGGTATAACGCCCAGCTAGACTAGCTCATCCCCTTTCGGCCGCCTTGCTCAGAGAGGCAAAGCCGCCTGGCACAAAACACATGCAGTCTTCTTTTGAAATCCCGACGGCCTCAACTGGTATTCCACAGAATTGGGGGTCGACCGCTTGCTGGGCCAGGTGAGTTTCGATCACAAGTTGAGGCACTGGATTAAAGGTAGTGTGTTCTCGGAAGTGCACTCTTACGCCAAAACCTACAGATTTTCTCAGCTGGCAGTCATTATTTAGGCAGGATTCCCGTGGACCCTTGAGAGAACTAGATTATGATTACTCCTGACCCGTCTGGGTCCCCCCCCCCACCCTCTCGTCCATGACAATTGTTTATTGGATGTGTTCGACTTTCACCGCCTTACCATAGCTTTTTTTATATAAGACTGTAGGCCTGGTGATGAATGATCGAGAGCGCGCTTCCGTCGAATTTGACTTCTTCAATTTTTCACAAGTGTACCATCACAGAAAGGGAACAACTCGATTTCTCTAATTAACCCCGTCTTTTAATTAGTACCGTAGCCATGTAGCTGCATAGATCTGGTTAGAATTCATCGTAAGCAAAGTTGTACTGGCCGAATAGTATTCCGAGACATTTATTCCTCCTCTCTAGGTTCTGGGAAGTCTTGGCTAGCGGTCATCTGGTGGGAATTAGGACCAGTAATAAAATACCGACTAAGTAATTAAAAGGCCATTAAACCAGGCCACGGGTGACACAAAACGCTCAGTCAGTTTGCTGCAGGACGGAAACAAACCTCCGAGTTCACACCAGGTATCCCACGTCTGAACCGCCGTGATCACATTCTTCGGAATTTTCCCGTTTTTTGCTTTATTTTTTTACCCGGAAACCCGATAAACAGTAGCGGCTTAACTGACCTCGGATCCTGACTCTAACAACCTCCCTGGACCCATGTGAAGCATCGGAATACCAAGGTATGTTCTTTTATTCAGTCTGATGTGGCCGCCGAAAGCAGAGATTCTGTATTCTCCCCAGAGATATTTAGTGTCCCTCAAGCGTCGTCGTTCTGGCCTCCGAATACTGTCCGTTTTCAACCTCCGATGTGGTGGTAACTGTTTAGGCCTGCGTTGCGTTTATTAAGCTCAAAAGGAATTCACAAGAGATGCTGAGATCTGACCTCGTCACCACGGCTTTAACAAGTATGACTTGCTCTAACGATCAGCAGCACCGATGTTCAACACCGACACAGGGAGATGAAGTGTTAACTCAGCTTGCCCACCCGACTGCAAGCTCCTGAGTTGCCTACATCTTCCATCCTAGACTGGCTAGAGGACTATGACTTCCAGCGGGTGTCTCGGGGGTGGTCTGAAGTAGTCAGTCGTTCAAACCAATTTCGTTTTCTTCCGAAGAGGGGGGGGTGACAAAGAATAATAAAAATAAAGTCCTCGTGTGACTTATAGTCCTTGTAACCAATAAAAATGACCCAAGGTGTCAGTTTGGCGCGATTTGTGCACGTGAACTCATTCAGGCGCATAGATACTCTAGTTGAACGCGTTCGGCGAGGCCTAGATCCATCCCGGAAACAGTTCCAAATGTGGTTTTGGGTATAACGCTCAGTTAGACTGGCCCAGATCTTGGCTGCCGTCTTGATCGGAGGGAGGAAATCGCCTGGCGCAAAACGCACCCATCTTTCCCTTAAAAACCCGCCGACATCCACCGAATTGGGAGTCAACCGCTTACTGGGCCAGTTGGGCTTCGGATAATGATTGGGGAATTGGATTAAAGGCAGTGTGTACTCAGAGGTGCTATCTTGCACCAATTCCTTCGGTTTTCCTTATTTGGCAGACAGTACCAAGTCAGGAGGCCAGAGCTAAATTCCGCGGCGTCAGGATTAGGGTTGGAGTTAGGGTTTGCGGTTAGGATTGGAGCTAAAGTAAGGATCCTGTAAAAGGCAACCTCCGCAATTTAGTGCAAGAACATCCATCACACGGGTCATCCCATCAGTCACTTGTCCAATGCCGTGGCATGCGTTTTCCCGTGTAAGTGAGGATTGCAAAATAGATGGCATAAATACGCCCTGAGCCAATTTTATGTAAAGGTAGAATCTCCCGTAGACGGGATTCCCAACGACTGCAAAATCTGCTGACACATAACTTAAGTCATTTACTTCGAAGGAAACATTAGAAAATCTGTGAATAATGGTTCACACGGGCACTCGCAAAAATAAGTGTAGTAGACTCATAGAAAAAATTAAAATATACACATTCTACAAAAAAACAAATACTCTTTTTAAGCATGCATAGACAGCAGAATTTATTGGAAACAGTAAATTTCGCGACGGCTTATCAACGACGATTTTCTGCAAAATGAGTGTATGAAATACTTCTTATCCTTCCCATTTAATGCGATTCCAATTAAACTAATTTCAAAGATCAAAGCAAAGGTGAACTTCAGTTAAGTGGCAACTTTTCATTAAGTGAAATTTCTACGGGTGCCAAAGATGAGACCCATTCAAGATTCGACTGGCGTCCGTTCAGGGAGTTGGCTTGGACTGGTGCTCGACACAAACCGCATTCATAAGCTCACCTACTCAATCCTCTCCACTAGACTGCGCATCAGAATACTTCAGTTAATTTTATACCATTTCCGGCATATCCCGTAGGCTCGCATAACTGAATCTCACCAGCTGAAGCCTGCCTGCGGCTTACAATATCAGACTGAATTTGTTGTAGCCTGCAGGTAAATCTCACAGTTACTACGATGCCAATCTAAATACAGCGAAGTTGCCTCGTCCGAATAAACGACTTGTTCCTCGGCTGTTCGTTAAATTTTGGCCTTTCAATATTGCTTGTCCAGGAAGGGTACCCATTCCCGAAGCTGAACCCTAAACTCAACCCAAACCCCACCTTAGACCTAATCCTAAACCTAACCCCAACAATATACATACTCGCTGGAATTTAGCGCAGAACCACGTGTATTGCGGGACTCTTTTTTCCTGCGTCCTGCTGAGCGTGGGGGGAGAGGGCATATCAGCAATCCCTACCGAGGGACTTCCTCCAACATTAATCTCACTTTCTCGGATAAGGAAAGGGTGGTTCTTAGTTTATGCTGAAGTTTGGAGTGGATTCGGCAGTCTGAGTGGGTATCTTTAATTCAGAGAATTTCGACTGCAGAAGCAAATCATTCTGGGAAATACAAACAAAGAATAAATGTAAAGCTTTGAGAACTCCCATTCCATTCAGTCGTAATGCTGGGAGGACGATAAAGCTGCAGTTGGAGTGGTTATTTACACGGATCATACAACGAGTGCATTTTCCGGATTGTACCTAACATTGGGGAGAATTCTGATATCAGTTGGAAACTGGCAAAAAGCTAGAGTTAGGTCCGAAGCCTGAATTTTCGTATTCTCAAAAAATGTCGAGGCTTTCATTATCCATTTCTAACGGTGGCTTATGCCTATGAATAACTATTTTAAGCTATCAGCAAATTTTAAATGCGTTTGTGTCATTTTCCAGCTTTGAACAGGAGAGAGTCAGGATGTTACTTCAATTAAACGTTACTTAATAAATTCCAACAACAACGGACCGGCCTAAGCCAAATTCAATTCTTGAAACTCGTGTCCAAACATCCAGATATTATGTCTACCGGGTCTCAGATTCTAGGACGCACTTACTAGAAGCAATTACACACTAAAATTGGACGACGTTTCAACTACGTTCACATAGGACGCTTATCATTTAAATGCACACTTTTTTGCCGTGCGTTTTAAGTTTACCATTAAATGTCACTGGTACGATTATTTCGAAGACTCCCATCTTCTATGAACTGTCCGATCGCCACTAGCGCTCACCTCTTTTGGCCGGTGGGATCACCTTGATGAAGACAGATACAGTTGGCATACCAACTTCGCGAACATATTCATCACGACAGAGGGGTGTAATACAAAAAATTGATTGCAACAGAACCTACTCCTACGATCCACATTTATACGCAATAGCAATAAAAAGGATGATACAGTCCACTGCAACTCAAAAAACATCAAGGATGAGAACGCACTTCAATTTCTCATCATTGGTTGATGACTGCTTCCTGGGTATTATCTTAACCTGTCTGCATACCATCAGACTCGACAGCTGCTTAAATGGGAATGACATCCCAAATAGGCCTGCGTTCGAAATCTCAGCTTCGACCATAGTTCCACCGCCCGGTCCTCATAGGTTCCTTATTCTCATTACCGTTAAGCCTTGCCTTACGAAAATAAGGGTATGTAGGATACACAGCCCCCCAGGCGAAGACCAGGTTCTGTTCAATTCGACCTTAAACCCCCGCCTTCGTTCCCTCTTTCCCCAACCTCCTAGCTGCCAGAACATTTTAGAGAAAAAGCCAATAAACGCAGAGCATAAATTGACTTCCAAATTTCAAGGCCTAATACCACTACTATGCTTATAAAATCTATGACTGCGTGAAAAGACAGAAATTTACTGGCCGGCAATAAAAAGCTGAGACGTTTGAAATGATACATGCAATAACTGCCCAACCCTCATTGATGAATGAAATAAATGCCTTCCCTGCAGACCAGGGACAGAGTGTTATGTGTCCGCGCAATGTCCTGCATGGCAGTAGGCAGTCTGTACCAAACAACTGCCGTTATCTGCCTAAAAAAGACTCCTAAATGCATCCACATTTTATGCTCAAAGAAAGTGTGTATTAAGATTTAGAAAAAGTTTCCAATTCCGGAATAATTTTAAGCCGGAGCGGCAGTTACATTAGCGTTTAGCAATTTCAGTCCACAGGCCGCATGCTTTCCGCGTACCAAAAATCATATATTCTTCTATGGCTTTAAGAAGACACCACATGGAGTTCATAAAATGTTGCAATGGATGCGTACTATGTTGTTCATTTCATGAAGAGCATTGGTCAATGGAAATGCATGATGCTGTGTGTAGGGACATCAAAAGGCCTTAAAAATCTTACAAATATATTTTTTTGAAAAACCGAATGATAACCTTCTTTCGGGTATAAACTTTGAAGGCAATGTGATTTTCTACCAAAAGGGTGAAAATGCATATTTTTATAATGTCTTATATTAAATATATTTTAATTTATAAGACCATCGAAAATCAATGCGAAAAAGTCATATCGCTTAAGCAGTCATTTTTTGCCGAGTTCGGATACTGTAGGAGGTGGAAAACAAGCGTATTTAGAAGCCAACATCCTGGCGAGTCCGAAATATCGTAGTATTATGCCACATGATAATCAGTATTACAACCCCACCTAAGTAATCCTTCTGAATCGAAAACGCATTTCATAATTTTGGCTTACGTTTCGTGAGATCGGCCACTCACTATGCCTCCATAAACACTGATTTCGTCACTGACACAGTCATATGCGTTTTATGCTCAAGCCATTATCCTTACTCCCCATGTGGGCGTGTGTTTGTGTGTGTGTGTGTGTGTGTGTGTGTGTGTGTGTGTGTGTGTGTGTGACCGAATAGACCCATGCGAATAGGAATTACGTTTGCTCGTGCTTACCTGCGTGCCAGCATGGAAAGTACTGACAGATGCGGTCAGGCCTATCCTGTTTCCGTATACACACATCCGGCTGAATGGGTTTGCACGTTGGCTGTAAGTTCTGAGAGAGGGTGGGTAGGGGGTGAGTGGATGCGTGATGGGTGTTGGCGGGACTCCCAGATACTGGGGTCTCCACTCCAACTGTGCTGGATTCAGGTGTGGCAATACAGGTAAATATATCATTAGAGTATATGGTCACAAAGTGAACCATTTGGTGCGGTGTCCATGTTGCTGATGTTTGATCTAGTGTCCACTGGCGGTGTGCCCGTGGCGGTGGGAATTCCGGTGTCTGGTCAACGTAAACCAATACGGGAATGAGAGCCAGGAAGTGTGACTTCCGTAGTAGCGGTGGTAGTGGTGGTGGTGTTGCACGTTACGGCGAGGACGGTGGCATCGGCAACGACGATTTATGACTAAAGAAGTCTAGACGACTGTGTCTACATTGTAGTGGGTCCCATGGTGCGCAACTAGGTCAACCCACTTCCTACTTGCAAGTCAACAATGAGGAGGAGTTACGTTACTCAGCTGTAGTCTGTTTGTTTGCCCCTTGGTACGCCTTGGCCCTCTCCACTCGATTCCATTCGAAAACCGGTGTTCCCACTGCTATTTGCATTCCGATATTACCGGCAACAGTCTCCCGGACAGACACACGTCAAACATTATTCGTATCATCACCACCCTTCTCTCTGACTGCCTCTTATGATGCAGTCAAGTGAGATTCGGAAACGTTAGGGAGCTGAACATTCCTGTTCCGAAGATCGTATCTCTGCATTCATGACGAACACAATCAGCTTGCTTACGTTGGTAGGATGGTAGTTGGTAGCCCTGCCCACTGATTCTACAATTGCACTTACTGGCTCGATTTCAAGCTCTGTGATTACGTTCTCATTATGTCTGGGAGTGCACGCGCAGAAGCCCTGTCAGGATGACTTTCCTTTTCACTCTAACCGCCCCGAGAGCGAGGCGCTGCAAAAATGTCTATATAGACTCATTATATATCACCCCCACACGGAAATCTTTAGTAAAGGACGAAAGATTTATCCTAGGCGGATTATGATTCATCATGCTTCTTATTATGCTTGTAATTGCATGCGCGCACTGTGTTACCTGTATCTGATTCATTTTAGAGGTCCTATCCTAGGCTGCATACCACAGTACCCAGATGTTACCTGAAGGCATAACCATCCGTGTTCTGTCGCAGTATTTGTAAGGGTATGACCTTTCGACATCTACATAAGACCCTACAGGTCAGTAGTCCTTTCTGTTAGAGATACTGCACTAGGTAGGACGACTGGATTATTTCCAGGATCCGCGAATAATCTGTCGGCCTATCCACTTGCGGTCCTGCTTTCCTTCGCCTTCTAAGAGACTGGGCTCTGCAAACAGAACAAAGTGCAACTTCATATACAGAGTGCTAATTCCTCTTTACATTGTATAGTACACCATTCACGTATAGCAAAAAACTACTGCAATAGTTTTAATCCTAGATGTGGCCACAGTGACAATACACTATTATTTGCAGATTTTCTCTTTCGCCCAAACATATTTTTCGCATTAAAGTCTTACCCCGCTTGCGTTGCGGCGTTCTGAGTGCCGCTACTTGATTCTCGTGTTCTCATGTCTATTCTGTCGGTTAGAGTACTATCGCACATACTGCGGAATGACCTTAGGACATACTGCGTTCTTCCTATTGATTGTTCGCCTTCACTCGCTATTCTTTCCAATCTGGGGCAAGAATGCATTTATTCCACATACCGTACTAAATATCTATGCTTATTTCTATACCCTCCTTTCATTTTTTACCTTATTTAAATTAGGCCTCCACTTTACCAGGAGCGTCAATTCCAGGCATACATCACAAACGCCATTTACGCCTCCACTCATTTGCCCAACCCATATAGCCCCTATTACCACCGGTCCCGTAAGACAGGTAGTTGGGAGTTTTCGGTGACGGGAGGGCTACCAACTTCCATCTAACCAATAACCTTCTAATCAACACACACACAAACACACGCACACGCACGCACACTCAGAGCCTACTTACAGATGAAAGAAGATCTTCCTCTCCGCATCAGCGCTGTAGATTTGTCAGTGGATCGGTGTCGGCGCTTATCAATGCGAGAGGCATTGCAGGAAAAGGGCATAGCCGATGCCAATAGCTAACAGCTACTTCATTTTCGAGAAACTGTCCAGGACGTCATCGCGACGGCGGGATTGTCAAACGCGAAAACATGAAACCTCCAGTTCACGCTTATACGTGCTCGAAGACTCCAGGCCATAGTACCAAATTAAGTCCTTGGTCCTGGCAGTCCGTGGTGTGCGAATAAGTTGGATCGAAATCTTTAGACTATTCCTCATCAAACCTGTACAATACTGCATGAAGTAATCGGAAATTGAGGCGTGGTCATTTGAGAATTGCGATGAGGCTGAGGGGAGCAGGACGGCCGAAGGTAATGAGCAGGAGAAGAAGGAGGGCACTCTGGGGACTGAAACAGCGGTAAGGTGAAGAAGGCCAAGATGAGGTTGGTGGGCGATCAAGGGGGGCGGAGTGCGGCCGGACGGACCTACTACAATGTAGACACAGTCGTCTAGACTTCTTTAGTCATAAATCGTCGCTGCCGATGCCACCGTCCTGGCCGAAACGTGCAACACCACCACCACTACCACTGCTACTACGGAAGTCACACTTCCTGGCTCTCATTCCCGCATTGGTTTACGCTGACCAGACACCGGAATTCCCACCGCCACCGGCACACCGCCAGCACACACTAGATCAAACATCAGCAACATAGACACCGTGCCAACTTGTCCACTTTGTGACCATATACTCCAATGATATATTTACCTGTACTGCCACATCTAAATCCAGCATAGTTGGAATGGAGACCCCCCATTTTCTGGGAGTCCCGCCAACACCCATTACGAACCCATTCACTCCCTACCCACCCTTTCTCAGAACGTACAGCCAATGTGCGAACCCATTCAGCCGGATGTGTGCATACGGAAACAGGATAGACCTGACCTCATCTGTCGGTACTTTCCATGCTGACACGCAGGTAAGCACGAGCAAACGTAATTCCTATTCGCAGGGGTCTGTTCGGTTACACACACACGTACAAACATCAAGCAACAGGAAGAGACCACGGCTAGATCCCAGTTGGTAGCATGGACCCGCATTAGAGGTGGCTGGGGAGTTTGTTTACTGGGGTTATTTTGTGGGGCTCCATAATCACATCTGACCCATTTGGTTTTCGTTTTACGTCTGAGCCTAGGATTAGGGTGCCGGTTAATGGTCTCCGATTTTCCGGTTAGGGTTATGCCTTTAGGCTTAGGTTTTCGGGTTATGGTTAGGGTTTGAGCGTACGAATAGGTTCCAGTACTACGGTCAGGCTTCTCATTTACGGCTACGTCTAAGGGCTATGGTTACGTTTACGATTTTGGCTAAGGTTAGGGTTGCCGTATGGGTTAACGGTTAACAGTAACGGTTGAGGTAAGGGGTAGGGTTAAGGTTGGGATTAGGGCTACAGTGGCCGTCCGCTTACCAACTGCGATCTAGGCGAGACCACATCCACGCCTCATGCAATAATCATGCAATGTCAGCTGGCAGCTTCGTAACGGCGGGCGAGACGTTGTGGGTGAGAATGTACATGTTGGATTTGTGAGAGAACAGTGTTCTTTGATGAACATCAGTCGTGTGTGGCGCGAAGGTGCAGCAGATGTGTTGCACTCGTTAGGTGTGTGTATGGTGTCAGGTCACAGAAACGGTCGCTGATGCTGCTGGTGGCTGGAAGAGGGATGAGAGGGGGATAGAACGACTGAGGCTGACTCTGCGACCGCCCTTCTCGAATCCACACTGAGAGGCAGTCGGTGCTGAGAGTGGTAATGACACGAAGGAGGCTGTAATTACAGGATTCAGTAACCACTCCCCAGGTGCGTCCATCTGTATGTGCTTCTGATGAAGGGTTTTGGATGGGAAAGCGAAACCTCAGGCAAACAAGCAGAAGCTTCCTCTTCCGAAAACTCCTCTTCTTTTACGATCGAGGATCCAGAGACCAAGCCGATTCCGAAGGAGTACACTGTGGTCACGAAAACTATGTTTCAGACGAAAACGTCGGGGAGTAAGAATAATTGCTTGAGCATAACGCGCACATGACTGTGTTAGTGATGGGATCAATGCTTATGGATGTCCAGTGAGTGGCCGATCTGATGAAATGTTGGCCGAAATTCTGAAATGCGTTTTCGATTATCGTCACTCCCATTTCAAATGTCCCAGCTTATTATTGTGAGTCAGTAAGTTTCTGTCTTTGCACGTATTCGTAGATTTTATTAGCATAGTTGTGGTATTAGGTCTTGAAATTTGGAAATCAATTTATGCTTTGCATTGATTGGCTTTTTCTCCAAAATGTCCTGTTTACTAGGTGGGGGTGGGTTTAACGTCGAAGCAAACAGAAACTGGTCTTTGCCTTGCGGGCCGTGAGGACCGGGGAAAGGGATGTTTGATCGAAGTTTATGCCTCGACCGCAGGCCTATCCGGGATGTCATTCAAATGTAAGCAAGTGAAGAGTCTGATGATATGCAGACAAATTAAGATAGGATCCAGCAAGCAGTCATCAGCCAATGATGAGAAATTGCAGTGTGTTCTCATCCTTGATGTTTCTCGGATTGCAGCTGACCGGATCATCGTTCTAATTGCTATTGCGGGTAAATGTGCATCCTAGGAGTGTGTTCTGCTGCAATCAATTTTTTGTATGACTCCATTCTGTCGCGGTGTGGATGTTTGCTAAGTTGACACGCCAACATCTCTGTCTTCATCAATGTTATCCAACCGGCGAAAACAGATGAACGCTAGTGGCGATCTGACAGTTCATAGAAGATGCGAGTCTGCGGAAATAATCGTACCAGTGACATTAAGTGCAAAACTTAAGACGCACCGCAATAAAGCATGCATTTAAATGATAAGTTTTTTTATATGCACGCAGTTGAAACGTCTCCTGTGTTATTGTGTAATTGCTTCTAGTAAGTACGTCTTAGAATCTCTAACCCTTTCGATATAATGTCTGGTTTTTTCGATACGAGTTGAATTGCTGCGGGCTGGATCGTCGTTCTTATTGCTGTTGGGTATAAATGTGCATCGTATGAGTGTGTTCTGCTACGGTCGATTTTTTAGAACTCCTTTCTGTCGCGATGTATATGTTCGCGAAGCTGGTCCGCCAACTGTTTGTGTCTTCATCAAAGTCTTTCATGAATTTGCTCCTATTATCCAGAATGGTTAGTGGCAACTGGACAGTTCATAGTAGGTGACAGTCAGTGGACACAACCGTACTAATGACAATAAACTGGAAATTTAAAATGTCATTACAATAAATTCGCATTTGGATAATAAACGTCCTATATGCAAGCAGTTGAAACGTCGCCCAGTGTTAGAGTTTAATTTCTTCGGGCATGTGCGTCCGGGGATTTTGGAACTTTAGGGAGAAAATTCGGGTTTTTTCGAGGCGACTTTTAAGAATTTGGTGTGACCTTAGCCGATCGCCTCTCGTTGGAATTTATTGAAGGAACTTTAATCGAAGTAACATAATTGCATTCTCCTGTCGATATCTGGTAAGTAAATGATGCGGACATTAACTAGCATTTATAATTACAGGTTGACGTAGACATTCATAGGCGCAGCCAATCGTTAGAAACGGATAAGAAACCACCGACGTTTTTGAGAAGATGATAATTCAGGCTTCGGACCTGATTTTAGCTTTTTGTCAGTTAGTAATGAATAGCAGAATTTTCCCCACTGTTGGGGAGAGTCCGCAAAATGTATGCCTTGTACAGCCCGTGTAATTAACCACTTCTAATGAATTTTATCGTTTTCCCAATATTACGTCAAAGTGAAATTGGAGTTTTGAAAGCTTTACATGTGCAGTCAGCTGGTGTTTCTTCAAACGATTTGCTTCTGGGATTTGAATTCTCTATATTAAGGATATTAATTCATGAAAAATTACAACAGTCTAATGTTTTACCTCAGACTGCCGAATCCATTCCAAACTTCGGCATGAACTGAGAACCGCCCTTTCCCTATCCGAGAAAATGAGATTGATGTTGGGGGAAGTCCCTCGGTAGGGGGTTGCTGATATGCCCTCTCCCCCCACGCTCAGCAGGACACAGTGCGCAGCAAAACATGTGATTCTTCGTTAATTTTCTGCGAATATATATACTGTTGGGGGTTAAGTTTAGGATTGGGTTTAAGATAGAGTTGGGGTTGCGTCCGGGGTTCAGATTCGGGAGTGGGTACCCTTCCTAGACAAGAAATATTGAAAGGCCGAAATTTAACGAGCAGCCGAGGAACATTTCATTTATTTGGACGAGGCAGCTGCGCTGTACTTAGATTGGGATCGTAGTAACTGTGAGATTGACCTGCAGACTACAACAAATTCGGTCTGATATTGAAAGCCACAGGAAGGTTTCAACTAACGAGATTCTGTTATGCGAGCCTACGGGATATGCCGGAAATTGTATAAAATTGTCTGAAGTATTCTGATGCGCAGTCTAGTAGAAATGTTTGTTTAGGCGAGAGTATGAATGCGGTTTGTGTCGAACACCACTTTAAGCCAACTTCCTGAACGGAAGCCAGTCAAATCTTGAACGGGTCTCATCTTTGACACTCGTAGAAATTTCCTTAAATGAAATGTGACCTTGACTGAAGTTCACCTTTGCTTTGATCTTTGAAAGTTAGTATAATTGCAATCGCATCAAATGGGAAGGATAAGGAGTATTTCGTATACTAATTTTGGAGAAAATCGTTGTCGATAATTAGTTTATTTGTAGAACGTGTACATTGTAATTTTTCTATGAGTCTACGACACATATTTTTGTGAGTACTCGCGTGTGCTATTATTCATAGATTTGCTAATGTTTCCTTCAAAGTAAATCTATGTGTCAGCAAATTGGGCAGTCGCGGTGAAACCTGCCTACGGGAGATTTCACCTTTACGTGAAACTGGCTCAGGGCATATTTGTGCCATCTATTTTGCAATCCTCACTTATACGCGAAAGCCCACGCCACGGGGTTAAGCAAAAGATTGATGGGATGAGCCGTGTAATAGCTGGTCTTGCGCTAAATTGCAGGGGCTGCTTTTTCCAGGATCCTTGCTTTAGCTCCAACCCTAACCGCAAAGCCCAACACTAATCCTGACCCCGTGGAATTTAGCGCTGGCCTCCTGCCTTGATAATGACTACCGACTACGGAAACCCGAAGGAATTGGTGCAAGACGGCATCTCTGAGAAAACAGTGCTTTTAATCCAGTACCTCAACCAGTAACCGATGCCCAACTGGCCCCGTAAGCGGTCGACTCCCAATTCGGTGGATGTCGGCGGGCTTTTAAGGGAAAGCTGGGTGCGTTTTGCGCCAGGCGATTTTCTCCCTCCGATCAAGACGGCAGCCAAGATCTGGGCCAGTCTAGCTGAACATTATACCCAAAACCACATTTGGAACTGTTTCCGGGATGGATCCAGGCCTCGCTGAACGCGTTCAACTAGAGTACCTATGCACCCTGAATGAGCTCACCTCCACAAATCGCGCCGAACTGACACCTTGGGTCATCTTCATTGGTTATGAGTAAGTCACACGAGGATTTTATTTTTGGGCTTCTTTGTCACCCTGTCCTCTTCGAAGTTGGCTTGAACGACTGATTACTTCAGAACACCCCCGAAACACCCGCTGGAAGTCATAGGCCTCTAGCCAGTCTGGGATGGAAGATGCAGGCAACTCAGGAGCTTGCAGTCGGGTGGAAAAGCTGAACTGACACTTCATCTTCCTGTATCGGTGTTGAACATCGGTGCTATTGGTCGTTACAGCAAGTCATACTTGTTAAAGGCGACAACAAATTCGGTCTGATACTGCAAGTCGCAGGGAGAAACTGGCTCAAGGCGTACTTATGCTGCCTATTTTGTAATCTTAATTTACCCGTGAAAACGCATGCCACGGCGTTGGACTAGCGAAATATCTGCACCCCAAAAACTAGAACTCTGCAGCACATCCTGAACCAGAACTCCAAGGAGTGACAGGCGACTTCAAGCCCGCCAAAGAACGAAGACAACCTGAGAGCCGCAACAAGGCTTTGCATTGACTAACCGCCAAGCGCACTGAAGACGGTGATCCCCACAGCGTATCCGCACTCGTCGCCGGGCATGCAGGAAGATTCATCGGCAGCTGGACAACTGCCAAACGAGAGAAACCAACTCTCTCTCCCTCCGGATCATACCGAATCGCCTGGCTCTGCAGTGTCTCTGGGTTCTGCGCGGAGATAACCTTCACGGAGTATTCATTGTAGCTGCTGAGAAATTTGGCCATATATATATATATATATATATATACATAGGCAGAAGGATATTACCGACAAAGACAAGGGAGACTGGAATGGCCATTTCTGGCTTATTAGCCGTCGTCAGCCAGCTGGCTGGTTGGACTCGAGAGAGAGCCCGTAAAGCACAACGGAACGAGTGAGTTCCGTAAGAACGATCGGTGAGCGCTGCCTACCGTTGTATATTCCCGATCGAAAACCGACAGGGCAACGGGCTTGTGGCCCGGTAGGTAGAGGCGTGGACTTCTAAACCAACAGGTCGCGAGTTCGAGGCTCGGGTGTTCCACACTTCGGGCTTGGGTATGGCCGGCTGACGACGGCTAATAAGCCAGAAATGGCCATTCCAGTCTCCGTTGTCTTTGTCGGTAATGCTATTCTGCCTGTATATCATGCGCCGCTGTGCGGCTGCTGGTTGGGCTCGAGAGAGAGTCCATAAGGCACAACGGAACGAGTGAGTTCCGTATGAACGATCGGTGAGCGCCCCCTACCATTGTATATTCCCGATCGAAAACCGACAAGGCAACGGGCTCGTGGCCCGGTGAGTAGAGGCGTTGACTTCTAAACCAACAGGTCGCGAGTTCGAGGCTCGGGTGTTCCACACTTCGGGCTTGGGTATGGCTGGCTGACGACGGCTAATAAGCCAGAAATGGCCATTCCAGTCTCCCTTGTCTTTGTCGGTAATAACATACTGCCTATATCATGCGCAGCTGTGCGGCTGCTGGTTGGGCTCGAGAGAGAGCTCTTAAGGCACAACGGAACGAGTGAGTTCCGTATGAACGATCGGTGAGCGACCCCTACCATTATATATACATATGCTGCTTTCTGCTAGCGCTTGCTCTCGTATAGTCTATCCTGACTCCTCTTCTGCACCTGTCTGGCCTGCCCAACATTGATCTGATGACGTACGAAGGAGGCCGGTTATTAGGGCAAAAAAATATAATTTCCTTCAACTTGAGTGGTAAGTCGGAGGGAAATGAGAAATCGAAAATAAACAAAGCCTGCAAAAGGAGGTTGGGGGGAGCGAATGTGAGAAAGGAATCTCGATTGGACGTCAGTACACAAATAAGGTGAAAAGAGGAGCGTCGGGGGGTGGGGGGGGGGGAAGGGAGATTGAAAAAAACATAATTTTGTTTTCAAAAAGTGCTGAAAACCGATTCCATCTCTCTCTCTCTTGCGCTGTCTCTCCATCCCCCAAACTCCCTGGCGCGATGGCTTCTGAGGTAGGCGGGACGTTGGGGACGGAGGTAGAACTCGGGTGAGAGAGGACGGGTGGGCAGGCGGGTGTGTTAAGAGAAGCGTTGCAGGAAGGATTTATGGAAGTCTGCCAAGTCGGCCATCACGCTGCGCATCACTGGCACAGACGGGAGGATAGTGGTGCTGCCGGGGGGAGGAAAATCGATCAGTTACATTACTATCTTGTCTGACGGCCAGTGCCGACTGGGAGCCGGTGTGCAAATAAAAAGGGGGAACGGAGAGGGACAGAGGATCACCAGCTGAGCCCACAAGAACATGTAACGCTGAGTAAAGATAAGTCTGAAAGTCGTTGCTCTGCCCCCTAAAGTCTGCGATCTCTAACTTGGACTGTGAGAGCAAGATGGTCGTTTAGAAGTCGGGAACAGAGTAACAAAGTGACTGGATGCCAGACGTCATCTACAATGGTTCGTTTATAATGGGTTTTGTGATCACACGCCATCCAAGAGGGACAGTCATTGTCTATGGAAAGCGCCCAGCTCATCATCCTTAAACGGCTGACGTTTGTAAATCTCCGTAAACACAGAAAATACCTCCGACGACAGGGGCCAGGACAGGGCGGTTCACGTTTAAGGGGGTATTACCAAAACTGGGATGGCCATTTCTGGTTACTTTGCTCGGATCAATCAGCCATGATCCAACCACCGGGGAGGAGCGGCGTCCGAGATTTTAACCTACATTAATTAGTCTTCGAGCGTTTTCAAATCAAACACACCGCCACAACCTCGCATCTTCTCGGTTTCCATCGGAAGCATTCAGATGGGATTCTTCATTGCCCATTTACCTGCTTTAGTCGGAATAGATTAGACAGTGTCACGCCCATGCGTTTTTTCAGTCTGGTATGCTGATTCCGAAATAATGTTATTGAGGTTCAGATGCGTTAAAGTGGGAGAGAACACCTCAGGTCTGCTAGAAGCCTCTGAACAGTATCCGAAAAGGTGATTTTACAGCACTTTGCTTCTGACATAGACGGGGGTTTCAATCCACAGGGAACACTTGACGACTCCGTCTCTACACTGCTGATTAGGAAAGCAAACAGAAGGAGGACAAGTATTCTCATCAGGTTATTAGAGCACGAAAAGTAACACCCAGTCCATTTTTCGTTTCATCTCAAAGGTCAGCACTAATACGCAAACGGTGTCCCCCCCCCCCGCCTCAAGTGAATATGGCATAAACGATCCCTGGGCTCAGTTTGACTTTCCTGACTCTAACCGGAAGCACAAAACACAAGGTCGAGCCTGTTGTACGATCTTTGCCCACAGTAGTGAACCTGACGCAACCCAAAAGTCGCGGCCTGTAAGGCGGTATAACGCGGGTCTCCGAGGAGGCAGCTGATCGCAGAGGTCCCTTCCTGATGTGACTGCCAGCTGCCCCATGTGGGTTGACAGGCTAGCACGTGTGCGGCCCGTGTAGACGGAGGCTTAACGTCAGACTGCTAACTACGGTCTTGCCGTACCCTGCCATCAAACTACAATGAGAGTGAGGAGAGAAAGGAGGCAGATGCTGCACAAACCTCGGTCGTCATAATTCGAGTTACGCGCAGGCCACTGTCCCATGCTTGGGCACTGACGGTAGCTACAGAGTGCAACGAATGGGTTATTGGATAGTGCGGAGGCAAGTAAGAAGGCACCATAAAAACCGGTTATACTAAAGTACTGTACGGTTTCAGGGGCATTGCCCGTCATGCGAAGTGTCAACGTGGTCATCGTTTAGTGGAAAGGATATGGATCAGAACCTTCAACAAGCATCAAATAAACCTGGCCGAAAAGGTCTAGAGAGCATCATGGTTTTGCCCAAGTCATTACTTTCATCTTCGTGTATGAGAGTGAAAATGCCCCCCTCCGTTAGGGTTCAGACACTCACCGGAAATGGTATGAACCAGGACGTTGGCCAAATCCGGAACCGGGCACGAAACAGATGCCCTTTTCTTCCAGGAGACTGAGGCAGTAGAAGAAATCAGGCTCCATTCCCTCCTCCTATGCCGCAGGCGGCAGAGAAAAAGGCACAAAGACGAGTGTAAGGGGTCCAAGTCAAGCTGACTGCCTCAATACCACCTGAGGGGGGAAAAGCACACCCACCGACTCCCGACTCACCTTGGCCTTCTGGATGGCCTTTTCGGGCAGCTGAAGTCTTGGGAAGGCGTACATGGCTCCCTGGACGGGGTTGCAGGAGACTCCCTCCAGAGAGTTGAGGGTCTCCGTAGTCAGCCTGGCCTTCTCGGCTAGATCCCGGAGTACGGTGTCCCGTTCTGATAGGAATAGCTCGTAGGAGGGATCACCTGGCTTCGGCGGATTGCAGATAGTTCCAATCATTGCCTTGGAAGGAGGAGAAGGAGCAAAGGGGTAAAAGTGATAGCAAAAATCAGACCTCGATATCACGGGTTTTCGTGCGATCTCGGGGGAGAACCCCTGGAGATCAAAAGACAACCAGAAAAGGACAGTATGTGTCCACAGTTCGAATCAATCACACGAAAGTCTGCCGATGAAGGTGTGTCAGAATAACATTACCGACGAAGACAAGGGAAACTGGAATTATCATCTATGGCTCATTAGCCACCATCAGTCAGCCAAACCTGACCCCAGGTTTTTTGCAACGCCTGAGGCTCGATCTCGCAGAAATGTTGGTTGGAGGTCTAACGCCTTAACCACTGAGCCACGGGCCCGTTGTCCTGTCGGCTGCGATCAGACATGGAAAATGGTAGAGGGACGCTCGTCATCTCGCTTTGTTCGTTGGGGCTCAATCTCGAGCTCCGACAGCAGCCGCACAGCGACTGGTGGTAGAGGCAGAATAATATTACCGACAACAATAAACGGAGCTTGGAATGACCATTTGTGGATGTAGTAGTCAGTCTAGAACAGAATCACGCCTCCGAATTGGCTGCCAAGACAATGGCAGGACGTGTCGAGAGTAGGGCGGCTGGAGACCGGGCTGAAGGACGCAGGCCACCCCCCCCCCCCACCCGTGATCGGTGACGACAATCAAGGCCAACACAGCCATGGACAGGGCGAGGGGTGGAGTGGATTTATCCGGTCAGCCTCCGTACTTACACTAGTCCACCCTCAGATCTCTGATTACTGATTTAAGGAAGAAGTCGACAGTACAGAACAGTAAGCCCCTTTTTTGCGCCCGCACCTGGAGGTTGGAGCACATGTGATCACAGAATTGCTTAATTACTAAATCATGGACGTGCTTGCTTGGACAAACTCATAAGAGAGCCTTGCCATTCTACACCAGCTGGTGGTTGGTGGACGAAGGCGCTGCACACGTCGACAGGAAAAGGTCATCTTAAATTGCTTTATTTTACCAGATAAAAGCAAGCAAACGCACGCTACAGCTACCACGATGTGCCATCAGTTGGGGGGGTCGAAGAGGTTTCCAACCGACAGGATGACTCAGTCTTAAGCAGGGTCGAAAGTGAGTTTTCCCTAGTGCAAGACTCGATCCGCTCCTCATTCTTGAGGTCCGGTTCATGGGAAGAAGGGACTAGTACGCGTGGGAAATCAAGACGTAGTATTTAATCTCACCGGACAAGGCACCCATGCACCTCGCCTGTCTCGCTAATTTTTGTTTGCTAGTGGAAACGACCGGCGTGGGAAGTGAGGCAGCGAGACAGGCGCAACACAAGTCGCCAAAAAGTCCACGTACGGACCACCACTACCTTAATGGTAGTCGGGCGAAAACTTCATTGCCCTCTGCAACATTCAATGACATGAGCGGCAGAGTGGGGTAGCTCACCTGGCCCAGGACGGCCGGACAGAGTCGGGCAGACAGGTACTTGTAGAGCTGCGCCTTCACGTCTGGGTGGAAGTTGGTGAGCTCACAGTATCCACCGCGAAATCCGCATCTACAACGAGGCAAGGACACGAGTAAGAAGAGAGGCGTGAAAGTTTGGAACTCCTGAGTGCAGCCAGCAGAAGACCAGCGGCCCAGATTTTGATGAATGTCTGGGAAGAGGGAAGGAAAAGTACGAGGGAGTGACCTTCAAGTCAGACAGCTGATGAGGATAATTAGAAGTCAGCTGACTTTTTGCCAACGTTATCAACTCCCATCACATGACTTGCATCCGCAAGCAAATGAATCAGCAAGGGGCGATGAAATCCGATGAGGGGGGGGGGAATAGTCGTCTCCAGTCTGCTTCCCATTATCGGGCGGTCAAATTCGGAACACGCGGTGTGGACGCGGGTCCAGTTGACTATTGAACGAGACGCTTTACGAGTTGAGTCAATGTTCCTACGTGGGAACGGCGTCCACACAAGCAAGCAGGAGATTTTACCGACTGGATATCCACAAAACGCCTGAATTCCGCCCAAATATGTAAGTGAACGCCACTCGCGCGACATTTAAAATGAAGCTGACACTCAAACCAAATGCAGTACCAACGCGGTCGGTTTGCCAAACAGGATGTGGCAAAACGTTTGACTGAATGATCCGACTGTCCACTTCTTAACTCTTCCCCAATTTTAGAGGGGATTTTTCTGAGGTAGAACAAAGGGATAAATCGCCATAGCGGCTAAAACCGCTGCCCTCAAGCGACATCTAGAGAGAGACAGTTGAACGGACGGTAAAAGTGCTCAGATTGAGGCGGCTGAGGGGAGAGACCAAAATTTTCCAGCCAGCTAGCTGTCAAATGTCATCGCAATGCTCGCTTTGGGCGTCAACTAGGTGACTTAGTAAACTGTGGAGACTAGAATACCCGCATCACGATCCAACCGACTCGCTCGTATTTTCCGCAAAATACCAAGCGCGGCCCGGATTCCGCAAGACCCAGCAGAAGGATTCATAGTTGGGAATGACAGTTAATACACATTAAAGACACAAATAGCGACCGCTGCTGTTACTGCTCCCTGTCAGCTGGTAGAAAAGTCAAAACCAGGGAGGGTACGTACTCACAGGGTATGCAGGAAGGCTAATAGGTTTTCTGTAATGTCGGCCTCCACTAAGTGAAAAGAACACCGAGTCCTAAGATTATGTCGGGCTCACGTTTCGTAAGATTTGCCCTCACAAGCACAGAACGGAGATTGAAAAGGAAAGAAAAGCCATGACATAGAGAAGTAGAGACGGACAAAAATTCTATGTTATACCAGATGCCACTCCTGTAGTCAAGCCTTGTGGAGGGCAAAACTTCACCCCAAATTAGACGCATAAGACAAAGCCGAGGCGAATGGACACGGGGAGAAAGGGTCAACGTCTATCTAGACACGAAATAGTTGATTATGCACATAAAAAGTGCCATTTAAGCCCCATCACCGAGTTTTCATTCAACATACAGACGAGCGACCCCCGACACGTTGATGACATTCTGATGCGAAATAGATGGACCTGACTGAACAATTCGTAGACTCGAAAATTCTCCAGAAATCAGGAGCCGTGGATCATCTGCCGATCTCTATCACCAAAAGGCGGCTATAGACACCGAAAAGAACAGTTTACAATGTGAAGCACGTGTCTGGAGATCGCCCTCTGCACTGACAATGTTGGCAGAACCCAGTATCATCACCAAGTACTTCGCGAGCAAAGTTTGTTGGCAAAATAATTGGCCTCGATAGTTGCCATTGATGGCGGTTGTCCAGCCCAACAGCGCTTTTACGGGAGCTATATCTGACTGCATGGAAAAGTGTGCTTCGAAGTGGTGAAGTAGACTGAGGAATGTGGAGAAAGCAAGGGCAAACAACAACTGTCATCACATTGTCTGGTGATTGGGCCCCCTATGATGAACCCGTGATCGACACAGTTGAGCCTATTTGACCAAAGGGAAACTTCTATCTGGTAAAGGCACGAATTGCAGAAGTCCGCCGCAGGGGGATGGAAAGTAGGTAAACTAATGAAAACAGGACTGTCATTAAGGACGTTTCGTTTCACTTCCGAAGCCGAGATGAGAACGGAAGGCCAGGGCGGTAACAGCCAGTCCCAAGAGACGTAACTCTTTCAACTCCCACAGATATGGCACTAATTCCAATAAAGAACCCATACCTGGGTAAGAATCTCAGACCATCCAGTTTTGGAATTCGGAAATACCTGGCTGATTACGGGGACAAGTAAGCCAGAGGGTGCCACTTATATCTCGGTTATGTTTATCAGTTATACATTTCGATGACAGAACTTGACAAATAATCTCATTAGCCAGAACCGGTAAAGTTTTTCGGAATGAGTTACCTACAATTCGTCTATTTAAAAAGAAATATGCGAGGCGTTCTTCGGTGCAACTCGCTCCCCCAAACAATTGATTTAAAAAATTCTAAAAGTGCAAGGCGGCCGATACCGGTGCGATAACTGTCATTCCTGCTCATAATCTATTAGAAGAGTTGTGGGGTTTGCTTAAATTATAACAAACTAACAGATATTCGGCAATCATAATTTCAGAAAAACTCGTGAATTACAGCAAAACATTTCCCACCGAAGTATGTAGAACAACCCTACTTTGGCCCACGGTTTAAGTCTTTAGCAGACAGCGCTGTTACATGAGTGTCCAACTTATGAGGCTAAAGATATTTCTGAATTGACGTAGTGTTACATTAGTTCTGATTACGTACGCCACAAATTAATAAGGCGTTGAAAGACGCATTACAATCACATACGATGACTGATGCACAGCAAAAAGTCCAGATTAGGTGAGCGCAGTAATGCTATATATTAATTTATTATGCCTTCACAACACACCAAATAAGAAATCGACTTACTCTCCCATGTAGCCCTTGCTGGCGGACATGAAGGAGGCCATTTCGACGACGTTCGAATATTCTGGACCCATATCGTGGAGAACACGCTTGAAGCTGGTCCAAGGGTGATTCTCTTTGTCGTAAATATTGTGTTGGTAGACCTCATCGGCCAGCAAAACGAGATTATGATCCTTAACAAAGCGGATAATCGCCTCCATTGAATCGCGTGCAAGAACTTGACCGGTTGGGTTTCCTGGATTGATAACAACTAGGGCGCGTGGTTTGCAGTGTGGCATGCACGCGGTGATTGCCCGCTCTAACTCAGCGGGGTCCAGATTCCAGTTGTTTTCCTCATCAAGGTAGTAGTCAATCTTTTTAATTGAATGTGAACAAATATTTAATAAATATGCAGTCACCATATGAGAAAAACTATCCACCTAAATATTGATCTGACGTGATAAGACCTGACTTCGCAACATGAAAATACAGCCATACATACGATTTTCGCAAGTTGAGAGTCAAAGTGGACTGTCGCCATAAACTCAAGCATTTTTTTCCGACACTGTCGTGTACTTATCGAGAGCGTGCGCCCTAAAGTTTTCTTCCATACAGATGGACCAGGTAAGCAGCCTACATTTAGGATAGCTGCTATTCGAGCGAAAAACCTCCCCGTGGCCATAGGTAGGGTCAGAGTGATCCGAACACTTAGAAGTGAGTTCATAGAACTTTTAATTTTATCAAGGTAGTTCGTTACGCCTCATTCAGTGAAAGCTTCAAGATAACTTTTGTAAAACTTAATTGCAATCCTCTACCGTTGCCGCCTCTATAGTTGAATGCCATACTTTTGACAATTTCCGTCATCGTGGCCTCAGTCAGGGTTACAAATGATTCCACGTCCACCAGAAGTGTTCAATATGAACAGGAATTCTATAACGCATCGGACTTTTGAAAAAAAGCCCAAAACCACAACCTAGGGGTTTTCATGACAATATAGAGAGCCCATAAGGCACAACGGAACGAGTGAGTCCCGTAAGAATGATCGGTGAGCGCCCCCTACCATTGTATATTCCCGATCGAAACCGACAGGGCAACAGGCTCGTGCCCAGTGGTTAGAGGTGTGGACTTCTAGCTAACAGGTCGCGAGTTTGAGCCTCGGGTGTTCCACACTTCGGGGTTGGGCATGACTGGCTGACGTCGGCTAATAAGCCAGAAATGGCCATTCCAGTCTACCTTGTCTTTGTCGGTAATAACATACTGCCTATATCATGCGCCGCTGTACGGTCGCTGGTTGGGCTCGAGAGAGAGCCCGTAAGGCACAACGGGACGAGTGAGTTCCGCAAGAACGATCGGCGAGCGCCCCCTTCCAGATTATTTTCCGTACGCAAATACTCGAAGGAAATTGACATTCCCTAGCAGAATACGCTAAAGGACAACGTATTAGAAAGCGCACCTGGTATGCATTGTACTCCGAGTTCGTGGCAGAGTAGAGGGGATACTGCGGAATGGGCACCATAACGCCGGCTCGGTCCTCTCCAGGTAGAGTTGTCGAAAGAAGCAACAACACGGCCTGAAGAAAGAGAATGGACGTGAGTAAACTTCCGTCATTTTCGCACACGCATAAGCAAAGAAACGCAGTGACGGAACAGGTCGATTATAAGAGAATAAGATCCAAACCTTCACAGCTTCACTAGCACCATTAGAGAGGAAGATATTTGCTGGGTCGGCGGGAATGCCATCTCTCTCGAATATATATTTTGCCACATCCTCACGAACGAATTCAACTCCTGTAGAAACGCTGTAGGAACCTGTGAAAGCAAAAAGAGTGGGTCAAGTACTAGGCAGTACTCATCTTCTTTATTTCAAAGAACGACAAAACTTGCTATTTTTTATCCGAATGTTATAACGATCTGCAGTTGGCCAACCTGCATATTCAAACTCATAAGAGGTGCGAGAATGTAAGTTCCCACTTTTATATGTAATATCGATGAGCGCAAACAGTCTTAGTGTAGCACGAACTAGATAAATTCCCTAGCTGATAAATTGCAGTCTGGTTGGTGGGAAACCTTGAGACGAAACTAAAGCAATGGTTAAAAATTCAAATAGAATATGCAAACACATCGACAAATGGATGAGGCCAGTTGTTTAGAGAAAAAATGCTATGCAGACACTTAATTATGTCGAATATAATAAAAAAGAAAAGTCGACATTAAATAAATAAGTGTAAAACTGCATCGGATTCTTCCTTGCCTATACTGTGCCCTGCACAACCGGCCAAAATTCTTCGGGCCCTCTCTTTGACATCATCCGGAAATTGTGGATCATCCAAAAGCGCGGGATAGGAACAGAGGGCAATCACCTGTCTCAAGAAAGTAATTGGACGTTGGCCTGTAGCGTGGCAGTCACCGATGTTGCACTTTACAACGTGATCAAACTTCTTCACTTTTCCCGATTTAATTTCTTTTTCAAGTTCAATTGATCTAGTGACAATCGGTCCACGCACGGCATATTGCATGTGGACAACATTCGGATTGATGTTATCTAATGTTAATACGTGTCTGTAATTGCGAAGGGCACTCATCGCGTGTAAGGAGCAATGGCGAAGACGCCAACCACAGCCAAACGGAGTTCGTCCCTGAGTTCGAAAAGCAAGGCTTTATTAAGCCGATTAAAGAGAGTACAAATTGATTGAGACGAACAAAATACTAGCCTGCTAGACACGACTATTCTCGCAAATGCCAACCCAGTTACTTTGTTAATTAGGAAACATTTTAAGTTACAGGGACATGATATGAAGAAGATTATCAATGAGGACTTTCCACGATAGCGAGTTAAGCTTGTCGACTAAAAGACAGAAGTGGCGAGCAGTTTTGGAGCTATGCGCCCCGGATTCATGAAGCGTCGTTCTTCAAGAACTTTAACAGTATATCATCCGGAGTGAACCCCAAGGTACTTAGCAGAAAATTAAAGACGGAAGGAACATGGAGGGGTTGCAAGCAGAGCGAAGTGCGACTACTTACATTGTCACATAAGACGAGTAGAATAAAACATAGCGTAGTGGGTAACCGTGCAGCACATAAAGCGAAATTTCAAAACGGTTGACAAAGATACAGAAAAACTACGCTGCAAACGGAACTGCTCACAAGAACCGGGACGGTTTGCAGCGCGTCAGAACGATTGGGTAAGACCGTGCACGCAGAAACAAATAAAAAATTACAAAAACAACTCGCTGTTTTTAATCCTTATTTTTCGTAGTAGGGTCTTAAATGAACAGGAATATTGAATCCCATGTGCCCGTTTGGACGGTAATGCATGCCTTATCTTATTAACGTCTAAAGACATTAAAGGAAAAACAACTGGGCGGGCTGTCTTTTCCCAAGCCCACAATGACTTCCATAAGAAAAAAGAAATATTTATCAAATAGTGTGCATGCAGACAGAGTTGTGTTCCCACTTTATTACCAATTCTATTGGAAGCGGACAGATCGCTAAAGGCCGCCTCCATAAAACATATTTATCACAGCATCTTTCGGTTGTGAGAGGGCAGGCAACTTTACTAGATTGTATGGGTGTGCAGCTTGGTCGGTCGCTGACAAATCCATTGCTGAGCGACTTGTGAACCAGTGCTTGGAGGGCGAACAAACATCCGTTGCACCCGCCTCAACTGTCAATACCGCCCACCCACATCCAGTCAAAATGTGCCCCATGAAAATCTGCGGTAATTAATGTTAGACTAGACTACGTTATCACAAGTCCTCTGACCACGACACACCTACGGTATCACACGCCACAGGCAGAGATTAGGCACCAGTAATGCAAGTGGCAAGCGGGTTTTTCGTCTCCTTCTCCAAGCGATATCTACGCCACTTTGATACATGAGATCTGAGCTACCCATCGAATCGTGGGAAGTACTGACGTGTCGTGCGGGGGCGAGTCATGTGAGTGGCACGCGTATGCAGGCCGTTTCAGCTCTGTCGGCAACAATGCCCAATATCCTCATTGGATAGCCGACCGGCTCCGGCAGTAGAGTGATGCCTGGGAAAAGACAGTTTGAGTGTCGTCGACTGTGGGACTGCGTCCCCACAGTCCCCTACGTATATTTTCCACTACAAAAATCCTGATGCGCATGTGGACTCCCAAGGTGCCCTAAATCTCCAGTTTCGAAGGTTACGAATTGACGGGATGAGTCAGTGCACTCAGAAAAGTGTGTTCGGCTGCAAGTTCTCCGGCTTAATACGGCCTCTTAGGCACCCTTACTCAGTCGGGATTCGAGCCTCCCTTTGTTGTTTTGGTGAGATACTTGCCCATTTTGCGCAGATTAGTCGCGGGTGGCTTGCGCAGGCAGGTTATTTAGGCTTGTCCGCCAATGCACCCGATCCCGCCTTCGGGCTTCTTGACTGTCTTGTTAGACGAGTTAAGGAAAAGAAGGTGTGGTGGATTCGACGAGCGTCTACAATTTCTATAAACTAATTAGTGTGCTTGTCGCCGGCTCTGCATTCGCCATGCTGTGGGAAAAATACTTATTATCCTTGGTAGCGACATTCGAAGTGTCAAATCAATGAACCTAAAGATGTAGCATACTGAGACCTCAAAATTATTCGAGGCAGATGACCTGAGTCATGAAATATCGTGACCGACGCTTGAGTGGGTAGTACAACTTGCATTTAGTGTAATCGCTTTTATTTATTGAATTGATTTGGGGCGCAGGACTTCTTCTACTTAGGAAGAATTCATTTAGATTCCGTTTTAAGGAGGGAAAGCAGGCCGAGATATGGCGGAACCAGGCGTTTCCCGATAACCAAGTTATTTTAAAGCTGTTAAGTAATGCATGCCATAGACTCTTGCTTTTGCGCGTTTCACGAGAAATGGAAATTGATACAAATATGCACAATTTCAAATAAATCGCGTTTGGAGGCGGGAAATGAAATTTAGCACCCATGAAAATCCCCTTGCTTTGAAGAAACGAGGAGTGGGTCAAGCTATAAAAATTCTGCTTCACAAATTGACGGTTTTGTGTCATGAAATGTGGCAAAAAACTTGTGCGACAGTAATTTTATTTACCATTCCGATAATTAAAAGGCGTATACAGCTATATTTGGAATACCTGTGAAATACTGCCACTTTCCATAGTGTGCCATACGATGAAGATTATGCACTGTATTGCTATCGAATCACGAACTGTCGGAGGCCGATTCTGAAAGCATGCGAAAATTCGCGGCCAATTGTCTTTCAATCACATTGTGGATTATCATTGATAATGGAACAGTGCCTCTAATGAAGCAAGGTGCGCCAAAACGTCCACAACCAAAAAGGACGATGTTATTTGCCGTACCTTAAAAAATTGTATTATATGCCCTTTAAGGCTATTCGCGGGGAATATCTATCAATGTTTTCTAAGCGCATAGCTAAAAAGCATGAAAGAATTCTGCCCCTATCAACAAAACGTCATTACAAAGCGAATTATAACTAGGAAACTTATAAGCGGACATTTTCGTTTCCCCAAAAATATATTGATCCCATGACTTCGTTCCAGAACAGCATTTGCTTTTGTGAGGACGTTTTGTTTTTGGACAAGCCTCCGAAGTCGACCCGGGTGGGATGAATTTCCCACGGGAGCACACTGAATCAACAGCAACTTTCAAGAGCTGTAGACACCTGATGGCTTGGATGGCCATTAAACTCGGATAGCGACCGACCTGGCGGTTGACAGCGGAGGCCATAAATGGGAGGGTATTCATAGACATCGTAAAGGACGCATTAAGCTGCAGCGGCATTCACCGAAGTCCGATGAGCACCGTAATTTCGTAGGATAATGACCCTGTTTAAAGCTCAAAAGGGGAATGATTCTAATTTAGCCAGCGGCTACAATTTAATCAGTTAGACCATAGACAGCCTTTCCGCCTCCGACATTCGAAGCAGATTTATTTCAGTCGCCATTCCTGATCCCAATCCCAGCAAAACTTTCTTTGTGGGGATCAAAATAAGCTGGAAAAAGACAAGAAAGTGCCTTTCCTCGTAACGAAATTCAACTTTCGTGCTTACTATTCGTATAGACCAAACCATCATAGACAATTTAGTCGTTTTTGTGTTTTCATAAATTAGATTAATTCTAAAAGCAAAATATCAGTTATCAAAGTACTAATACCCAGTATTTTTTGCTGTTTTTTATTATGTCCTGTTGTGTTTTATTTTCCTCCGTTGCCAGTTATATGAGATTTTTAATTACTGACTCGTCATAAGGTCGTTTTTTGGTTTATATGTTTTCGGTTTGAGCAGTTATTCCATCGCTAATGAATAACAGCTGATAAACCAAACCAAGTCTTTTTGAGCGTCGGTATTTTTTAGCGTAGTATATTTCTAGGGGACGCGGTGTGCGTGGTTCGTTTGCTACAAAGGGTTTCAGTTTGAAATCCTAATAAATTATCTTGTTCAGTTCGATTAGACCACTTTGGATAAATAAATGAATTTTTTTATTAGAGACCCTTCGGTTCCCATCACAGCAAGTAAAAATAAATTTTCATATGAATTTTAAAACAGATGGACAGAATCTCCAGAATATATAGCTCATGCTTTTCGAAGAAGCAGTTTGGCCAGAAAAAAATGAGGAGCGAACAAAGAAAAAACTCCTTTACCAAATAAACAAAATGGATTTGATTAGATTAACTTTAAAGGAGAAAAACTGTCGCTCAGGAAATTGTAAGAGTGCGGGCAGAGCCGGTCTGCATGTGGTAGTGTTTAGCGGATTTCATGAAAGGGTATGTATATGGGTCAGATAGGACTGGCCTGCATGTGGTATTGTATACGGGAGTCTGAACGGACATCATCAGGGCAGAATTGATACATCAGATGAGACTATTCCCGTCAAAGAGGCCAGCCGAGAGGAACCCAGATGCGATCGATCACAGTCCGTTCCGAGCTAAGCCGAGAAGGGAGCAAGGGAGATACGACCAAACTACTAGTAGACGGCGAATTCTTAGGGTTTCGCCGTGAGCGACGACAGACCGCTTGAAGTCGAAATGAGGGAGATGACAGCAAGAACCGCGAAAATAGTCGCCGTGGCGGAGGAGCGATAGTAGTGGATCTAGTAGCCAATTCAAAACAGAGTTTAAGTCAGTTTATTAAGGGAATAAGGCTTTCGACCTTGAGCTCCCTGTTCATATCGATAAACAGAAATAAAGTCATTAATTACATCAGCAAATGCGGAAAGTTAAAAAGTTAGCGGCAATTGTGAGCCAGGCGCAAACTGCCGCCGCTAAAACAATCTTGATTATATGTACAGCAGTTTCTCAACAAATGAGCATGTAGTCTACACTTAAGGGATTCGACACTTTCGGAAAGAACCATCGCATCCGGGAGTCCGTTCTATGCCCCAATGACCATGTGAGAGAAGGCGTTCCGTCGGACGTCCGAATTAGCCAGCTTCCTCTGCAGTGTAAAGGGATGACCACGCAGACGATCAGTCCCGGCCAATTCGAAGAATTCATCAAAGTCTAGGGCACACTCACGGCCTCTGACAATCCTGTAGGTTTGAATGAGATCGCCGCAAAGTTGCCTGTAATTTAGAGGAAACAGATTTAGCTCGGTTAGCCTGGTTTCGTGAGGTAAATGATGAAGATTATTGACCATCTTCGTAGCCCTCGCCTGTACTCTTTCCAGTCGTTGATAATCTTTCTTCAACCACGGTCGCCAGGCCTGGACTGCATACTCTAAATGAGACCGGACGAATGCCCCATAGGTTTTTCCGAACACCTCTTTATCGATCTGCACAAATTCTCGCCTCGGCGCAAATAACACCTTTATCGCACTTTTGGTTGCCCTTTGACATTGTGATGAGGGTTTCAGTGTGGAGGTCATTAGAACGTCCAGGTCATTCTGTTCCACAACATTTGAAAGGGGCTCACCACCAAGGACGTATTGAAAGGAATCGTCCTCCTAACTGGTCTTTTTGTGCGGAGTCTCAGGACCACACATTTGTCCGCATTAAAATTAAGGAGCCAACGAGCTGACCAACTGTTCAGGCGGTTGAGACTGTCTTGAAGCGCGTACCTGTCTTCGTCAGATCTGATGGCTCTCCACAGCTCAACATCGTCAGCAAACATGATGGCGCTGCATCCCAGGTCGTCAATGCAGTCGTTAATGTAAACCAGGAATAGCTACGGTCCTAAGACGGAGCCCTGGGGTACACCACTTAGAACGCGGGTAGGAGTTGACCTTGAGGCCTCAATGCACACTGTTTGTGATCTCCCTGTAAGAAAATCTGTTATCCGTGTCAGCAGCCTTCCTCTTATCCCAATTTCAGAAAGTTTTTAGATTAGGCGTTTGTGTGGGACGCCGTCGAACGCTTTCTTGATGTCTGTATAGATGACATCGACCCTACCATCCTCGTCCAGTGCGCGAGTCCATTGTTCCGTCAAGAGCAATAAACTGGAAAGGCACGGGCGGTTCTGTCTGAAGCCGTGCTGCAGGTCTGAGAGTAAATGGCCCTGCTCCAGGAACTTCATTGTTGCTTTCTTAGCTATGGCGTCCATTATTTTACAGCAGATACAGGTTAGACTAACAGGCCGGTAATTGTTAGCATTAGTGCGAGCCCCGCCCTCGTATATCGGAAAGATATTTGCTGTCTTCCATTCGGATGGCAGCCTCCCTAATTCGAATGACGAGAGGAAGATGTGTGCCTGTGGTTTGGAGAGTTCATTAGTCAGTTCTTTCAAGAATTTGGCCGGTATATTGTCCGGACCCGATGACTTTGCTTCTTTGAGATTTTGCAGCACCTATTCCACGACAGCTGTCGGGAAGAGTATGGAGTCAAGCACGGGGCCAGCAGTCTCAACAGCATTGTTGGCACTGCGACTGCGAAACTCTGTTTCTCTAGTAAAAACCGAGGCGCAATACTGTCCTAAGTGTTCGGATTTCACGCTATTCTCAATGATTTCTACACCATTATCAGCCTTCAGCACTGCGACCAGGCCCTTGTTTTTCAGTCTACTGTTAATATAGTGATATAAAATCTTGGGCTTCTGTTCAGCCTGTCGGATTATTTGGGTTTCATACTCCTTCCGTGCCTGACGGATACATTTTTTGACTGCATTTCGTTGACGACGAAATTCTTCGAAATGCGCTGGTGACGCAGTTTCCCTGAATAATTTCCATCTTTTCCTTTTCTTCCGTAGCTGCCTATTTAGGTTCCTAGTTAACCAAGCAGGTCGACTAGTTGTTTTTTGTACTTTAGGTGGACAACAGCGTCGAATCAGATCGAGTGAAATCGTCTTAAAAGATCTCCAGTCGTCCTCCGGATCTCTCCTGAGCAATTGGTCCCAATCCACGGACATCAATTCGTTCTTCATCGTGTTAAAATCTGCCTTCCATATATTAGGTTGGCCCTTTGTTCTCTTCTGGCGTTGAGAGAAGAGCGAGTAGTCCCATACTAGCCTAGTATTGTCACTTTTCCTGAGAGGTGCATTGGAATACACTTCGTCGATATTAGAGAAGTCTTTTGTGAAAACCAGGTCTAGACAATTCGCTCTCTGGTTTTCTCGAAAGCTTGTTGGTACCATCACATTTTGCGGCAGAGGGAGATCGAGTATGTGGTCCAGTAGCTTATTGCTGAAAGAAGCTGGCCCGCCGTTAACTGACATAGTTTCCCACTCTATTGCAGGTGCGTTGAAATCTCCGGCAATAAGTACCTCTTGGAGGCTAGCTTCGTCTTTGACTAAACCGAGGTGCGACTTATCAGCTGCATTCAGAAGGTTTGGTGGTCTGTAAATCGCCAGGAATTCTAGATTTTGTGCATTGCTCTTCTTTATCTTTATCCAGACGGATTCATATTCAAGGGAGAGTGTGTGGGCTCTTTCAAGTGCCGAAATTCCTGCCCTTACATATACGACTACCCCACCGCCCTGTCTATTTTGACGGTCTCTACGAAAGAGCTGGTAATCCGGTATCGAAATCTCGGCATCCACAATTTCGGCATTAAGCCAAGTTTCCATAACGGCGATGACGTCGGGGATTCGTTCTGATACTATCGCTTTGAGTTTGTCGATCTTTGAAACGAGACTTTGAGCATTGGTATACAAAAATCTCAATTTGGCACGAGCAACTCCGGCACACGGACGTTTATCCACTTCCTGGGATTGAATGCAAAAACCGGTCGGAGCTGATCGGGATGAACTGCTTTCAATCACTTCTAAGCTGTTAGAGTTATGGGCTCTCTCCAGAGGAATGACCTCTGGACGCGTACAATTTTTCCGTCCACTATTCTGAGATTTGTCTCGCCCAGACTCGACTGCCTGAGGACTTCCAATTTGAGCCCCTTCCATTGTTCTCGCTCCGTGGGTGAAAAGTCCCGCTGAAAATAAACCGATGGATGGGCATGTTAAAGCGCAGATTTCCTGCTCAACAGTAGCTGCGCTTGATCGTCACTCTCAAAGGCAATTTTTAACGGTCTCGGTCGGTCTGGTTCATGTTTTGAGTCTTTTATTTGGCCCATCTTGAAAGCCTTTAATACTGCGACTTACTCGTCTCCTATTAAGATCGATTTGAGATATTCCTGGAATATTTCGATGTCATGCTGTATTCTGTCCTTTGGAGTGTCGGAAACAGACTCAGGCATGCCCTTTATAACAATGCATTTACTGCGATCAACTAGACAGCCTTGTGGTTTAATCTACCTGCAGAGTCTTCATCGCGTATATCCCGGCTACCGCCTTCCACCGATTTAGGAAGGTTTGATTCGGCAAGACTAACGCATGACTGCCCGTTTACCACGATCTTTTGATCATTTGTCGTTTTTAGCGGCGTGATTTTCGTCTGTAGTGTAGCCAAATCTTGTTCCCTTGTCTGACGATCTGTGCCTTTTCGAGGTAGAGAATTTATCGAAAGCAAACGTATGCTCGCCAAATTGCCTTTTGAATTTTCGAGGTACCCTGAGATTTCTTTTTGTTCGCTGAGATCGCGTCTTACCACTCTTTTCTAGCACAAGACACTGGTTGTGATTCCTACTATTTTCTTTCTCCTCTGTCGACACTGCCGAGGAAGCCGTGTTTGCGTATGTTCGCGCACTTTCATCCTCTTTGGATGAATAACGAGGGAGATTCCTCAACTTCTCCATCTCCACTTTAAGGCACTTTATCTCCTTCTCCATTTCCGCAAATTTTTGATGGAGTCCGAAACATGTCGTACAGGCTTCGTCTTCGTATTTGATATCCATACAGCTTACTAGACTCCTTGCTCGTTTTGCGGGAGGTGACTTGACAGCGATATATACAGCGTTGCAGTCGTTTGTACTACGAATAATGTTTACTCCTTTATTTATTTCAGTCTATTCACTGTGCGCTGATAGTCTAGTGGTGATGTCGCTGGTGTAGGTTTGCGCACATTTTCGATTTTTTACTCTAAACTTTCTTGTACACCTGAACATTTCTGTACTATTGTTTAAATTAACTAAAATACACACACTTGGTTTCGACTTGTGAAAAAGCGTGATTTTCGTGTCCGTCTGCTGCTTGGTGTCATTGTTTCGTTGATTGAACTCATTTTCGTCAATCGCTTTTAGTCAATCGACACGCAACTTTTATATCTTTTGGTCATATTTAACTGGACGTAATTTCGCCTGAGCTACAAGCCTCATTCACTGACTTCGTCTCGGATTTTACCCAGAACATTCACCCTACGGGCAACGATTCAGGGGAAGGCTTTATTTTTCGTGAGTCTGTACAATTATTTACCCTTTGTCGTTTTTCTTATACTCTTTTTGCTATCGTCATTTTTCTTGTAAGAAACGCAGCATCCCCCACTTATTTATTACTATTTGTAGTTTAGTTGCTGTTTACACTACACTGGTCACCCCACGACGGGACCTGAGTTTAAATCCCACTTGCGGCAGGTTTTTTGCACATTGTCCTGATGGTGTATTGTCGACTCTTATTATTAATTCAAAGGATACGTAAGGTATTCTAGGTACGAGACGAAGTATTTAAAGGTGTATGAGAAGCTTTTTAACCAAGCCAACAATATGAAGCAAATAGCAAACGGCTCAGCCGCTCTTGGATCTGGAGAGTCCTGCGGTGCTGTTGGCAGAGTATTGATACGAAGGATAATGGTCGTCCCAAAGAAAGTTCTGTCGGAGTTCCGTGTGGATTGTTCGAGGAATTGGTTTGTAAAGACATAAGTGAGGGTTTCCACTTGCTCTACCACTAAATCCCAGGTGGACCCTTTCCAAAGTCAAAGAGCTGAGTGTTCGGGAATGAGACCGTTGACAGTGCGTTTATGCTTTCCGGTGTACAGTGCTTGCGTAATTTCGACTTGAATACCGATAACTTAGGCGATGGCCTAATTTCTGGTGAAAGTATATTTCAAAGAAAGGTATATTTGTAGGCAAAAAAGAGGGAGCGCTAAAGTGCAGTGCAAAGAGGCAGCGGAATCACCATGGAGGAGTTGTGCGTGGCATAAGATCGATCTCTCGGAGTGAGAGTGTCAATGAGCGGAAGATTGGAGCTAGAGTTAATGCGAAAAAGGAAGCAAAGGCCAGCTATGAGTCTTCTAGCCCACAAAAGCCTGATGTTCGCCAGCTGACATCTCTGAGTATAAGAGGTACAGGGTGCGACTTGAGAGAACAGTTTCCGGGTGAAGACCCTCTGAACATTTTCGATCTTATTACGGCCACAGGCGTTCATTAAATCGAAAAAGGACAGCAGTATTCGAGGACTGGCAGAAAAAACATTTGATAAAGTCTAAGCTTTATTTCCGGAAGGTAAATATTATGCGATATGATTCCGCATATCTGTGCGGCTTTGGAGGAGATTCTATCTGCATGAGGTGATAAAGCAAGTTTATTTGCATAACTTAAACCTAGGTCCTTGGCGATGAAGCATTCTGAGAGTGGATTATTCTGAAAAATTATGGGACCGGTAACTTTGACAGCACCAGAAGACATGGAACTATATCTGAATGATGAAAACTCCATCTGCCATGTTGAACTCCATTTGTTTAAGCGTAGTAAATCGTCATAAATTGTTCCAACACTAGTATTTACGGTGTCTTTAGAATATGAATCAACACACTTGAGGTCATTGGCATAATTAAAAGTTTACGAATTTCCGAGTTCAATCGAAATATCATTGATGTAATGAAGGAAGACTAGAGGATCCAGAACAACGCCTTGGAGTACGCCACTCGTGATCGAGTGAGGTGTCGAGTAGCTATTACCGATCATCACTTTCTGATATCGGTTGGAAAGATAGGACCCGATGAAGTCGTGTAGAGGCGGCGGGTGCCGAGAGCTTCCAATTTTACTTAAAGACGTCTATGGGACAACTTGTCGAAGGCTTTGCTAAGATCAAAGTAGATAACCACCACTGACTGCTGCTCATTGCAAAGAGAAGTGATTAGATAAAGAAATGTCAAGTGGCAGGTTTCTCAGGGTCGTTCAGGTTAAAATCTATGCTGATTAGAGCTCAGAAGCCGATTAGATAGACAAAAGTCAAGAATTTCATTGAAAATAATCCTTTCAAGAAGCTTTGCTGGAGACAGCATTTTGCGCACGCCCCGATGGTTATTAACGTCGGACCGAGATCCATACTTGGAGACGGGAATGATAATTGACGTCCTCCATGTTTCAGGAAAGAATCCTTTTAAAATATAAACCGAGGAAGGTTGGATGCCTGTTTAATAATCGAATTTGGGATCCCGTCCGTTCCTGAGCAGTGTGAGTATTTCAAACGACTTATGTGTTTCTTAATGAGATCTGAGGAGACATCGATTGTACTTAGTGTCCTATCCAAAAGTGAGCGAAAGAAAGGGACTGGTTCGGACTCAGTATTAAGGTGTTTTGCAAAGAAAGCACTAAACAACTCCGCCTTGTCAGTGTCATCGGTGAGGAAGACTTTGTTATCATTTAACAGGGGTGGAAGTTCGTGACCACGCTTAGAGGAGGACCGATGACGGAAGATATTAACGACGGATTTGTCAGGGTTCGAATCATTCAGAGCAAGTGATTCTCTTTGCCTGTCGCGCGCTTTACGCATCCTTGAGGCCATTTCGGAAATCCCTGTGATTCTAAGATGAACGGATAAAGAAATGGTGGATAGATCACGTAGCTGCCGTCTCAATTATATGGTCTGTTGTGAGGAAAATGAGGAACAAGGGAATCTGAAGAATCCGGCTTGAGATATCTACGCGCCACAAACTCTAGGATATTCTTGGAAACATTGGACATGACATCCCGAAGAATGGCTGCACCGCTACAGGGGAGGAAGCCACACGATTCCAATGATCTTATATAGTTATTTATTAAGTCGTTATCTAAAGAAACGTAGTTTAGGTAAGTCCGAACCGTGCTAATCTTTTTTGAAAAGGCAAGCGGCAAGAAACAATGAATTAATACGTGGTCACTGTCAAAGAGGTCCTTTATGAAAGCAACAAAAAGAGGAGCAATGTCATTGGTAAAGTTTAGATCCAAAATGTGATTATCTCTTGTTGGAAAGCGCACCAGTTGATGCCAATTAAAAAAATTGATAATATCTTCGAAGAGCTGGAATTTTAATGGACATTTATTGAAAACCCAGTCTATTTCAGGAAGGTAGAAATCCCCAGTGCTTATTTTAACATTGAAAGCAGCTTCCGAAATTAATTTAAAGATTTCACAGAGTTGAGAATCATCGCTGGCCGAAGAGTCAGGGGGATTGTAGATACAGCCAATAATTGCTTTTCTTTGCGGCGAGGGAATAACAGATGCAAGGCAGAAATTTCCCGTAAATGAGGAGTCATTCAAGCAATAGGGAGAGTGCTTTATACAGGCTGTAAGATAAAGAAGACAACTGCCCCACGCCTAGTCGTGCGGTCTTGACGGTAAAAATCGAAGTCATCTATAAACATGACAGAGTCAGAAATGAGAGAATGGGTCCAAGATTCTGTCCGGGGGCTAGACTGTGATCTTCAGTTTGACGATTTCTTTGAACTGGCGCGGACGACAAATCTTCGAGGGCACCAATACAAATTGAAGACGAAATATGCCAAACTCGAATTGCGGGCCAAATTCTTCTCCCACCGGCTGGTTGGGGGATAGAACAAATTGCTGAACTCCGTTGTTTTAGCGGAAAACGTCGAGACTTTCAAAAGAAGACTAGATAAATTTATGCTTGATGGTCAAACATTTACATGATATCAATGACTGGCATAACTGCTACGTAAATATCTGCGTTTTTTTTCATACGTCTATCTGTCAATAGGGTTTTCCAAGGTTCTGCCTCTATCCCTCACGTATACTGAATTATATGATATCAGGCGTCATTTCGAGATCAGTAGCTCTGACCTGCGTCATCTTGTTTATAACAGACCTGACATTCAATAATATAATATATAATTTGTTTCGAACAGAAAGGTTATTTTCGACGGTACTAAGAAGAAAAAATTTGAAGGCGGATAAGTAATCTGTGAATTAATGATGCTTGGAGAATAAGTACCGGTTAGTCTAGCGTTATTGACGTACGGGAAGTCAGCAAGAGAAGACTAGGCATGAGATCTAAAGGATGTGGGGATATAGTTTTCGAGCATTGGAATGCTAGAGGGATTAAATAGGGATAGGCTTGTTGGTAGTTAAATTGTGGGGGAGGGGGAGTAGGAGGAGGGAGCCAAGAGGCTGGTGGGGGCGGGTAGGCAGCTATAAGAATGAAAGGGTGGGAGACCAGGTCTACGTTGGAAGTCAAAGGAGCTAGGTTGACTTACCTGAGAGCAGTTGGCCTTAAGTTGTGGGAAGCCTGAACTAGTTTGGGGGGCTAAATGGCTTAGGGCAATTGACGTATGAATTATTTGCTGGATATATAGTAGGGCTTTAGTAAGTAACTGGTACGCAGGACAAATAATTATTTAGGAATATAATTGGAGCTGCGCAGTCTGTATACGGGCTGAGCTGTAAATCTAAGAGAAGGCGGCGTACTCCTAAATGGAACTGTACTACCTTTCTTTTGGGTCGGTGTCTGATTCAGTTTTTGAGTCTCACCGTTCTGACGCCAAACCACAGATGGCTGAACTGTAGAGCTTGCAGCACCCTGTTGAATAGTGGAAGTTATCGGTCTAGCTGATGTAGACGGATTTTATGCGTCCCAGGGGGCTATCCGGAGGATAAGAAACGACAATCGGGGCTGCTACTGCTAATTTAGGGGCAGACAAATGCGTCAAGTGGCCTGAGTGAGATGGAGATGTAGGAGTAAGTGGAAGGAGTGAGTCAGATGTCGCAAGAGTAGGAGCAGCTGAATTCTCACGGCCACGTGTACTATGACCGATTTGGTGAGCATTAGACGTGAGAAGAGGGACCCGATTCTACGCTCCATAGGAGTACGATCATGAAAAAGGAAATATTTTGCATTTTCCAGGTCGATGGGCAAAGATGGTGTCAATCTGGATTGATGAAAATAATTTGACTAAGCCGAGCGGATTTTTGTTGCGGGAGGACAGGCGTTTTGCATCGGCTATTTTGTAGTTGAAACCACACGAATACAGGAAATTAGTCACAATATCAACCGTCCGAGCAGATCGGGGAACATTTTTCGACAAGTAGTTGTGAGCTCGTTTTTGTCTATCATTAGATTCACTGGAGATCAGACGAACGCGCGAGTCAAAACGTCTGCATTCTTGACAGGGAATATTGGAGATGTTCTCGTCGAATAATTTTCCAAGAATTGAGAGCAGAGTGTCAAAATTTAGAATAAAATCATTACTGCTGTAAAGTGCCTGAAGATTAAGCTCTCTGTCAGTTACAACGGCTAACGACTGACTTGAAATGCCTTCTGACTTAGATTCAGTTAAGCCATGCTTAGGTAAAGAGATCGAGAGCTTTCGTCGACCTGTAGCTTTTGCTCTCATCTTGTCTCAAAGCAAGTTGTAGTTAAGGAAACTTCTGACAGACCAGGTGACTGATTTTCAGCTAGAGGCTAACAATGTAAAAAAATACATCATTAGAGGGATATCGAATGCACAAAGTGCGAATTGCAGATTGCGACTGGTAGTCAACAGGCATAGATTAACGGAACTAAAGAAGGAAATGACAATTGGTAGTTCTGAGTGAATAGGCCTGTATTTGAGGAAATTTCGCCAAAAAACAGGGGCTAAAATCGTTAGATCTCCCAAAAAACCACTTAACTAATCTCCCACTTATCTTCAGATTTACAACCAGCGGTTTGACCTTGACTCTACTTTCGACAACTCCAGCACCCCCGGCAGTCTTTTTTTAAGTGGGCTTGATACCTATCCCTTGTACTTATTTCGAGCTGGCTGCAGAGTGATTTGGGATCCTGCATCACGATGGCAACTCATAAATAGAGGCTGGGTGTGCTTAGTAAAACTTGAATGTAAGATATTATCGTTCCCTGTCGTTATGAAAGTGAGTTAAGTCCAGTGTAAAAGTTTGCTTACGAATGTCTGAGATTTAGAAGAGGATGCATTTGCATGAGAGCCAATTTCAGGAAAATTGCAATCCCCATGGTCATTTGTACGTCAGATGGAGTGTCTACGACTTATTCGAAGGGTTGGCAAAGCGTTTTACCGTGTCAGCACAACAAGAAATATCACACACACAGCAGACCCGCGTCTTCGTATTCCGCGTTAGGATGACTGGGCCGAAACACATATTTCCAAAGGATGATGAAATATAAAGATCAGGCGTGTGTATGATATTGGTTCTAAGACAAAGGAGACTGACGTCGCCGTGTTTACCAGCGCGGTCTATTGGTATAAACAAAGATTGTCAGTTGTAAATTCAAAGTGGGAAGTCAGAGAGTGAGGTCGAGATTCAGCAAAGCACATTTCATCTCGAGCAAGATCAAAGTTTACAGTTTTCAAGTGTGTCCGCCATTTCATTGCTGACTTTTTATTCGATGATTAAATAAAGGTTCTATATTTAGCAGCCATAAGATTTCGTAAAAATCAAAAATGCATTTTCATAGGAATTTTGGAACGAGTAGGCGAACACTTTGCAGTGTACAGTCTGTCCTTATAAAATGGACAGCCAGATATGAAAAGCAGTTTGCGAACGGCGGAAGAACCTCCTTCATACTTTTGAAAAAGGCATAATAAATTTAATTTGGCTAGTTTTTAAGGGAAAAGGGACCGTCGCGCATGGGAAGGCAAATATGTGGGTGGGACAGGACCGTCCCGCAGGTAGAAGTATATAAGAACCAAAACGTTCCGTGTCGAGGTATAAGCCCTAAAGTGGATGAGCCTATCCGCTGCAGATGCGAGCACAATATTTTCAGGATGGCAGCAAGAGCAACCAGCAAGGTGGTGGGACAGGAGTAGACTGGAACTGAGCCCGACTAAGCACAACAGAATTATTCTGCGCTCCAAATGGGACTATTTCGACTTGGTTACCATTTCACAGTTACCGTCTCTGACATTGATACTGGAACCGAACGTAAAGAATTGCTTTGTGCATTTCTGGAATATTTTTTAACGCATCGAAATTCGCCAGGAACCTGGATTAAGTGCAGTTTGTTTATCATCACGGTCCAACTGACTACGCATCTGACTACGCAATCGAATTGCGGCTATTCAGCCTATACAACCGAAGCGCGGCTATACAGCCTAGGAAACCAATCGTTCAAAATCCTTCAAGGTCTGCAGTTTGTCAAGTCCTACGAGATCTACAAAGGGCTAAGTCGCTTCTGATTAAATTCCACAAAATTTATCGGATTTTGAGTATTTTTTTCGCTTATTGAGTTTTGAATACTCATTTTAATTCGTCATATACAAGCCGACGTATTTGTTATAACATCGAAAGCGAAATTATACCTACTATATCATGTCGAAGCTTATGGAATCTCAGCAAGCTAACGGTAATAGTACGGCCAACGACGGCACCTCGTTGGAAGACAAGTCTGGTGAGACGTCCTTCGCACTGAGAACCTATGCTCGCTCTACCTGCGCTTCCAGCCAACGACCAGCCAAGCGTGCAAAAAGCGTAATTACCGCAAAAAGTGTGAGGTACGAAGATGAGCCTTGTGTTGGGTGCGCAGATATCCAAATCAAAGTAGGACAACTCGAAAAGGAGCTTACTGATTTAAGGACGGTCGTGAAACAGATCCTAGACGACCAGAACGTGTCCAGTGTCAGAGTCCCAAAAACGAATAGCAAAACGCAAAAAACGCGAAAAATATCTCCTCGGGGACATCTTCTATCACGAGTAGCAACCCAGTAGCCAAAACGCGGACGCCAGTAACAGCAAGACAACGGGAACGAAGCCGCAGATAAGGGCAGACTCGATTCCCACGCAATACGTCTTAAGCGATGTCACACAAAAATTACCTGGCGCAGGAGCTATCTCGCCTAAGCCTCTTGCTGTAAGTGACGGGAATTCTCTTCTGCCTGGAGACGATATACCGGGGTCATCCAGTCCACTTTTACCCTCTTGTTCAGGCAACCACCCCGAGCGCACCATAGAACACGTATCTGAATGCGAAGACACGAACCCGTGGGTAGAGGGGAGAGGGAAACGCCATGACAGGATTCTGAAGTCACAGCCAGACCTGATGGATTGCTCGGGACAGTCGGTAGAGAACAAAAGTATGCATCCAAGTGACGACTCCGCAAATCGTCGTCGCCCAAATACAGCGAATTCACCGGAAAGGCAAAGTAAGGAGGACCATGCTCGCCAACAGTGTCTGGTTATTCATGGTTTGTCGGAATCGAATGCAGTCAGACCTGAAGGCCGTGTCTCGGAGGACCTTGCTTCTTTTCATGGTCTACTAAATCAGTTACTCCAGGCAGACATTGAAATAAAGGTCCTGAAGACAGGACAGCTGCAGAACCACCTCGCCCTCTCAAAATTATGCTGGAGAACAAAGAGCAAATAAAGTTGATCCTCTCTAAAAAAAACCGATCTCAGAAACACGCACAAACAGGTTTTTTTTCAACCGGACTATTCACCAGCGGAACGGCTGAAACGCCGGAACTTGTCTTGGAGTTAAAATCAAGACTGAATTGTGGCGAACACAATCTGGCTATCTTCAAGGGGAAGGTAGTTCGGAAATATATGCCGTTTCAGTGGAACCAGCCTGTAATACTAAGAACGACGGCAGCTACTCAGCTAACACACATACCTTCGTTGAACCACCTGCTCAAGGCGGCACCACAAGTAAGCGCGTAATGTCCAGTGATCTGATTGAAGCAATGCATATCAGTGGAACCCATCAGCCCAGAAAACATGGCGTTCGAGATAACGGAGTAATGCTCAAAACAGCAACAAATGCAACGGGAAATTCGGCTGGCACAAAACTCAGGTGCTTGTACACGAATGTTCAAAGCCTCATATCGAAAATAGATGAGCTAAAACTTTGCCTTGCCGAGCTGTCTCCGGATGTTTTAGCAGTAACCGAGACCTGGCTGTCCGGGAATATTAGCGAAAACGAAGTAGCCTTGCCTGGATACCAGATTTATCGGAGGGACAGGGAACATCGTCAGAGTAGTGGTATAGTTGTGTATGTGAATGAAGGCCTGGCAGTGTCGGAAAACACCACCAAGTTTGCGTGCGACACGGAAGCTATTTTGTTGACCATCAAGGCTACCGGTTCCCCGTGTCTCGATGTCCTCACTGTCTACCGACCACCTAGGACAGACCATATCGCCAACAATCAACTATTAGAGCAGCTGGAGAAATTTTCCAGTCGACCTAACATCATGATCATGGGTGACTTCAACGCACCAGGAACAAACTGGAATACCCTCCAAGCGTCAGGTCCAAAATCGGCATTCGATTACCGTCTACTGAACAAAACATTAAAGGCGTCACTCACAGAACATGTCATGTTCCCAACGAGAACACGTGAAGGACAAAGGGCAAACTGCCTTGATCTGGTTTTTACGAAAAGACCAGACAGCATAGACGAGATCACCTCCATGCCGCCTCTTGGCGGAAGTGATCACATAATGCTGATGTGGGATTATTCGTTATTCTCCATTTTGCATTATCCAGACCAAAAAAGATGGAATGATTGGCAAGGCGACTTCAATCAGATGAGGGCAAACTTATCCGGTCTCGACTGGGGCTCGTTGTTTACGGGAAATGCCAACGATGACTGGGAGCTGTTCAAGAATGTCCTTCTGCAGCTTATCAATAACTACTGCCCACTGACTAGTGTAAGACTGAATAAACGCCCAGGGTGGCTAAATAGGAACCTTAAGAAAGAAATCAACAGGAAGCACAAATTGTGGAGAAAATACTGCGTCACTGGGCAAGTTGAAGATTTCAACACATACAAGACGCAGAGGAACAAACTGAAGAACCTGATCGTGAAAACGCGACGGGAATTCAAGAAGAACTTGCTACAAAAAGCAACGCAGAACCCAAAATTACTCTACAGCTACCTCCGACGAAGTACAAGGAACAGGCATCAAATTTTCTTAGTAAGGACTACTGATGGCGTTGAGATTGCTGATAGTAGGGATAAAGCTGCGTATTTTTCACAGTTTTTCCAATCAGTCTACACAAACGAGTCAAGGTTCATTTCTCCCTCCACAGAAGGACTGCCGACCCCAAGAGTCAGCGATATACTCTTCTCAGAAGGCATTGTCCGACGAGAATTGGAGACATTGAACGAATCAAAGTCACCGGGATCCGACGAGATTCCACCCAAGCTTCTCACGGAACTTCCCAGTGAGCTTTCTGTGCCTTTGTCGATGCTCTTTCAAATGTCATTTGACACTGGAACACTTCCTATCGATTGGAAGCTGGCACATATTACTCCGCTACACAAAGGAGGTACCAGGGCAGCGACGACAAATTACAGGCCCATAAGCTTGACATGCATTCTCTGCAAAGTGATGGAAAGGATCATAAAGAGTGAACTGATGGAAGTTCACGGCCTACTATCGAAATGCCAACATGGGTTCCGGAAGGGAAGATCCTGCACGACAAACTTTCTGCAATCTCTCCAGAGCTGGACCCAAGCTCTCGACGACAGGCACGAGGTCCACATAGCCTTCATCGACTTCCAGAAGGCGTTCGATACTGTGCCACACCAGAGGCTCATACATAAACTTAAAAATATAGGGATCAGTGGCAACTTCCTTAAATGGATTGAAAACTTCCTTGTGGGTCGACACCAGGTTGTCTGCATCGGTCCGGCAAAATCAGACCCTGCTATGGTCGATAGTGGTGTCCCCCAGGGTTCAGTACTGGGACCCATTTTGTTCCTTATCTACGTGGACGATGCCGCAAGAGATTTAGACTGCGAAGTGGCAATGTTTGTTGATGACATGAAGATATGGAGTGTAATTCGGTGTCCTGCCGACGAAGACAGACTGCAGATGAACCTGAATCGGTTGGAGGAGTGGTCAAACCGTTGGCTCCTGCGGTTCAATGTTACCAAATGTAGCATACTTCGCCTAGGCCACACAACCAGATCCGCCAGCACAAGAAACTACTTTCTGGGCGGTGCAGCCCTACAAGAGGTCGAAGCCCAAAAGGACCTTGGTGTGCTGACGACCAGTTCCCTAAAGCCATCCGCCCACTGTTCGAGGGTGGCAAAAAGCGCAATGTCCGTACTGTACTCCATCAAGCGTGCGTTCGTGGACTTTGACGAAGATGCTTTCTCAAAGACATTCGGAACATTCGTCCGGCCGCATTTAGAGTACGGCATACAAGCTTGGAGGCCGTGCGCTGTTGAGGATCAAAACTGCCTCGGAAGAGTCCAGAGGAGAGCCACGAAGATGGTTAAGGGTCAAAGCTCCTCTTCTTATGCAACTTTCCTAGTAAATCTGAACCTCTTTCCTTTGAGTTACAGGCAACTTCGCGGGGATCTCTTGCAAGCCTTCCGCATTGTAAAGGGGTTGGATTGCTGTCTGGCCTTCGAGGACTTCTTTGAATTTGCTACCACGACCAACCTCCGAGGTCACCTGTTAAAACTGCGCACTCAGCATGCAAGGTTGGATTACGGAAGTTCTCCTTCTCTGTTCGAGTGGACAAACCATGGAATGCCCTGCCCGCAGATGTTGTGATGTCACCATCCATACAAAGTTTTAAAAAGAATCTTGACATATTTATGTTTCAAAATGACCAAGAGCGATGAGAAGTAGAGCTCACCCCCTGTAACCCGTTCTCATTTTGTACTACAATTATGGGCGTATTTGAACTATTTCAGCCCAGAACATTTACCTGTGTACCACACATTTTTTTACGTTGCAAATAAGGTACTCAAAGGCTTACGCCTATTTCCCTCAATAAACTGAACTGAACTGAAATAGACCACCGCGAACGGTCACAGTCCGTTTAGTGTCCTGGCGAGGGGAAGGCGTTAAAGACCGCGAGGATTATCAAAACTTGTGAAGATGCGACCATGACAATTCGTTGGCAACCGATTAAATTACAGGCAGATGACGAAAACAGAGAAATCCACCGCGATCGTCGTCAGGTAACTGTAGGTCGAACCGAGGAGATAACGGTAAAATCTACTAAAATTGTTGGATGGGTTGACACCTCGAGATCCTAGGGGACGGAACGGAATCCTGATGGGGGTCGGCGGTAAGCGAAACGGAGGCGGCTTAGAGCGTACACGTTTACATGGCCCCAACTACTTCCCTGAGAGATTGGTTGGGGATGACATCGCGTCTGTGCAGGAGCCGAATAATCGCAAAAATCCGAACTGCTGACGAGAGATCCTGGAAAGCGGAATCGTATGCAGAGAAGAAAGTGGGCAGACAGGGTAATTTGGTTAAGACGTCCGAAATTGACGATGGTCCTTTCTCAAAGTCGTGGAAAAAGCTTCCTGGAAAGGATGAAGAAAATAAATGTTTAATCGAGTCAGTATTCAGATAAAGGCGAATCCTCCTCTTAAAAGTGTGTAGATTCGCTGACGACCGTATGTCGACTGGAAGGTTATTCCAGAGGAAGGCCTACCTGTAAGCGAAGATTGGGGTTTCTTTAGAGGTGGGAGGTGCGAGAGTAAGCGTAATCAAGGAAGAACTGCGAAGATGTATGGACTACTGACAGGGCTGAGGGCTAGAAGCCGAAAAAGATTAGAAGTATTATTAATGCGACGGAGGAGAGAACCCGGCTTCTAGCCGCCGAGCCCATAAGATCTTAAAGTTATTTAGCTGGCATCTATTTGATTGGGAAGAATTTTGATGTGTCGTACTTAAGAGTCCTCTTGTAAGATTCCTTTGGAAATTTTTAATTATAGAACGACCAGTCTTATTAATCAAACCAAAGACAGAGCAACAGTACTCAGGATTAGAGAGAACAAATCTTCGAAAAATTCCTAATTTAATTTCAGGATGATGTAAATTATGTAAAATAAAGCCATAAATATGGGTAACTTTGGCAGCATTTCTGTCGACGCGTGGTGAGAGATCTTGATTATTCCTATAGCTTAAACCTTAATCCATGATAAAGGGACATTCAGTCATATGTATGCCTTTAAAAACCACTGGTTGGGGTAGACTTTCAGGTACGGGACACATATAGCGACATTTGGATGAAGAGAATTCCACTAGCCATTCCGAGCACCACGTAGAAAGAACAAACAAGTTAACATGAATTTGTTCCACTCAATATTAGATCGTAGATTTAGTGAATGAATGTACGCATTTGAGATCATTGGCATAAATAAGAGATTGAGAACGAGCAACTGCCGACGAGATATCATTAATGCAAAGCAAAAACAAAAGATGGCCTAAAACGGCACATTGAAGGAAACCACTCATAATGGGGCTCTCACTGGAAAATTGAGATCCCACTGGGACCTTTTTTGTTTGATTAGATAGATATGACTTCGTAAAGTCAATAAAAAGACTACGAAGCCTCAGAGCTTCTAATTTAACTAAGGGTCTTCTGTGTGGCCCTGTATCAAAGGCTTTACAAGAATCAAAATAAATGAAGAACACAGAGAGATGAGCATTACGAAGAGAAGTAAGAAGATTGAAAAACGACACATAACACATTTCACAAGAGCGAACGGGCAAAAATCCATGTTGGGGAAGGTCAATAGCTTTATCGGCTATGCAAAAGTCAGCAATTTTCAGGACAAAAATTTCTTAAAAGCGTTTAGACAAGGAGTAGGTTTTGAAAAGTCATCGACGACTTTGAACATCAGAACGACTGGCATAAGAATAGAATTTTTCCAATAACTAATAAAGAAACTGTTCCCGAGGAAGACTGAAAGCAGACAACCGAGGAGAAAAGGAAACTTCCCTGGCTGTTTAGTAAGAAAGTTCAGGATGTTATCAGTTCCAACCGAATGTGAGTTAGTAAGCTGATTTATCAGGTTCGGAATACTTGTATGAGCAAAATTAATGGTGATGAGGAAAGTATCACTGGGTTCGGAAATTGAGGGGGTAGGGTCAGTACCAACGGCCCGACTGATCCCGAAAAAACTTTTCTGCGGTCCAAATGAGATCGTTTCAATTTGGCTACCAATTTCCAGTTACTGACTCCGATAATGGGACTGGAACCGCACGTACAGAATTACTTTCTACACTTATGGAATATTTTTCGGTATTGAAATTCGTCAGGAAACTCAGTCAAGTGCAATTCGTTTATCAGTACGGTCAGCTGACTACGCAGCTGGCACGCGGTTAATTACAGCCTAGGGAAACAAACCTCCAAAATCATTTGAGATCCGAAGTTATTCAAGTACTTTGACACCTGCAGAAGTCTATGATAATATAATAATAATTTTTATTTAATGCCAGTTTATAGGCATTGTCAGGGAAGCGTTAAACACAAATCCGACCAGCGGTTAAAAAAACTCCTGTCGAAAAGGAATAAAATAAAGTTGATGGTGGTTTTTATGGTTTGGAGGGTTCGGGAGAAAAAAAACTGCTGACCGCAAAATGTCGACCGTTAAGAAGGGAGGGGTTGTACGGTCTCGGACATTACCAGTCGTCAATTCCTTTCATGAAGTTGGGTTTAGTCCAAACAAAAGCGCCGAAGAATAGCTGTCGCTGCTGGCCAAAGAAATTTTCTCTGGTGAGACCGGCCAAAGTGGTCAGAGACCACAAACGCCATCGCTACGGTACGGTCGATCAGTGGATTCAGCACCCAAAATTTGTGGGAGCTCTTCTGAATGCAAAAATCGAGTAATAGTTCTCTTAACTAAAAGATAATTTTGCAGAGTTTTCACATTCCTGGATAGTTTATTTCAAATAGCAATTGCATTTACAGAAATGAACCGACTATATTTAACAGTACGTGCCAGAGGAAGAAATAAAAGACCTCACTGTGACTGTTGCGTCGGGAGTGGGCATGATGTCTTAAAGGGGTGAGTGGGTTAAATGTGTGATTATATAAGAGTTTAAATAGCAAAAATAGTCCATTTTGTAACCCACGAAACCATAAAGGATCAAGACCTGTAAGCCGGCAAAGTTCTTGGTAAGACAAATGTCGGTGTTCCGGGGTTAAAACTCTCTTGGTAAAAAAGTGTCGGACGGATTCTATTTTCTTCCACTCAGTAGCACGCATGAGGCTAAATAAAAACGAACCGTATTCCAGACCAGGTCTAACGTACATGTGGAAAAGACGCATTCTAATGTCACTAGTTTTAATGTTTCGGAGGGTAAACCCGGTCGTTCTACGTGCTTTGGGGACTATCAAGGCACAGTGCTCCGAAAGATTGAGGCTCTTGGAATATGATACACCCAAATCCTTAATAACCCCAGGCGCATTTATGGCGTGACCTTCAATGCTTGGTTGTGGTTGGCGGTCGTCGCCAACCACCATGACTGAGCATTTATGCCAAGAAAGAGAAAGGCGCCATGTGCGACACCACTGAACAAAGACCCGCAGGTCGTTCTTTAGGGACTCAAGTACGATGTCATGATCTGCCGGCTTATATCGATATGCGACTTTCAGACCATCGGCATACATGAGGGGCTTACCATTCTGAAATACATCGGGTACATCGTTTATAAAAAGCCGTTTCTGAATAAACCTCGCATAATCTGTGAAGTTTTCATTATCTTTTTTGCTCACTGAGTTCTAAATACTAATTGTACTTCATGGCATACAATCCGAAGTATTCATGAATACCTCGAAGACGAAAATAGACCTACGTCCTTATCTCAACGTTCTTGGAACTTCAGCAATTCAACAGCGGTGGCGCGACCAACGCCGACATACCGCTAAAAGTTAAGCCTGGCTAGATGGCCTGCGCATCCAGGGTCTGCGTTCGCCTTATTTAGACTTTCAGTCAAGGACCAGCAAAGAGCACCGAAGGCGCAGTTACCGCGAAAAATGAAGGGTAAGGCGGCGAACTTTGTTCTGGATGCGCATATATCCTGATCAAAGTAAAGCAACTTAAAATCCAGCTTGCTGTCCTAAGAATGCCATGCAGCAAGACGTTGATGATCAGGAGAGTGTCGCAAAAAGTGCAAAAAATGCAGTTTCAGGAACACCTAAAAACACGAGTAGTGACTCAGTAAGTGCACACGTGGGTATCGATAATAGGCAGACGACGGTAAATATGCCGCTGATAAAGGCAAACCCAATTTTGATGCAAGACGATCTAAATAAAGACAAAAAAATTTACCTGTCGCGGGAGCGATCTGGCCTGCTCCTCTTACAAGAAGTGACGAGAGTTCCCCTTTGCCAAGAGGCGATATAGCTAGGCCGCCAAATCTATCGTTAAAATTTCGTTTTCCCAACCTCCCCAAGTGCTCTATAGAGCACATATTTGAAGGCAAAGACAGGAATGAGTAGGTGAGAGAGATAGGAAAGAGCCATAACAGGAACCTGAAGTCACAACCAGCCCAGGGGGGTTCGTTGGAACTGTTGGTCGGCAGCAAGAGTTTAAATTAGAGCGATAACTCTGTAGATCGTTTTCGTCATTATGTCAAGAACTTCCCGGAAAGGCAAGACGAAGAGTACCGGGATGAATAGCAGTGTCTGATTTTTGAGGGCTTGTCTGAATTGAATGCAGTCAGACCTGGAGACCGTATCTTGGAGGATCTTACTTCTTTTAGTAGCCTACTAAACTAACTATCCTAGCCAGATTTGATAATAAGATTACTGGAAGCATTGCGGACTGGGAAAAGGAGTGAAGGTAGAACGGCAGTGGTACCACCTCGTCCTCTCAAAATTATGCTGGAGAACAAAGAACAAATCAATTTGATCTTGTCCAAAAAGCTAGCCTCAGGATCCCACATAAACAGGTTTTTTTTCAGTCTGACTTCTATACGGCGGAATACCTGGAACGCCGAAAACTTCTGTCAAAATTGAAATCAAGACTGAAAGATGGCGAAAACAACCTGGCTATCTTCAGTGAGAAAGTAGTCGAGAAAAATATGTCGTTTCATTTAAACCAGCTAGTAATACTAAGAACGGCGGCGGCTACTCAGCTAACACAGACTGCATCGTGGAACCAGCCAATCGAGGCGACAGCATAACTAAGCACTTAACGCTCACTGTTCTGACTTAATGAACGGGCGTTAGTGAAATCCATCTGGCAACAGAAAAGGCAGGCGAACATGACATCTGCGGCAACGCAGTAATGCCCACTTCAGTGACAAACGCCATCCGAAATTTGGCTGGCGCAAAATTAGGATGCTTGTATACAAATGTCCAAGGTCTCATATCGAAACAACAAAAGCTAAAGCCTTGCCTTTCTGGACTTTCGCCGGATGTTATACCAGTAACCGACACCTGAATATCCGGGAATATTAGCGATAGCAAAATAGTCTTAACTGGACAGCAAATATATCGGAGGGACAAGGAACACCGTCAGTATGGTGGCACAACTGTGCAAGTGAAAGAAGTCTTGGTGGTTGTGGCATTTTAGTTTTCTCAGAAATTGTCTGCTAAAGTGGAGCAGATCAATTTATACTAAGGCCTATAGGCGTGAACATAAATTTGATGTATGAATATTTGAGCCGAACTGACTGACGGAAGTCCATAAACCACAGTGGGAATACCGCGTAATATTTATTAACTGCCGGCAAACAGCTGGTAGTATATTTTGGCGGCAGAACATGTCATACTAGCAGCGTGGGTGGCGTCGGAAAATACTACTAGGCTTGCGTGCAGCATGGAAGCTATTTGGCTGACCATCAAGGCCACTGGTTTTCTGTATCGCAGTGACCTCACTATCTACCAACCACCTAGGACAGACCAAATTGCTGACGCCCATCTATTAAACAAGCCGGAGAAGCTCTCAAGCCGGCCTAATAGCATGAATATGGGCGACTCCAGTACACCAGGAATTAACTGGAACACTATTCCAGCGTCAGATCCAAAATCGACATTCGACTACCGTCTGTTTTACAATACATTAAAAGCCATCCTCACAAAACGTAATTTTTCCATCAAGAACACATGAAACACTTCACAACAGACATGGTAAGGAAAGCTTTGTGATATGTATGTATATATGTATGTATATATTTGAAGGGTTAGAAGCAGTGCCCCTGATGACCCTATTTATGTACAGTGCTTCAACAGATTCGTACTCAAAAATAAAATTGCAGGTATTTACAATGTGATTGGGTCGCAGTTCAATCGTAATCATAAGGTAGTGTACAAGGTCACTGTAAATTAATGCGGAATGATTGTTTATGACAGATTTTACAAAACTGGCTGTGCATAGTCATGCTGTACAAGCCGATTTCTGTTGAAAACCAGACGAACAAGTTTTTTTTAACACACAAACTGTGTCAGCTGTCACCATCTCGCTTGGAAGCAAGTTCCACGGTCTGACAACCTGCTGGCTGAATGAAAATTTTCGCCGGTCTAAACGCGTGCGCTCATTCCCGACTTTGTATGCATGTCCGCGTAGTTGGTTTGTACGGGCGAACTCAACGGTCTGAGTCAACTACAGCCTACTAAATCCCCTGGTCCGGACGGCGTGCTTGCAAAAGTCCTGAACGAACTCTCAGACCAACTGGCCTCGCCGTTATCCAGGATCTTCCAAACTTCGATGGAGACCGGGGCTCTGCCCACCGACTGGAAGAAAATAAATATAAGCCTCGTGTATAAAGGTGGCGAGAGAACAGCCCTAAATAGTTTCAGACCAGTGAGTTTCACAAGCATCTGTTGCAAGTTGGTGGAAAAGGTAATAAAAACGGAGCTGATGCGGCATCTCGAAGAAAACAACTTGCTTAGTTTGCATCAACATGGATTTCGAAGGGGCCGATCCTGTCTCACTAACCTTCTAGTATCGATGGAGAGCTGGACTAAATCAATCGACATGGGCTTATCAGTCGACGCCGTGTACATTAACTTAAAAAGGCTTTTGATAGTGTTCCACACAGACGACTTATATTTAAACTACGTCAAGTAGACGTGAATGAAAATCTGTTGAAATGGTTAGCCGATTTTCTTACGGGCAGATCTCAGCGTGTTTGTATCGGAAACACTATATCGGAATGGGCATCCGTCCACAGTGGCGTTCCGCAGGAGGGCGTTTTGGGTCAAATTCTGTTCTTAATATATGTGAACGACTGCCTGTACTGTCTGAACTGCGAGCGCGTAATGTTTGCCGATGATCTCAAATTGTGAAAATCAATAGAGAAGCCCGAAGACTTGCTACAGTTGCAGGAAAATCTGAGTCGATTGCAACAATGGTGTGATGAGTGGTGTCTTAGCCTCAATCGTAACAAATGCCAACTTATCCTATTACGATCGAGCAACAGGAGACCGTTGAGGTTTGAATCTCACTACGTTATAGGAGGTCACCAACTCGAATCAGTCAACGAGTTAAGAGACCTCAGTGTGTGGATAACGTCAACTCTAAAACCATCGTCTCACTGCGCCAAGGTATCAAAGAAAGCTATGGATATTCTAGGCGCGATTAAGAGATCCTGCCTCAATTTTGACGAAGAACTTCTCGGCAGAGTATTTGGAGCATACGTTCGACCACTGCTGGAATACTGTGTTCCGGCATGGTGTCCCTGGACCAAACAAGATTAGACACTTCTGGAGAACGTAAAACGAAGAGCGGTCAAGCTAGTCGGCGGATTTTGTAGCTTGCCTCATGAGTGACGCCTGAAAAAGCTAAAAATATTTCCTCGCTCTTATATACAATACAGAGGGGATATTATCATGGCCTTTAGAATCGTCAGAGGGCTAGACTGTGCTCTTCAGCTTGACGATTTATTCTAACTGGCGCGGACGACCGATCTTCGAGGTAACCAATACAAATTGAAGCTAAAATATACCAAACTCGCACTGCGGGCCAGATCCTTCTCCTACCGACTGGTTGAAGGATGGAACAGATTGCCGAACTCCGCTGCCTTAGCGGAAACGTTGAGACCTTCAAGTGAAGACTGGATAAATTTCTGCTTGATGGCCAAACATTTACACGATATCAATGACTGGCATAACTATTATGTAAATATCTGCATGTTTTTTTCATACGTCTATCTGTCAATAGGGTTTTCCAAGGATCTGCCTATATCCCTCATGCATACTGAATTATAAAGGGCTAACCGCCTGGATTTGGTTTTTGGAAAATATAGGACAGCATGGACGAGGTCATCTGCATGCCGCCCCTTGGCTGAAGTGACCAAGCAGTGCGTATGTGGAATTATTCCTTATTCTCTGTTTTGCATACTCTAGATCGAAAAAGATACAGCATTTAGCGGGCCGACTCCAATCAGATGAGGATGGATTTATCCGGTCTCAATTGGAGCTCACTGTTTGCGGAAAGCACCACTGATGACTGATATTTGCTCAAGGGTACCCTTCTGCAGTTTACCCATAATCACCGCCCAGTAACGAATGTAAGACAGAACAGGCAGCCTGTTGACTAAATAACAACTTTGAGAAAGAAATTAATAGGCAGCACAAATTTTGGAGAAAATACCGTGTCAGTGGGCAAGTTAGATACTTTAGCAACTACAGGACAGAGGAACAAACTGAAAAGCGTGATTATAGAACGCGCCGAGAGTTCGAGAAGAATTTGCTACCAAAGTGACATTGAGCCCAAAATTCCCAACAACTACCTCAGAAGAAGTACAAGAAATAGACGTCAAATCCCCTTAGTAAGGACTACTGATGACGTTGATATTGCTGATAATAAAGATAAAGCTGCGTATTTTTTCCACTCATTCTGCACAAACGATGCAAAGCTCCTTGAAGGCACAGTCACTTGGACAACGTCTGTTGGCAACTGCAGAGGCGGCTGCCACCAATCTACACAAATCAGTTCTATGCGCACAAAAAAATCGTAAGGGCCCCACAGTTACCATGGGCCAACGACACCATGCCAGCCACCCGCGACTATAAAATAAAAGTAAGTTATAAATGGCATAAAACAGCAGTGGTTGACATATGACAATGTCGTCAACTTTACTACTATTGTAGGAAGTGTTAGCACCCACGCCGACGCTCACGCAAACTGCTTGATAGATAACTACCTCCACAACGGGCGACTTAGGCAAAGCTAATTACCGAGCACACCCATGGCACCATTCAGCTGACCTTAAGGGCAATTATGTCTGTTAAGTATTGCTGGTTTTGGTGAAATTAGCTCGTTTGTTCTGAAACGGCGCTAGCGTGAGTAATGCTTTTAGGGCACAAATTTTAACGCACGTGCTTCAATGTGGGGGGGGGGGCGATCCGGACTTACCAAACCCCTCTCAGCCCCGTCTATGAAGGGACCCCGCGTTGTTAGGATTTAAGCCCTCTTAACCCAAGAACAACTAACATCATTTATTATGCCAAAAAAGACTTCTAAGTGCTCACGTGATTATTTGATGTGAGAAGGATAACATTTGCCACAACAGGCCAAGATTTGTCAATAATTGCTCCTGCTTTCGTTTTCTTCTTTTTACACAGTCCAAGCGGTTAAGGGTAATTCCGTCAGTCGCCGCCCGTTTAATCCATTACTCCTCTCCAGTCTAGGTTGTCAACTAATAGTAAATGATCCATCATTCTGAGTCAGCTTTATGCGTAAAGGATCCTAGTAGGAAAGAAGTAAAAAATTTACTACTCTGCAACATTCCTCGTGCTTTTGACGTTTAGGGAGTCTTGTAAGTAGTCAAAATATTTTCACTGATGCGCGAACTAAACACCTAGTTAAACGTGTTTTTTTCCCACGTTTGGTTTCTGAATTATACCAAAGGATGTGAACTTTTTCTGCCTGAGATCAAACTTGCAAAATCCTAAAATCCTTAGGTGAAAGTGAATTCCACGCCGACCCTGAGATTCTAGTGGTTAACTGGTTGCTGCAGTAACGGGTTTGGAGAATGACATTTCCTAATGGCTGAGATGTTTGACGTTCCACTGGATCCTAGGCGTCTTAATAACTGCGAATGGATTAGAAAAGCCGTAGAATGTGAAGGCGTCCAAGCTCGTAACATTATAAAATATAATGTGCCTGTAAATGAAAAGCAGACATGTAAGTAAGAGATCGAGTCCATCTGCAAATCGCTTCATTTTGGTTTTTTACGATACAGAACATCAATTAAAACTATCTACCCAATAATACGCCACAAATGTAAACTTTGGAAATACTTTTTCCATGCGTTTACGCACAAAAATTTCGGCGGCTTTCATTTAGTCCGTTTCACAAAAACCTGGGCCTCGAATTCCACATTTCTGCCGTACCAATATGTGCATGGCCAGTTATCGAGTTCTTATTGGATTAAGCACACGGCTGATATTCTCTGCTCGTCGTTATTTTGCCACCTTTTCTCATGTGAGAGTTCCAATTAGAAGTATACCTGTAATCGTAATTACGATGCAGCCAATCATTCGCGGAAATTCATATCTCGAAAATTCGTTATTTACGTATATCCACTCGATATCCGTCTACTACTAGGGTAAATGAAACCGCTGAAAATGTCCTTACAGGGGTATGAGGGTTCGCGTTCTCGAATGTCCCAGCAGTCTGCATTTGTCTTTACTCTGAAGAAAGAGCACTTAAAGGAATACGTAAAGGTGGTCGAAGAATCTTGAGTTGACATTCATAAGCCAACTATTGATTTGTGAAAGACAAACCCAGGTTGCTCCTCCAAAACTTGACACATTGCTTCAATTTTCCGGTTAACTGTTTGCGGCATTTAGGACCTGAACAGGCTGAGGAGACCCCTCATACACCACCCTTATCCCCACCTTGTAGCTAAAAACAAATGGAAATCTCAAGACCCACATGATAAGAAGAAGCCTGGCGGAAGTGTATTCGAAAACCAACGTCGGCTTACCAAATCAGTCTACTCGCAGGTTACTGGCACTCATGGGAAGCTTCAGGCGGCACAGAAGGAACCTGAATATGAGTGTTCCGACTCCTCTTGTTTCAACTTCTGCTCGGGGACAAAAAAACGGAGCGACTATCGAGCGCGCTATTGGGGGCAGATGCTGGACACGCTGAGGCGAACAATGGACGAAATCTACTCTGCATGTGAAGTTGACGAGAGCGAAGTTGAATGCAAGGTACGTCGGACGATTGGGTCGAAATTGGTTAAATGCCGACCTATACACTCTTGCTCACATTCCTCATCCTTCTATCTTCTTTCCAACTAAGGAGGTCATTATGATCCTTAAACACAGTGAGCACGACTTTAAGGCCCTCATTGAAAAGATGACTCTCCTGCGTCGTTACGAGTCTTCGGCTGCGGAGAACAGGTAAAGATAATTGTTTCTTCTTTTATTCCTCACTTCATAATAATCATATCTTACATCTTAACCATGAACCTATTATACTAACTCTTTCATATGTTAGACCGCACTGTTTAGCGTGGGATGAACGCAAAATCTCTCCGGGCAAACCCATAATGCACCGCGTTCTGGCTGAAGACAGTAGTCAGGGTGGCCAAACATCACTTCTCACGCCCTCCCCGGCAATGACTGCACACACACTAGCCACAGACGAGGAAGATTTCGATTTCGGGACTAGCGACCCGGCGACAAGTCGTCAACCCGCTCGACGTGAAAAAACGAACCCTATTGATATCGCTGGCAGTCGGTGTGCAGTCGCTCTTCGAAATGGCACGTCCATGCGCTCTTCTCCACTTCCCTGGGAGGAGTACGAGCACGCAGTTACGAGGCGCACGCAGCCATCGGATGAAAACATTCTCGCCTGGGGTTCAGATGAAGACCTTCTAGAGGATGATGAGGATGATGAAGGGGTGCTAGGAGCTGACGTGTTCGGTTTCGATGTCGGAATTGTGGAAGGTGATGAGTACGAAGAACAAGACGACTATCGCCGATCGCGTGACGACTCATGTGTGGATACAACGTTTTCCAGTGGTCTCCGTCAACTGGATGAGGTGAGAATGGTCGATCCGCTTACTTCTTCGATCCCTTAAACGTGAGCTACAATCGGCAACTAGCGCCTTTGAGTGGTGACTAAAGTAATCTGCGTTTTCTTTTAGGCACTGAAAACGGTGAAGACGGCAGAACGTGTCCTCCGATCGCAGTTGGGTCGGGCTCAGTCAGAGGAGGCAACGCTGCGAAGACAGGTTATGGCTGAGGAGAACGCGACTCGCTGTCATGTTAATGGTGTCGTTGGACCCCCGCAAAGGCAGCTGCCTAACTCGCATTGGCTTAATGACGGCGGTGGCGGCCGAAGCTCTACTAATACCACTGTCTCCGCCGTATGGCCTAGCGCGCCTTCTCTCATACGCTCGCGTGACGCCTACCACTCCGAGGAAAACGGCACACATCGCCAGTCAGAACCAATCTACCGCGGGGAGGAGAACCGCGCCTCTCTGGTAGATTCTGAAAATGAGGCGGACGACGAGGAGGAAGATGATGACGACGAAGAGGAGGAGGAGGAGGAAGAAGGGAGTCAAATTGTGACATATAAGGCTGCAAACGATTCAGCTGAGGAAGATGAAGACGATGAGGTAACCACCCTTGAAAATACCCGAGGATCTCCAGCTGGTGTCAATGCTGTTGGGGCTAGCTCCTTGCCGCTCAATGTGGTCAGCAATGGGACAGTCAAGTGCTCTGCCCGTTCCAGTCCTGCACCGGTCGGCATGCAAAGCTCCCGTAGTGGGCCAACACCCACGCTGCCTGGGTCGAAGTCCCCCTCGCATACATCCTGTCGTGTCTGCTACGCCTGCTCCTGCAAAGCCTCCAAAAACGATGCACAACATCAGGGAATGCGACAGCAACCAGTGAAGCACCTGTCACTTGTGCGGCGCACGAAGTCTATTCTTACGGCCAAAATCACACCCTACTTAAAGGCGCCTATTTGTAAGTTCCTTATGCAGCCTTAGTTCCCGCATTTACCACTCTCGTCTGGTTTCATAGTCTGTCTCCCCCTCCTCCTCTTCGTCGTCGTCGTCGTCGTCGTCCTCCTCCTCCTCCTCCTCCCCCTACTCCTACTCCTCCCTTCCTTTTTCTTCTCACATCCCTTCAGTCTTCTCTTTCCCTTATCTCCACTATAATTGATGTTGTTGTTGGTCTTCATTCTCAGTACCTTCCCGTCCTGAATCGGCTTCTCTAGTTCCCTCTTTACTTACCGCACACATCTTTTGGATTCAGTAAACGCCGCACAGTCCGAAAGTACCACAGCACCGGCCATGGAGGTGACATCACCACTTGCATTACCGAGGTCCTCAGGCATAGCCACAACAGACCCGTCTTCGAATAGACAGTTGGAAATCCCAACCACCACCCCAAACCCTCCAGTTTCAGGGTCATTTGAAAATGTGAGCGGTCGCGTTACCGGTGGTCAGAGCAGCTCCTCAATCGGTGAGCCATCTCCGATCAAATCTGTGAAATCGGTTGGCGTGGGGACAGAGTTTCCGGACTATGGGGGTCTCTCTGCGGGCGAGGTGATGGCAGATCCTCGGGGCGGTGGCTCTGACCTCCACACCATCTCTTGCCAGGTTTGTTCTGGTCACAACACCCGGCCCCGAATCCCCGGCCGCGGTGTTCAAATGCATGAGAAACTGTCCTCCAAAAAGCCGACCAGGTAAGTTTTCATCGTTTGCTAGGAAACCATCTCTGTGCATTGTGGTAACCCAGGTAGACGTCGTCGTCGTCGTTATTGTTGGGCTAGAAATTAGGTCTCACTTTGTCATTAACCCTCAGCAGGTGTGGTTAAAGTTCACGGGCGCAGTCGCCCTTTAGTCCACATACTGGACTGACCTATGACTCGCTGTGTGAGGGGAAGTGAGCAGGGAATGCATTCCTGCAATATTTGGGTCCGAAGGTGGACACCCTATTCACTTATCCGACGCGCCTGTTTAAGGTTCTGTGATTATCCTGGATGGCAGGTGAGGCCTTATTGGATGACGGTCAAAGGTCTCCATGTCGTAATATCGCGGTGGCTTGGTATCTTTTATAGATAGCGCATCTGGCTGACTAGTGCGCCACTAAGCCAGAAGATGGTGCTGCCACATGGTCCGCGACTGCTTATCCCGCGGGATTGGGAGCCTGTTTGGTACAAAGGGAGGTTTCTTCGACTGTGACTTGCCTACAATGTAAAATTTCTGCAATAGGAATCATAGAATACAAAAAGCAATCATGTTGTTCGCGCTCATATGTCATTGCATCTGGAGTTTTCAAAATATTTCGCAGACGAATCCTTCCCCATTCGATTTAAACGCTTCTTGCCTGTGGCAGCAAGTGCACATACCTGTGGTCTCTTCGCATTGCCCTGCTGTAGGCAAAAATTCGACTCGAAGGGGGAGACACGATCGCTGGGACAAGAGCTTTATTAGCCTGAAGTTTCGGATTCCTGCTCGGACCCGCTCTCAAAGACAACAGCAGATACGGGGTCTCTGATGATGGGTTCGGGCAGGAACCTGAAACGTCAGGCTGATAAAGTTCTTGTCCCAGCGATCGTGTCTCCTTCTTCAAGTCGAATTTTATTGGACGGTACTTTCGGGGTCCATCGTGAGCCGTTTTGTCTTGCAATTCCAATGGGTGTGAGAAGGTGGCTGACGGCTTCTGAGACATTCTTTACGTACGGGAGAGTACGCCAAAATTTAGGATCGGTTGGATTTCGTCAGACTTGTTGACCCTCATCAGCCACTCAGCCATTGGGAAGACCAGACCCATCTGATTATTGGGTCTATCACACTATCGGTTCAGTCATGAGTTCGTGTTGTACCTGCTGTTGGAAGTTTACATGGGAGTGGCCTTCACTGGTCTGACTTGTTTGCAGAACGGAGCACCAGCCTTCCGTTTTGCTCTAAATCGGCAGCGTAGAGCCCTCATGGGCACTGACATGGTAGTGATCAACAAGTAGTTAGGAATTGCTACCGACAAAGAGGCGAAAGACTGGAATGACCGTTTTTGGCCTATTCACTGTGATCACCCTGTAATACCGCCAGCTAATGTTTGCGCCGAGCCTTAGAGCCATTCATAGCCTACTATGGAATGTATTATGAATCATTGTTACTGGTCTATTGTATTTTTTCGTTAGGAACTTCTGTCTGTTGTATAATTAGCTGCTCTCCCCCCCCTGTAGAACCTCGAGCTCAATGCAACAACTAGAAGCGAAACAGGCGCGTGCCCGAACCCTGCGTCAGCGTCATCTTCTGGAGCGCTCAAACAGAGTACGAGAGCTCAGCAAAAAGGTGAGGCGGGTTTATCTGGATGTAGGCGAACTTTCAAGTTCCAGGTGTATGCATAAGTGAAGAAGAAGAAAAAGAGTCGAGAACCGGAACACTGTGTTTATTGTCCTGAGCTTTCAGACTCCGACGATGGACTCCTGTACGAGTCTGAAAGCTCAGCACAATAAACACAGTGTTCCGGTGCTCGACTCTTTTTCTTCTTCTTCTTCTTCTTCACTTATCCGGATGTTTTCATAATTGACGCTGCGGGTGTGTTCTACGCCGAGATATTGACAGCCCGTTATCCAGGTTTTAACCGCAATTTTTGTCTCAGATTAATTTCTTTAACCCCATTTTTGCTGCTTCGACGTTAAGTTTCATATTGCTCTGCTTGGACTGTGCGATTGTGTGGTCAAAAATAGACTTAGTCGGCCGAAAATTCGTCGGCTGGAGCGCCATTCCCGACACAATAGATGTCGGAGGTAAAGTCGTTTTAGCTACACCTTTCGTTGGCTGCAGCCATAATTTTTCCCGATGAGGGATGCCCGTGTGTTTGCTAGTCGAAACGGGCTAATAACCATATATAAGATGAGATGGGTGATGACGCCAGACCTAGGACAGACCCCGTAATTTGTGTCTTAGCAGCTGGCAGAGAAACCCATCTTTCTTTTGAGGAGTTGAACCATCATGTCTGTGGAAGACTCGGGTGGGAACGGAATTCCCGGCTAATTATACGAAATAAAGTTTGCTCAGTCTCCTAAAGAACTCATTTTTCTTCGATATATACATTCTTAATGTACAGTTCAGGGCTTCTCTATCACACCGGTGGGCGACTACTGTTTGTGCATAGGCGGCAAATACAGGTATATTAGCAAAGTGTCCTTTTAGTAACACGTGTGCTAGCGATCTGCTTAATGATTTCCACACGACCCCTACTGGGTTGGCCTCTTCTGCGAGCACGATTATAAGATCCTGTACACGAGGGGAGTCGTGTGGACCGCTCTCATAGAGGCGGAAACAGTAATTTATTTCGCTGATCATTATTTTTCGGGAGTCTAGGTCTGAGATTTTGACTTTAGACATCTACTCTGCACCGATAAAAACACCATACTGCCAAACTTTGAAAATCAGGCCCGAGGAACCGTCGCCCAATATTGAAGGACAGGTTTCGATGGCTCATCCACGGTATTCTCACTCACCTTAGATTGGAGTTGTTGAAGTCGGGATTGTGTGGGTCAGTAGTAACCAGTAATTGTCTGGCGGGCATACAGGAGGCCTTTATGCTGGGTCAGCCACTCCGTACACGATCATCTTCAGCTGGAAAATAAGGGGAATGGGAAAGCAGGGCCGGTTAGATGCTGCGCAGATCTCCCTTACTGTAATTAAAAGCACACGACGAAAAAAAGCGTTAGCCTTTGAGATTACTACAACGACATGAATTCTAGACGGTTCGCTAATTTCCCCTTTTCACTGCTCGCTTGCTAGGTCGAAGAAGTTCGAATGCAAAAGCGTCTCCTACTTCAGCAGAGACGCACCTATCTGGAGGAGAGATTGCACGTCGCGGAGCTGAAACGCCGGGCTGAGCTGGACCGCCGTGTCCTCAAGGCACATGATGAGGAGATCAAGGGCCGTGAGATTGCCTTCATTCAGGTTAGTGTAGCTAATTTCATGGCTAAAACAATCTTGGTATTCCAACTGTTGGCGTTCTCTCGAAGACCACCACCACCACCACCACCACCACCACCACCACCACCACCACCACCACCACCACCACCACCACCACCACCACCACCACCACCACCACCACCACGTCATAGGGCGCAATACGAGCTATACTTCGCATTTTAGAGCCTTGAAGCCGAGCAGAAGCAACACACAATTTTCACTAAGCACGAGATCTCCCGTGCTCGCCTGGAAGAGCGGGCTGAAGAGAGACGTCGGCGTTTGGAAGAGAAGGCCGAAAAGGAGGAAGCCGCTAAGGTAGGTTCTTCAATTTTTGCATTGCCGCCTAATAGACGGCCGCCAGGTGGCGCTCAACTTGCCTTTTCATAAATCTTCCATTCATGGCGTAGGACTCCGGGATTCACTGACGACTTTTTCTGTAGGATTAGGCATATTTTGAGAACTGGGAGGAATGAAGTGATAGCTCTGATACTCCATCTGCCTCCAAATTGTTCAATAGCCGACCGCGTAGGGCTTCAAAACACAGTGGAATGCCCGATTTTTTCCTTCAGTCAGGCCATTATAAGGCAGCATTCTGAGATATAGCCTGAGGTATTTTGAAGCTAATAAGTTTATTCGCGAAGTTTCAAGCTGTAAATATCACTCCCGCACAAGCCAACTGGTTAGGTGGGTTATGTTTTATACGATTTAGTTTGAAGGGTACATTGGCTACGACTAATTTCGCTAGAGCAGACTGGCGGATTGCGAGACCGTAGGAAGAGCAGGTCGTATGTTTCCACCGTGAACCAGCTCTGCAAAGGCTGTGACGGCCGCAAACCATGGAGGTGGGCATGCCGAAGGATACTGTGTTCGGGTTTTGCCGCCGGCTTGCCAGCTGTGTGAACATGCGTAGGCTGTCTACTTATGCAAAATTCACCTGGAAGCGTCGAGCGCCTCGATTGGGATGCTACTGACACTGCCCGCACGATCCCCATCAAACATCCGCGAGTTCTTCTGCCGTCCTAACGTTTCAGGGCAAGGCGTATTAATTGCCGTCTCGACCCGCATGCCTTCATGCCCTGCGTGCCAACATTAATCGTGCCCCCTCCCCCCCCCCTTAATCCTCAGCCAAAAACGCAAACCCCGCTTCCCACATCCGTTCCATCTGGCGGCCGGGTATCATTAATTGTTCGAAAACGCCAGAGCAAACTTCTGGACTTCGTAAGAATTTCTTGTTTTCCTTGGTAGCCATCATCGTTTGCCCATCACTGTGGGACAACCAGCGAGAACTGTAAAGGTCTGCCCTGCCAGACCGCTAAACACTGTTCTCACGTCACCCAATTGTAGGGTCATGTTTGTCCAGCTACGTGCTGCCTAAGCGATGCTTTCATTCAGGATTTTGTAGACAAAATCGAGATCAATACGCCTATTAACGCACGATCATTACTGGCGGCTAATTGTCTAATTTTTGAAAAGAAGTGCAGTTTTCTTAATCACCATTACCCACTGATTCAATAATCTGTCCGCAGCCAGTTGGAACGGAAGGTTGTGAAAACGGGAGCCCTTTTCTTTGGCGAAATTGCCTGGCAAAGTAGTGGAGGGCATGAGAGGAAAAAACTTCAGACAGAATGAAGATTAACCTGTTAGTTAGATTAGTCAGACCTTTGTTCGTATTTTTGAGTCCCACTATGTGAGAAAGCAAACGAGAAAGTGGAGAAAGGGGGGGTGGGGGTATTACCGTACTCAGGACTTCAACTGGGCTATGAGACGTCGGACTGGACAATGAGGCCTTACCATTTCTAAAGTCCTATGAGGCGAGTTTGCCTCGTTCTGAAGAATCAACCAAGGAACTGCCTGATCACTGAAAAAGCCGCTGGATGTTGGTCCCATCTCGAAAAGACCAATCAGTACGCACAGAGAAAAATAAAACAGATGGGTGAAGACAGAGGTAGGCCTCCCTGTTTGACCGAAATAACTTTCGTCGCACCCATCGCATGATATTTTGTAGACAGTCAATTTATTATACACATGGCTAGTGCTGTCTTTAGGAGGTTCTGCTCGGGCTGGCACGGTTGTCATTAGCTAGGGAGCCGCCGATGCCAGGCACTTGCTACCTTCTCTCTCTTCCTCTCTCCAAGTATTGGAATATTTCTTCTAGGCGATGAATTTTTGTTGGTTTCCGAATTTCTGGACTATCTGCACATGTCCTGCCCTGCACAACTAAGCTTTTTACTTATCGTTTATGCATATATCTTTATTGCCTTCAGATCCGACGAAGACAGCTAGAGGCTATACGATTGGCCAAGCTGGATGCTCTTCAGGCCCGTTGGGTGATTAGGGCTCAGGAGATGGAGTCACGTGCCGAGAAAACGGAGTTAATGCGACGAGCGGCAGCCCGTGCCAAAGAACATAATCGAGAAATGAAGTTGTCTAACCTCGAGAACCAACAGCGAGCACACATTGAGGAGCTACGTAGTAAAATCGAACGCAAGGTAATCCCCCATCATGTTTGACATTTGCCAGTTTCCGACGGTCTCGTAAGAGGCCGGGTCTGTAACGCAAGCACAATGTTAGGCACTTTTTTTACTGCCAACGCTCCCCATTTTCAGGAATAGGGGGAAGGCCATTTATTTGTCTGCGGACCGGCTCTGCGGCGAATTTGTTGTTTCTAAAAGCAAACAAACGACTCCTGCTGCTGTTTTCGCGCTATTAGTGGGAGTACTAGTAACCTTAGTTGGAGAAAGAGCAACATTTAATACGGCGGATTGTTTATTCGCAAATCTCGGGTCTTCAAGACCTTGCGAATGTTGTGTTACAATATGCTACTAACAAACACTAGTAGCATATTCAAGACATTTTAATTTTGGTTTATTACAGCAAACCGAGTCGGAGCGCCGACATCAGGAGACACTGCGCGGCATCCGGAGGAAAGCCTCAGAAATGTCCACGCCGACGCATGTGCCAGCCGATGAGACTACTGAGGCTGCTGCTGGCACCCCTGGCGCCAGCGGTGCGCTCACAGACTCTGCGACCGCGTTTACACCCACACAGAAATGGTGCCGTGTGTGCAAAGTCCTCGTAAGTCGATGCTACTGTTACGCAGACCACATGTGTCATATTCTGTTGGCGATAGAGAAATCAGATTTCTTTCTTAAATGCAACTCCTAGATGGATCGGGGGCTCGCGCCAAAGTACCACTTCCAGACAAAACGCCATCGACGAGCCCTTCTCGACTCCCTGCCCAGTGCACAGCGCCTTAATTACAAAATGGTGAGTCTAAAATGCCGTTGTCCTTCTGGGTTTACGGTCTGTCTGAAAGCGCTAGATTATTCTCCTTGAGGAAATGTTAATCCATATTGACCCAACCGTGAAAAACTTGGCGCCTCGATGAGTTTCGAGCCCACGACCGCATGGGGAAGGCTTTAGTACAGCCAACTCTCTCGCCACCTGAGATACGACGCCCCACCGGAAGATTTGAGTTTTATCACATTTGGGACAAGTTACTCGCTCAACATACTACAACGCCTGGAATCCACCAAATCTAGTACAGTAAGCTGACTACCCAAGCAGAATTACCTAAGTAATCTATCTGGAATCCACCAGATGACTACCAGGTTCACGTAATTGATAGGTTGTTGACTACTTTTAAAAAAAATGCAATGATCCATTGTTGTGTACTAGTTTCCCTATCGGAGCTACCTTTCCAATAAAGCCATGGAAAGCGCAATTGATTTCTTATGGTTTTGGAAATATTATCTCGTTTAACCACACTTGGCTTTCGCAGAATTGCTGCGTTACATGGAAAAACGCCGTTTGCGTCGACTGCAGGCTTGCAGAACCATGGTAAATTAAAACAACCTCAACCCAAACCACTTTGTTTTGGGTTAGTTTAGGAGGACGGTCATCACCCTCTTTCATATATCGGCTAGCATTGATTCGTTTCTTTCGTCGCCTCCGGAGAAAACCTCACGTTTCTGCGAAACATTATGGTAGGATGTGGTTTGGTAGCCTCATCTGATGGACACAATACTGTTGGGGTTGGGGTTAAGGGTTAGGGGTCATGGTTTAGGGGTTAGAGGTTAGGGTTATAGGTTAGGGTCAGGGGCTAGGGTTAGGGGTTAGCGCAACTATTTCTCAACCATTTAAAGTACAAACGCGCATTCACAACAGCTTTTCTTTTGCATACAACTACTTGACCTCGTCGCCTGTGCGTTCCCCGGCCTCACCTGTAAAAACCCCTATTACCGTCGGTCCCGTATTAGAAGTGACTGGGGTTTGTTTACTTCAGGTGGGGCTACATAACCGAATTCGACCGTACATGAGAGGTTTTCCCTGCTGTCCCAGCAGAACAGTAATCAGGACTACAAAAAAGTCCTCCTTGGCAGTCAAACTGGAGGGGATATCGAGTTATTTGCGCGATTGGGATCCCTGTGTCTGTGAGACGTCGGACACGGACTCGGGATTTTGACTGGTCTCGACCACCTCGCAGCAACCGCTGTCTTGCTGCCCGGTGTTCTCATTCATAAATCTCATCATAATTTAGTCTACAGCTTTTCTTAGCTGTTTGGCCTTAAAATGGTCTTTATCAGCGCGGCTCTGTCCGGCTTCCGCGCAACTTCCAACCGGTGCATGCGCAAACGAGACGGGCGATAAAATCGTACCGACCCCAAATTCTGGCCAGGACTTACTTCACGTTTGACGGAACAATCTACGAGCAAGTGAAGGGAACGCCAATGGGCTCGCCGATTTCGGGGTCCATCGCTGAGGCGGTCCTACAGCAGTTGAAGTCGGTGGTCTTCCAACACCACAGACCGAAATTCTGGGCTCGGTATGTGGACGATACCTTCGTCATCATCGAACAGGATCAGGTGTTAGCGTTCAAAGAACGTCTCAGCAGCGTCTTCCCGGACATACGATTTACGATGGAGGAGGAAAAAAATAACCAGCTGGCATTCCTTGATGTCCTCGTCTGTCGCAAATATTGTGGTGGCCTAAAGACCAAAGTGTTCAGGAAAGCGACGAACACGACGCAAATACTGAACTTCAACAGTAATCACCCAATCATCTACAAACGCAGTTGTGTAAGAACGCTATATCGGCGTGTTGAGACGCACTGCAGTGAACCGGAAGACAAGGTTGCCGAATCTCAATACCTTCGACGGGTTTTCAGAGAAAATTGTTACCTGCGCAACTTCGCCAACCGGTTTATGCGCAAACGAGACGAGAGACAGAGCCATGCCGACCCCAAATTCTGGCCAGCGATCCCGTACATCAAGGACATCTCCGAAGCCGTTAGTCGCCTTTTCGCACCACTCGGGGTTGGAGTTGCACAGAGACCGGAGGCCACCATAAGGCATCAGGTGATGAGACCAAAAGACCCACAGCCGCGGCAAGAAACATCTGGATTCGTTTATCGGGTCTGGTGCAATTGCGGGCAAAGCAACTACGTCGGAGAAACTGGAAGACTGCTCTGAACGCGAATTGTCGAACGCGCAGCAACGGTGCGGAGGAATGACGCCAACTCTTAGGTCGCGGCCCATTCGACTAGACCCGGCCACACACTCAAGTTCGATGAGGCCAAAATTCTCGCGAGAGGGGATAATCGCGTGAGCCGAGAGTTGCTTGAGTTATGGTTCACGGGACCTCAGTCTACCAACAAGTGCAACGACATCCCCACTCCATATTACGTGCTGAGGCCTAGGTTGTCCAAAGTAATTGACCACTCGGGGAGCGCGCAAGCCGGTGAGCCAGATGGCCGAGCAATCATCACGCCAGTATCCAACACGGGTGATGAGATTTCAGCAATTAACAACTGAATGCCGGCCATCAGGTAATTAGCGCACCATCGGACAACAGTTCTTGATGAAGGGGGCGCACTTAATTACTATAGTTATGCGGTAGCATAGCGACTGCATCATATAAATACTGCAACTTCCTGTGCATGAATCACCCGTTTCTGCCACTGTCTCTGATGATAAGTTCAAATGAGAACCCGAAACGTCAGGCGAATAAAGGCCGTGTTCCAGCGATCGCGTCTTCTTCTGACCAACTAGTGTCTGGAACTCGCATCTCCGCTTGTATCGGCAATTTCGCACATAACTGTCTCCAGTGTTTCGCCGATCTTGTCCCGCTGCCTGACGCAGCTGCGAGGGTGCGGTAAATAATTACACAGTTCTGTACTACCAACTGCCTCTTGGCAGTTTGCGAACTTAACGCGGTTATTCTACAGTAGCTGAGAGATTTCAGCTCAAATATTCATATCAGCTTTTGCACCGAGCACGAAAATATCTCTTCCGAAGGATTTAATCAAAGCTCGTGCATTAATTTCCTCGGAAATCAAGCAAAACAAGCTTAAACTGGAGTTCATATACCATCCAACGCAAGGGGAATGCTGGGGGAACCACTGATGAGCCGAACCCCTGGCAGCTGCGTCAGGCAACGGCGCGAGATCGGCGAAACACGCGTGTCATGGCTTTTATCTAGTACCTGTGTTGTCGGTACAGTAAATGATTACACACTTCCGACATAAAGCTGTTATTAACTACAACCCATGCAAGGGCTTATCAGCAGTCTTTCCTCGAGTCAGTGTTTCTTTCGAAGTCAACTCACAAATTCCTCTATGTTGCCAACCAGACCAAATTTGACCATCCTACAATTTAGGATGAACTCAATGCTGCCAGCCTTGTTGACATTCCTCTCAACCACCCGAGCCCGCGCATCTTGGCGGAGTTGGAACGTCAAAAATCCATTGGCAAGCGCATGGTCTCCATTCGCCAACGCATGAA
>CACRXP010000006.1:1260036-1285838 GCA_902702965.1 Spirometra erinaceieuropaei | reverse complement strand
ACGGTCAGTGTGTGGAGAGCGCTAAGGTGAAGACCGGCAACCCCCCTCCAACAGGTATGATTGGATGTTCATTGCATTGCTGCATTTACCGCACTTTCTCAGTGACGCTAGCATGTGAGCAGCAGATCATCCGTCTGTCTCCCTCGCAGCACGCAGTTAGGCAGGGACTTGTTTTTCTCGGCGACTGCGAAATTATTCATTTCACATGCATTGTAGTATGAGTTTTTTCAGTTATAAATCTCCCTGGAAAATAGTTCGGACTTGAAAAGCTATAACAGGACAATAATTCGACGTGCATACTAGATAGGTAAGGGTTCCACAGCAAAACTCTTGTGTATTTCCAACGGAATCTTCACCTGCGATAAAATTGATTGCTGAATATTATTTTATCTTGAATACCAAACAACACACACGGCTATAATTCAATTGATTCTGTTAGGAAAAGTCTGCACTAGCTACCGCTCGGTGCCTCAGAACCATGTCGCGATAATTCATACAAAAAGATTCTGCTTTTTGAGTATGTAAACATGTTCTTCTAAAAGGAGTACCGCCTATGACAAGGAGACTGAAATTGTCATTTCCGGCGTATCAGCCGTCATTACCCAGCCATATCCAACCGCAAGTTTGGAACGCCTGGGATTCGGACCCGGTATCTTTGCCTAATGAGTCGAGCGCTTTACCAATTGAGCCTGGGGCCTGCTGTCTTGTCGGTTGAAACCGGGAATATCAACCTGATCGGTGAACACAATCCCAACGCATTTCCTACCTCGTCAAAATTCCAGAAGACAGTTCCTATGAAGTGATTTTTAAACGCCAGAGGAACTCTGTTGAAACTGTTTGAAAATAACACAAAACAAGTGGATGTAGTATTCTGGTACTCCGTTTCCATTATAAAGACTAGTACCCAGAGGGTACTAGGCTCCCCACGACTCATAGTTTCAATCTCTCACCGAGTTCGACTGTCGCATTCGACGATGCCCACCGTGTGCCCCACAGCATTGCGGGCGCAGGGGCGATGACAGCGTGTGAGTTAATTTATATTGATGTCAGACTTGCGCAGCCTCTACCGCATTCTTTTCCCCCTGCTCACTTGGGCGTGGTTCCAAGACGAAGTCAGGAAGTCCGGGGACGGGATCGGGTGCGGTGACTGACGAGGTCAAGAGCCCGTCTACGCGTGCCACGTGCGCGCTCTGGTCTGTGCGTAATGAACTAGGAGGTGACTCGTATCTCACCTAAGTGGGGGTGTCATAGAGGCTTTCAGTCCTCTAGCCAGTCGCCCAGCACTGGCCACGAAGACGGGGTTATCCCACCAGTTGACAATCTTCGAAGCCACCACTTTGCCGTAGATGCCAGGAGGCTTCAGCGGCAAAAACCCAATTGACTTTTACTTTTCACAAAGTAACTCTTGTGGCATGTGGATCTGTCAGGGTCGACATAGGAGAATTTCAAACGTTCCCTCAATTTCACTTGATAATGTCTTTCAATTGTTCTTTTTTCCGCCCGTTTAGGCGACTCCTGGACCCGCTTTGAGAGGCGCTTCCCCCTCTCCAAGTGGCAAGAGGCCAAGGATTTTTTCCAGCAGGTCCAAGCGTGATTATCTCTCTACAGGGGTCGTGTCCTTTTCATCTTTCGCGTGTGCACACAATTATAGAAACCCCCTCTTTCGTCTCTGCTTTCGATCTCGTCCCCCCCCCACCCACCCCCCCCCCTCTGTACAGAACAAAGTATCTTGACTTTTGAATTCTCACTTTGTGTCCACGGCATTGGCTCTGTGTTCTTTGCATGCCGTGTGTGAGAGAGAGCCATCCGACATACCTGTCCGTCGGGTGCTGCAGTCACCGCGAACGCTGTTGTAACTTGTAGGGTGCCCACTTTAGGGAGGTTTATTCTGCACTGGTAAGATTTTTGCGCTGTTGTTCGAGGTTGCGAGTCGCTGAAAGTGACGCGGTAGCTAAAGTTGAGGGCCGACCATAACCACCACGACCCCCATGTCGGGTTCTGAGTAGGAGGCTGTGATTAGCCAAATGCGCTGAGGGCATCATACGGGACCTAACAGGTTCGGGCGAATGACCGCCGTTTATGCGTTGATACGCCAGTCGGAGCCGCGGTGCTGGAGCGAAGGCCGGGATTAGGGTCATTACAAGGGTTCTAGCGCCAAGGATTTGGTATGCAGTCAGGGTAGGTTCACTATACAATGGCAACTACTGCCTTCACTTAAGTGGGCGCTGGCCGAATGCGTTTTCGCCCCTGTACCAGTCAGGCCCTAGCTTCGGCCTGTCCTACGGGCTGCAGCGGCTTGTGCAAATCACCTTGCACTCAATCGCCCCGTGAATAAGGCGCTGCAGAAGTTTCTGTAGAGACTTGTAATACTGCCCCTCAACCCGGAGTTGTCTGATGTAAGGCGAGAGGTTTGTGCCCTTTCGACGGCACCCCTTAGGCGCCCTCCTATCCGCATTCCACCGCCGACATAGTTGTTGGATCCAGGTAGTCCTTAACATCCCAGAATAGACTACCTTTATTTGCGTCAGTTACATTCAAGTTCTCCTTATTAACATATCAGAGGCAGATAACTTGAAATTGCTTTATAATCATGAACATTGTTACATCTGAGAAAGTCGCCTGCTCAGTACCAGCTCCACCCGGCTTATCCGAAGTCCGGCTGCCGCAAAGGATGCCCTTCGGTGATGTGTGATAAGATGGTTCCCCACGCTTTTTTAGGCCGACGGTGTACCCCGTTAATATAGGTGCAGACAGCTCGGCCCGACGCCAGACACCCCGTCGCACAATCTCCCTTTCAGGCGGCCCAGATGCGCTTTGTGTTCACATGTTTGCCTGCCAGCCAAAATGTTGCCCGTAAAGTTTCCGTAAAAAGGACTGGAAATGTGGCCTGTTTTTATTATTAAGTTGCTGGGTAAAATAATAATTTTACGGGTGAAAATGGATAAACTTTGCCTGTGGGAGTACAGCCCACGCATAGCGTTGGTAAGTCGCCTGACAATGGCCATCTTCAGCAGACTGTGTCCTGTGCGCATGCTGACACTAGGGGACAGGCAGTCTTCTCTGATAAGCTTGGCCGGGAAACCATCACTACGGTCGATCTGATGCTAGGTGGACGTGTGACAGATCTCCGCGAGTGAGTTTACAGCAAGGAAGAAGGAAACAGTTTAAGGGAAGTACCGTGGGTATGTAGTGTCTGAGTGGTGAGAGTGTAGTCTGTGCGCCACAATTATCCCGAGTTGTAGGAAAAGACAAGAGTCACCAGCCCAAGAGGTTTTTCGTGCACAGAAGCCTGGATTGTCCCCTCAGGCGGCAGTGGCCGCTGGCGAATCCGGGGCTGGTGTTGACTGTGTCCAGTTATGCCTGAGAGTCTGTGAAACAGTGACGGCAGCTGCTTTTGACGGTTTTTGGGGCAATCTGACGAAGTGGTGCTTGTTGCATTTGCTCTGGGGGGGAGGGGTGTGGTGTTCGAGTAGCTTGTACTACATTCGCAGGCGGTGGTGAGTTCAAGCGGTGTATGGACAGCTGCGACTCTGTGGGCGCACGTCCGTCCGAGTTGAAGTGAGTCGAATGGCCGTAGGTCGTCAGTGCACCTGGAACTGCTAGCTGTGAAGGTGAATGACCTCAAAACAGCGGGACCCTGAACACGTACGCCAGACAAGGTCATGACGAATGTCGGCAACCAGCGTGGGCTGCCGTTTGGCTTGTGCTGGCTGGATTTGTTTAAGGTTTTGTCGTGGCCATATGGATTTGGACACGCTCTCCGGACAAGGCGTGTACCATTTGAGCAGACGGGAGGGGTTCCAGTCGATGCTGGCGGTATCCATTGGCATAACGTCTGAGTAGCCGCGATGTCTGACAGAGGGCAGCCCATACCGCGCAGATGGGACACATTTTCGACTGAGATGATTTCGGATTGTGGGTGAAGCAACGATCGCACATCAGAGCAAGTTTCAGAAGCCTGAATTTGCGTCAACGACCCGGTCGACCGACACATGAACTTGCCTCCCACTCATCTGGTTCTACAGGTCTACATGACAGGAGACGGTGAAGGCCTGGTACCGTCGGAGTCGGCAATTATAGCTGCTGTCGACGAGGAGGCAGAGACGACAGAGGTTGCAGGGGAGCGGGGATCTGATTCAGCCCCATATTCGGTATTAGCCACCTACACACTAGGCAATACGTAATGTACTATGATAGCTGTGCATAGGGCACACAAGTCTCCGAAAATGGGTTTTTGAAATCGTCACTGGAAAGGTCAGGCCGTGAAAACGTCTAATAATAAAAGTAAACATCGCATCAATTCGGGATGTAAGTACCCGCAAAGGTGGCGCACGAGGAGGCATAAGTCGTTGTCAGGCGAATAATTTCAGAAATTATTCAATGCAGGACATGGAATGAAGTCTTCGAGACGTGACTTTCTAGGGTCGGACCCGAAATTTTAACGAACATTCGAGTCGAAGGCAATCGACTACTGTGAAATAACCACGTAATGCCCATTTTACAAACAAGTAGTACTATGATTATTGTGAAATCTGTATAGTAAAAGGCATTATGCCATACCTACTCGTTTGGTAGGAAATCACATTGTCTTTACATTTTATATCCTAAGAAAGGTTGCCGTTCGGTTTTAAAAAGTTTCTGATTATGAGATTTTTAAGACCGTGCAATGTCCATTCCTACGGCATCGTGCATGTCCGTTCATCAATGCTCCTCATGAAATGTACAACATAGCCCCCATCCATTGCAAAATGTTATGAACTCTATATGACATAGAGGAGTATATGATTTTGCCCACGCAGAAAGCATACACTTTGTAGACTGAAATCGCTAAACGCTAGTGAACCCTCTGATCTGGCTCGAAATTATTCGAAAATTGAGAGACTTCTTCGAAACCTACTTATAAATTTCCTTCGGGTAAACAATGCAAGGGCAATGTGATTTCCTGCCAAGCGAGTGGAAGAAAGCATCTTTTTGTGCATTCTTTCTGCAAAATATATTTGAATCTATAAGATCATCGAAAATTAATGTGAAAAATGCATGCCACTTAAGTAGTTAATTTTTGCTGAGTGTGGTTTCTGCAGGAGAGCGAAAGGGATTACATTGCAATGCCGACATCCTGACGAGTTCGGAATACTATAGAATTAAGCCGCAAGATAATCAGTATTCCAATCCCACTTAAGTGATCCCTCCTAAGTGAAAACGAATTTCAGAATTTCGGTCAACATTTCATGAGATCGGTCACGCAATGTACGGTCGCCAACAACTATTGAACACCGTCAGGAGAAGAAGAAGACCATTGCAGGTCAAAAGAACTGCATCTGTGGAAAAACATTGCAACTCAAAATCAACAGATGGTGTAGCATTTTGGTGCCCCAAATGCCGAAAAAAGGAAATCTAGAAGGAACCAACCTATTTTTGACAATAGTCGGCTTCCAATATTGACAGAACTAAAAATCGCACTGGGCTTCGTTTGGGGCACGCCAGTGACAGAATGTGCAGATACGGTTTGGTAGATCGCGTACAACAGGAGTCTCATAGTACGCCATGCTCTGTCAGTTACCAGTGTCAAGAACAATGAGATATGGTAGGAGTCCTATTGCATAGCTCACTGCTCTCGTAAACTGCAGTTGTCCAGATCATCCAGATTACGCAAGGACGATCAACGTCAGTATTTCACCATCATACCCGCAAAAGCCATCGCATGCCGGTAAAGTAAATGAATAATAACTAATTTTCTCGGAAGACCGTTGGGGGTTCCGTCACAGCAAATAGATAAAAAAATTCCAGAAAATTTTTGAGCAAGTAGAAGGATTCTGCTTATTATTCAGTTTTGGGTTGTAGAATAAACACGACACGACAGTTAGAAGGTGGGTACAACTGACAGACGGATATCGTTTCACATCAAAATTTCATAGTGTCAGAAAACCCTAGGAGACACCAACTTCAATGACTGTATTTTTTCTGCATGTTTTAGGGTCAATGAGTGGATCAGTAGACCAGACCGGCAAACACCAGCATGTGGAACGAAGTTCAGAAGACAAGCGCATAAAAAGGCATATACGGCCGCCGGCAGTTATTGGGTACTGTCGAGAGAGGCGTATCATCGCGCGGCAAAGGAATTGCATCTGCGGAAAACCAATGCATGTAAAAACCTTTCGTAAACCAACAGATGGTGCGGCATTTCGTTGCCCCAAATGCCGAAAGACGAAGTCGATAAGAAATCGGTCAATATTTTGCAATAGTCGGCTTCCAATATCGACAATATTAAGAATTATACTAGGTTTCGTTTAGGGCACACTGGCGACGGAACGTGCAGATAAGATTGGCATATGGCGTACAACAGGAGTCTTATGGTACGCCGTGTGCAGAAGTGTGTGCTCAGATGCCCTTCGACGAGATGTCACCCAAGTAGGTGGTAAGGGCAAAGCGATCCAGGTTGACGAAACTTTGGTTAGGCGAAGAAAATACCACGTCGGAGGCCGAAAACGGCAGGACTGGGTAATCGGTATGTACGATACTGATCGCATGTGAGTGTAGGGAATAGTTCTAAACGCCCGTACTGGCGAACATGAGCAATTGCATCTTGAGGGTACTCATGCGTATGACATTGACTACTGATGTCTGTGAATGGCAGGATCCTTAGCCTTCCAACGGTAGTTGTATTACCGTCAAGCAAATGAATGCATTTTTTAAAGCGCAGTTTGGTCTGATTCAAGATGATGAGAAGCAGGCGTTCTGTTTCCACAATGTACTAGTGAAACAGTTGACGGTATTTCGGAAGGGGATTACTTACACTCTGCGAATCATTAATCAGTAGGAGTGGGAGTTCATTGCGCTGAATTTCATGTGCGTTTCCTCATCGCTGGCTAGACTTAACATCTTAAGGTTGAAGTTATATCCATCGGACCCATCACGAAAAAATAAGTGGATACTGCAAGGCCTCGTAACGCCAATGAGTTTCTGAAACTCTTGTCAGTTGATTGTTTCGCCGATGAAGAACAATATCTCTACGTTGAAATTGACCTCCGACTATAACAGTTGTCACTGTTAATCGAATAGAAGGCAGCTACGTCTTGCAAGAATGTCCGCCCTGTCTGCAGAATTCCGATGCCAGTTAGTTTATACCACAGGTGATGCTGCACTTCCTCCAGGTATGCCCATAGACTGCTTCCGTTCAGGGAGCCGCTCCTTCGTTCAGATCGTTTTAACCGACTCCAATATGCCTCATTGACATTGGTATGTTTGCCAGTTGTCGGATCGATAAAGTTCCTTGAGTGATTTGCTGTGAAATGGGTGTAGCCCAGTGTCGCGAGGGGGGCATAGCCTTTCCACTTATCGGTTACAATGAGACGTCCGGGTACAACCCACTTCCTAATGATAGTGGTAACAGAGGAGGCCGCACTTCGGTCATTAACTTGCTCAAGTACGGCTCTTTTGCGATCAGTAGCGTACACACCGATTACCCAGTCCTGCCGTTTTCGGCCTCCGACTTGGTATTTTCTTCGGTTAACTAAATTTTCGTCAACCTGGATCGCTTTACGCTTACCACCTACTTGAGTGACTTCTCGTCGAAGGGCATCTGAGCACACACTTCTGCACACGGCGTACCAGAAGACTCCTGTTGTACGCTATATGCCAATCTTATCTGCACGTTCCATCGCCGGTGTGCCCCAAACAAAACCTAGTATAATTCTTAATATTGTCGATATTGGAAGCCGACTGTTGCAAAATATTGACCGATTTCTTATCGATTTCGTCTTTCGGCATTTGGGGCAACGAAATGCCGCAGAATCTGTTGGTTTACGAAAGGTTTTTACATGCAGTGGTTTTCCGCAGATGCAATTCCTTTGCCGCGCGATGATACGCCTCTCCCGACAGAGCAGGGGCCAAATAGGCGGCCACAGTGATAAAATATCTCTAGGTGGGTCGGGTACAACGGGATGGCGGTTTTGAGGGGAAGAACGGGCGGGGTAAACAGCAGAGGACACTAGATTGACGGCTGAATGTAGAAAAAATGTTGGAAATTGTAGGTAAATAATTATTTGTTTTAATAAAATGAAAAATACTGGAGGATGGCGTGCAAATAGGGAGTACCGTAGGCAATACTCAATCACAGGTGGGTTAGCAGGGGACGTGATGTGATTGGCGGCCGGGGCGAGAAAACCGGAACCGCCAAGCGGCTAACCAATGGGATCGTTGGCGCCACACTTGGTGTGGTGTGCATCAGATGCACGGGAAGCAGACGATGCGCAAGCGGGACGCAAAGGGGACAGCGATGTACTACGGTTGGGTAAGAGTGATAGAATAAACTGCTTATGACAATTGCGTCACTTCCCAGCCCCTTACTAACCCCCTCCTCACCCCCTCCCTATTTGTTATATCGGTGATCTCCACCGCATCCACCGTTTAATACGCATAACGCGAAAAATGTTTAGGATACCTGGACGTACTCCAACGCCACCGCACCAACCTACAGCAAGTCGGCAAACTCCCGAACTTGGCGGCCGCTGTGTGTAAGTTCGCTGTTTTACGAGATTTGTAGGTATCCATGATGGGAGCAGTTTGTAGACCTACGTAACCCTTTTAATTTAAAATTTAACCGCAGAGCATATTGCCCGGTGGGTATAAGTTGTGTGAGAAAATGCGGAGAAAGTTACGGTCTGTGCGAGTAGTTAGCACAGACCGCATGATGGTCTACTATCTATAAGCAACCGGTAATTCAACGAAACCTCATTGTTAGGTGTACCATGATATATCTAGGCACACATAAGGGAAAAGAGGGGTAGGGGATATGTATAAGTTGACAGCAGCAGTATCGTAAACTCCTACAGTTCTATATCTAGATCGTCACCGAATGCAGGCGGACGTAGGCGCGGTCCTCAGCGGATTATACCGACGGCCGAGGATGAAATACAAGCTGTCCTTCTGTCAGCAGGTGTCGTTCAGTACCTGCAGCGGTGGTGGTTGCTGGCCACCACATTAGCATGCCGATGTCCGCGTACTGTGCAGATGCAAGTGTTGCCGCAGCATACAGACGGTTATGCATTCCGTTCTGGACACTGCAGACGGAGGCGGTGCCTGCGGACGGGGTCAATGTGCGTTGGTAGCAAGCTCATTCTGCAGACACTGATGCGTATATGCTACAAGTTTGTCGAAGGTGTGCGGGCCAAGCGGTGTGCGGCAAGTGTAGGTGTCAGTAGAAATACTGCCATGGAATGGTACGGCATTTGCCGCGGGACCTGCTCACACGCACTTCTATCAGCCGTAACCCAAATTGGGGAACCAGGCGTGGAAGTACAGATAGACGAGACGCTCATAAGTCGCCGCAAGTATAACAGGGGACGACCGCGGCGCCAGTTGTGCGTCGTCGGTATGTACGATACACGCAGACGGAAAGCCCTATTTGAGCAGGTTAACAACCGCAGCTGGGAGGCCCTAAGGCCCGTCATAAGGAAGTGGGTGGCTGCTGGTAGTGGTATCGTAACCGATGAGTGGAAGGGTTACACCCGCCTACCGTCGGAAGGTTATACGCACTACACTGTCAACCAACGTAGGGGCTTCGTGAATCCCACAACGGGACGGCATACGAACGCCATAGAGGCCTACTGGAGCAGATTAAAGAGGAAGCTGCAGGAGTCTGGACGTGTCTGTGGCAGAGCAGTGTGGGCCCACCGAGATGAGGTTCAGTACCGCCTATGGTTCGACCTAAGGGCCGACAACATGGCAGACTCCTGGAAAACTTTCCTACGACATTGGGGAGAAGCGTATCCAATTGAAGAGAGCCAACCAACGGTGACTGGATAAGCTAACCAACGGAGGCGCATACCGAAGACGTGAAGGCAAGTCTCTGTACTTCCTCCATTTTCTCTCCATGCCTACCTACAGTGAATGCAGCCGTTACCTACTGGTGATGGGAAAGCTGGCGATTGAGGAGAGCCTGCAAACGGCGATTGGATAAACTAACCAACGAAGCCGCCGACGGAAGACATGAAGGTAAGTCTCCGTACCTCCTCCACTTAGTCTCCATGCCTATCTACAGTCCACGTGGCTGCAGGTAACGACCGCATTCAATTGGATACGCTTCTGCCCAATGTCGTAGGAAATTTTCCCAGGAGGCTGCCATGTTGTCGGCCCTTAGGTCGAACCAGAGGCGGTACTGAACCTCATCTCGGTGGGCCCACACTGCTCTGCCGCAGACAAGGCCAGACTCGTACAGGTTCCTCTTTAATCTTCTCCAGTAGGCCGCTGTGGCGTTCGTATGCCGTCCCGTTGTGGGATTCTCGAAGATCCTACTGTGGTTGACAGTGTACTGCCCTCTAAACGGGCCACGTGTTAGATGCGCTGTACCAACACGGGGGCCACATCGGACTCTGGCAGGCGTTATCTGTGCGCAATAACAAATGCCAACATTTGCGGGGTGCGCTGGTGGACCCTGTTGTCGGCATTCGTCGCACAACTGGACCACTGCCGCCACCCCGTTGTTTTGTGGTCAGCTCCTGGTCATTTGTGTGTGGACCAGGGGGTGCGGAGTGGAGCGCCAAGGCGAGGATCCGTCCGAGCCATCCACCTGTGGCCTCCCCCGTCTCCGGTCTTTTTGACTTGGTCTTGACACCGGGCTTAGGCGGGGGAGGAGGAGAGAGTGTAGGTAGATGCTACGCAAGTCTACTGGCACTATAAACCCCTGCGTAAGTCACCGTCCCTGCTCCCACAATGCAGTCTGTGGGGCACACGGTGGACATCCTCGAAATCGACGGTCGAACTGTCGGGTGTAACCCTTCCACTCATCGGTTACGATAACACTACCAGCAGCCACCCACTTCCTTATGACGGGCCTTAGGGCCTCCCAGCTGCGGTTGTTATCCTGCTCAAATAGGGCTTTCCGCCTGCGTGTATCGTACATACCGACGACCCACAACTGGCACCGCGGTCGTCCTCTGTTATACTTGCGGCGACTTATGAGCGTCTCGTCTATCTGTACTTCCACGCCTGGTTCCCCAATTTGGGTTACGGCTGATAGAAGTGCGTGTGAGCAGGCCCCGCGGCAAATGCCGTACCATTCCATGGCAGTATTTCTACTGACACCTACACTTGCCGCACACCGCTTGGCCCGCACACCTTCGACGAACTTGTAGCATATACGCATCAGTGTCTGCAGACTGAGCTTACTACCAACGAACATTGACCCCGTCCGCAGGCACCGCTTCCGTCTGCAGTGTCCACAACGGAATGCATAACCGTCCGTATGCTGCGGCAACACTTGCATCTGCACAGTACGCCGACATCGACATGCTAAGGTGGTGGCCAGCAACCACCACCGCTGCAGGTACTGAACGACACCTGATGAATGAAGGACAGCTTGTATTTCATCCTCGGCCGTCGGTATAACCCGCTGAGGACGGCACCTACGTCCACCAGCAGTCGGTGAGGATCTAGATATAGAACTGTAGAAGTTTACAATACAGCAGGTGTCAACTTATACATATCCCCCACCAACCGACGAACTCGCAGACGGATATCGTGAAGGTAAGCATCTGTACTTCCTCCATTTGCTCTCCATGCCTACCTACAGTCATTGTGACCATTACCTCCTGACGATGGTAGAGGTGGCGATCGAGGAGACCCAACCAACGGCGATTGGGCAAGATAACCAACGAAGGTGCAGACGGAAGACGTGAAGGTAAGCATCGTTACTTCCTCCATTTGCTCTCCATGCCTACCGACAGTGAATGTGGCCGTTACCGGCCGGTCAAATAGAGAGCCGGCGATTGAGGAGAGCCAACCATCGACGATTGGAGAAGCTAACCAACGAACGCGCAGACGGAAGACTGGAAGGTATGACTCTGTACTTCGTCCACTTACTCTCCATGCCTACCTACAGTGCCTGTGGCCGTTACCTGCTGGCGATGGGAGAGCTGGCGATTGAGGAGAGCCAACCAAGGACGGTTGGAGAAGCTAACCAACGAAGGCGCAGACGGAAAACTTGAAGGTATGACTCTGTACTTCGTCCACTCACTCTCCATGCCTACCTACAGCGCCTCTGGCCGTTACCTGCTGGGGATGGGAGAGCTGGCGTTTGAGGAGAGCCAACCAACTACGATTGGAGAAGCTAACCAACGAAGGCGCAGATGGAAGACGTAAAAGGAAGACTCCGTACTTCCTCCATTTACTGTCCATGCCTACCTACAGTGATCGTGCCATTGTCTGCTGGCGATGAGGATGCCCGCTACCAAAAATGGATGCTTAAGGTGATAAGGGGTACTGCATTGTATTGCAAGCGTGTAATCGCATACCCTTTCCTAGTACACCTAACTGTTGAATGTTACTGATGTGGCAAGCCGGCTACCCAAGGCAGCCGGGGACGATTTTCTGTACTGCGCTGTATGTCTAGTGTGTTGTTCCCTTTCAGTAAATGTCGCATTTTGCTATTGCAGTGTTCTGGCTTATGGTGCTGGTAAGCATCCGGAATAAGGGAAGTTTTGGTACTCAGTTAAGTAAATTTCAACCGCAGGGCTGCGTTAGCTGATGGAAGTCTGTGGTGGGCTAGTGGTAGAATCGAACGCACGTTGTCTGTGGGCTGGGCAGGTATCTCTAACAATGGTAATTGAGCCATCAACGCACAGTGAGGAGGGCGACTGATCGACGACCCGGGAGGCTTGGTGGGTGGACATGTTTACCGATGTTGAATCATGCAATGACGTCCACTAAGCCTCGTCGGTAAACTCTTATGGGGCAGAACGGGAGTGATTACGGAAGGCCATTAGAGCGGGAACAGGATGGCGCGCGGGGAGGGTCTTAGGCAGCTGCCAACCATGGCAGACGGTAAGGAGGAATCGGGGTAGCCGGTGACTGGTGACTTGAACCACCCGCCGTGAAGGGCATATCAGGTCAACTAACAAAAATTACGGGGGGAGGGGACAGTAGACTGTGAAGCAGGCGGAAGTGGGAACAGCCGGTGAGGGAGTTGTCGAATGCTGACAGTTTGTATAAAGGGGGAGAAGGACTGCCGGGATTGATGTTAGGACGGCGTAGGTGATACGCCTTTGGGGGAGGGGGGTTGTGGGCTAGATGGCGACGGAGCGTTAGGGGTTCATGTAGATACCGCAGTGGTTTAAGAGCCTGAAGCCTTTGGTAGCTGCTGCCCCAAGTGGAAGGCTTATGTTTGGACGGCGTAGGTTATAAGCCTTCGGGTTTGGGGGGGGGGAGGTGTGCAATAGTGTGCGCGTTAATTTAATGTAAGCGAATGATGATGACAGGAAACCGGCTTAAACCACGAAACCGGCAACCTCGCAGTTAACAGCGCAATTGCCGCACATGCGAACTACCCAGAGGTGGTTTAGGAAGGGAGAAGTTTGTGTGCGTAAGAGTATAAAAGGGACATTGTGTAGCGGACATAAATTTTAGGTAACCCTACCTAGTCTGTTCAGTAGGTGTACTTGGGGTATTTTTTTGCCGCGGCGACAAAAAAATACCCCAAGTACACCTACTGAACAAACATCAATACGTAAGGTAGCTGTGAAGTAAGCCTGTGGCCGCCTATTTGGCCCCTGCCCGCTTGTGTTCTGAACTTCGTTCCACATGCCGGTCTGTTCTACTGATCCCCTCATTGCGGAAAAAATACAGTTTTTGTCGCTGGTGTCTGCTAGGGCTTTCTGACACTATGAAATTTTGATGTGAAACAATATGCGTCTGTCAGTTGTACCCACCTTCTAACTGGCCGGGCGGACATTCTTGCAACACGTAGCTGCCTTCTATTCGATGAACAGTGACAACTGTTATAGTTGGAGATCAATCTCAATGTAGAGATATTGTTCTTCATCGGCGAAACAATCAACTGACAAGAGTTCCAGAAACGCATCGGCGCTACGATGCCTTGCAGTATCCACCTATTTTTTCATGATGGTGCCGATGGATATAACTTCAACTTGAAGATGCTAATTCCAGCCAGCGGTGAGGAAACGCACATGCAATTCAGCGCAATGAACTACCACTCCTACTGATTAATGATTCGACAGAATGTAAGTAATCCCCTTCCGAAATGCCGCAAATTGTTTCACTAGTACACTGTGGGTATGTATGGAAAAATGGAAACAGAACGCCTGCTCCTCATTCGCTTAAGTCAGACCAGACTGCGGTTTGAAGAATATATTCATTTGCTTGATACAGTTGTAAATTACGGTAGTACATCTACCGTTGCGAGGCTAAGGATTCTGCCATCCACAGACATCAGTAGTCAATGTCATACGCATGAGTACACCCTCAAGATGCATTACTCATGTTCACCAGTACGGCCGTTTAGACCTATTCCCTACACTCCCATGCAATCCCGCTTGGGGCGACATTCAACAGCTTTTACTTCCTGGACGATCACCGGTGGATGGGCATGACATCACAGCACGTCCTTTCCGACAGAAGCTGAAATCGCTGATGAAATTCATGATGACACGCGAGGTGTTGTGGCCTGTGCGCTGCTGGACGTATTCGGTGGAGTGGCAACAGACGGGACTGCCCCACGCACATGTCTTGATCTGGCTCTACGACAAGATCAGCTCCAACGAAATCGACGATACGATATGCGCTGAATTACCTGACACCGACGTTTAGAAGGATTTGCATTAAGTTGTGGCGAAGAATAGGATACATGGAGCTTGTGGTATGTTGAATCGCAATTGCCCGTGCATGATAGACGGAAAATGGTCTAAGAGATATCCTCGGGCATTCGTATGCAACACATGTACCGGAAACGACGGAAATCCCCTATAACAAAGACGGTCAGCGGAAGACATTGGCAGATTGGCAACCGCTCAATTGTGAGCCAGTAACATACAAGTAGAAGTAGATGACCGCTGAGTTGTTCCATATTCGATTTTGCATTTAAAAGCATACGATGCTCAAATAAACGTGGAAGACTGCAATTCCGTGGAATCATTTGAATACATTTGTAAGTACGCGAACAAATGCGGCGACATGGCCGTTTTCGGCCTACAACCCGGAAGGAGAGAAAGGAATGCAGACATACAAGTCGATGAAGTCTCGTAGTTTCGGGCTGGAAAATATATCAGTAGCAACGAAGCCGTATGGCTAATTCTCCCCTTACCCCTACATGAAAGAAGCCCATCTGTGGCTCACTTGGCAGTATCACTTAGAGAATGGGCAGCGTGTTTACTTAACAGCTGTAAAGGCACAACAGGTTGCCTTAGGTCCACCGGCAACAACATTAACTGCATTCTTCACGTTGTGCCAAACTGACGCATTTGTGAAAACACTGTTATATTTGGAAGTGCCTACGTATTACACATGGATTGCGTGCAGAAAATCTTTCGTTCGACACAAACGAGAGCGAGTCGACGGACACTCCGGCGTATTCAAAGGAACTGTGCTAGGCAGACTGTAAATCGTGCACCCAAATCGGGACGAGTGCGTCTTAAGTCGCGTGCTGTTGGTGAATGTGCCCGACCAAACGTCTTTCCGGCAATTCAAATCTGTCAATGGCGTTACACATGCCACATTCCGCAGCACATATCCGGCTCGCAGTTTACTGGAAAACAATCAACAGTGGAATGTATGTATTGATGACGCCTGCAACACTTCACATCCACATCAAATTCGTGCATTGTTTGCAATCATACTAACTGCCTGATCCACTTCATCTCCAACAGATTTACGGGAGAAATGGAAGTCGCACATGGCTGAAGACATCTTATGGCGACTACGAAAGGAAAATTCGAATGTGGATTGTACAGCAGAAATCTAAAACGAGGCGTTAATAATGATTGAGGAGATGTGCGTCGAAATCGCGAACAAAGTTCTTAATAAACTGGGAATGTCATCGCCCATTTGACCTGCTGCTGTTTCCTTACATGTGGATTTGCGCTGTGAGCAAAACTACAACACGGTTGAACTTCTGACATACCAACAGTCAAACATTCCTAAGCAGAGCAGAATGGGATTTACGATCAAATAATTTGGAATGCCCGTAACGGGGTAGGAGGAGTCTTCTTATTAGGTGTGCCAGGAGGGACTGGCAAAACGCTCCTACTAAGGTTAATTCTGGCAGCAATGCAATCCAAAATAGGTGCAACCGCTATCTGGCGGAAGAACTGTTCTATCAGCTTTCAAATTGCCGTCGAACGGCCAATTTATGGAGACTACCACGTGCAACATTTCCGACGCATCCGGCATGGGAGAAGTACTGCAGAAATGCAAACTTAGTGTTATGGACTAATGCGCAATGGCACACTAAAAACGCTCAAGGCCCATGATCAGGCATTGCAAGTTTACGCGAAAATGGCAGAGCATTTGGATACGCATTGCTACTGCTTGGAGGAGACCTCATGCACACTGCCTGAAATTCCTCAGTCGACAACAGCGGATGAAATAAGTGCCTGCCCGAAATACGCATTACTAATATCGATATTACTACTACCAATAGCTATGCGATTTGAAGTGGAGAGGCGGATCAAATCACGGCTAATAGTAGTGCTGCCGGTTATATATTTACATTGACTACTAGAAGAAGTGGCCGTTACTGAGTCGTCCAGTCTAAACAAAGTGGCACCAACTGGCACATAATTTTAAAATGCAGCGGCTGGTTATACTACTGTTGATACTGCTGCGACGGAAGCTACTATGACAAAATGTCCAGCTGTAAATACGGTATATATTACCCCTAAAGCAATTTGCAAGTTATAGAATTGCTGGAGCTATCTGACCTGCTACTGCAACTGGCGATAAATAGTATTGGAATACTGCGACTACTACTACTACTACTACTGCCACTACTATTGTTAACACTACCACTGACGCTGTTACCGCTACTAGTACTACTACCGCTACTGCCATGAATACTACTACCACGACTACTACCACCATTAATTGTACTATTGCTATTACTACTACTACTACTACTACTACTACTACTACTACTACTGTCACTACTACTACTACTACTACTACTACTACTACTACTGTCACTACCACTACTGACATTAATAGAAAACTGGTACTCGAGCAGCTGTATGACGGACGCCTTATAATAATACAAATGCTGCTTTCAGTACGGTGCCTAAACCACTGTTATTGCTACTACTGCGGCTGCCAATAGTACTACCAATAATACCATTGCAAGAAGTGCCAACACTTTTAGAACTAACACGCATAGCGATACACATTTTACTAGTAACGTTAACATTGCTGCTGCTGTGCTACAACTACGACGACCAATATTACAACCACTAATATCAGGAATAGAAGTTGTCGTAACTGCTACTATATCTACTGCCACAGCCAGTAGGATCACCACCAAAACACCTGATGCCATCGCTTCGGACAACTGCAACTACTGATGAGAACAGTCATCACTTCCACTTCTCCTGTCGCTTGAACGGTTGGTGAATTCGACCGACACTCTTACCATTGTGTTTGTGTGCGGTGCAGCTTCTCTACTCGAAACGGTATTACTATGACCGCACATCCACGTACTACTGCGGATAATAACACATGTCCGACTGTTGTTACCGAGATTGTGACATTTACCTTTACCAGTGGAACTGCGAATAGTACGACTAATGATTGAGCCTAATACTGTTAGTAGAGGTAGCAGAGTAAGCGAACAAATAATACACCCCGCATGAATGACATATCGAAGTACGTGGTTAGGTTGTGGCTGCAGCTACTAGTGGGACCGCAGGTTTTACTACCACTATTGAAATATCTGTGCCGAACACGCCTGCCGCAACTACTATGGCAACGTAATTTTCTTCAAGTACCGTCACTTCTGTAAAACGTACTGTGCTACTTCCAACGCGGAAACTTATGTCGCTGTGTAGAATGTTAGTAAGCGAGTGCTTTCCTACCTGGCTGGCAATCGAAGTAATACTGAAGGAGGTTAGACTGTGTATGTCGAGACAATTCATGCATCAAAAATTTCTATACAAGCAGACAGTACTGTTGACATAAGCAAAGGGTGCTAGGAACAGAATCGGTTTATGATATGACACTAGAAATCCTGCTGCTCATGATTTCGTCCATTGGTAAACGCCATACGGACTGCTAGATTTACGACTATTATTACTGCTGCTGTAATAACGCATAAGGCGGCTTATGTGCCGAAGTTTACACCGACGAATCATTTCGCTAAACTCCTTTGGGCGCTGTGAATATCCCTCTAACTGCAATGACTATCATTACTGCCGCCAATACTAATACCATTAATAATGCAACTATGAATACTACTAAAATAAGCCAACAACTGGAAAAATAACTGACACTGTTGTTGCGAGAAATATTAATTTAAGGGAATGAAACTTAAGGCGCTGAGCATTTTATTCCTTACAGTACGTCTAATAATCACAGATTACCTATCCTCTAACCTAAGAAGTGAACCTGCAGCAAAATATCAGGTCAGTCAGGAGTCCAAGATCTGAACAGTAGGTTGGCTAACTCATGAAATGTCAAACGAAATGCGTTTTCGTTTCGAACAGATTAATTGAATAGGGTCGTAAAACTGATCATCGTAGAGCGTAATCCTATAACGATTCAGTTACATCAGTATGCCGGCTTTCAAACAAACTTTCCGGCTGCGTGCAAAAACTATACTCTGTAAAAAATGACTACTTACGTAGCATGCATTTTTCCCATTGATTCAGACACCCTTAAAATCAAATTATATTTCATGGAAAACATACATAAAAATATTCATTCTTCTGTACATTCGGTAGGCAATTACGTCTTTTTCCAATTTTATACTCGATGGAAGGGCACAATTCGGTTTTAAAAAAGTTTCTAATTGTGAAGTTTTCAAATACCGTGAAATGGCCATGAATAAAACGTCATGTCGTCGCATTTACCAATGTGACTTGTAAAGTTAACAATATGGCTCATATTCACTGCACAATTTTATGGCGTGTCTCTGTGAGTGTCTGCAGTGAACAGCGTACAGTACCCGCTGTCCACTGGGTGCTCGAACGCGTGCTACGGCCATCCCAACCCCCGAGTCTCGCGGTCGCAAAGCTCCTGCAGTAACTTCTGCGATGGCACCAAAAAGCCTAGGCGAGTGCAGCCTGAATACAGTCACATACTCGGGAGTCTCAATGCTTGACCTTGCGTGACCTCTAAGTGTTCATGGTGTCGCGACAACTGTCTCCAAAGCCCCCCTAGACCTCTGGCGCCCGCATGTTCTCCTCCCCCCCCCCTCACTCCCGACCATGCACCACGTTCACCAATTCCTGGTAAACATCACACTCTAGTTTTCTGACTCGCCTCCAGTTGTCACTCTACCTGAGGACCCTGTGCGTCTTGGACGTCGCCACTCCAACCGCGTTCACCACGTTCACCAATTCCTGGTAAACATCACACTCTAGTTTTCTGACTCGCCTCCAGTTGTCACTCTACCTGAGGACCCTGTGCGTCTTGGACGTCGCCACTCCACAGGGGGCATGACCGCCGGCCCACTAGCGTTTCCGTCACCCTCCCCCACTTCCCTCCATCCACATCCTCAGCAGTCTGAAATGCAGCCACGACCCCTATTTTCGTTCATTGTCCGGCTTACACGATAAGACAAATGCGTGGGTAGGGTTGCACAAACTGCAGAAACCGCCGGCCCTACGGCGTGTTGCGGTGGCTTTCTTGACACATATCACGACAACATGAATTGCCCTAACGGCGAGGTTTGGTTCTGCAGCCCCACGTGATGGATACCGTATGGTTAGCTTACTAAAACAATTGCCGTTGCAATACAGAGGGGACAACCTAAAATCCGTAAGTAGCTGAATCACGTGATCAATCTCACACTGCCATGGTAGGAATCGACAATGACATCACCCCATTCCCGGACCCGTTCTCTCATCCCGCCTCCCCCGCATGACCGACTGCTGTCCCGCGTGTTTAATTTCATTCACGCCTGGCAGGTTTTCACCGTAATGTAAACTCGCTTGCTTAGATAACTTTCCTCCCCTTCTTCCCCTCGCCATGTGCACCCGCATATCAGATCAACTTTTCATGTTTTATCCCTCTGGGCCTATCCCTTGTTTGCTTCGGGAATCCAATGGATCGATGTGCGCCCATTCCTGAGTAAACAAATACCCGATCTGCAGCGACAGAGACTGGCGAGGCACTGATTAACTTCGGTCCGATGAAGTGCTTATGACCCATCTGGTAGACCCCAGTGGTGGACCAGCTGCGCCAAGTGTGTCTGTGTGCCTGTTTGTGTTTCTGGTCCCAGCTGGTGGTCAGGGTTATGATTGGCTGACTGAAGGCAAACAAGCCCGGAGCAGTGCTGTATCAATCTACCCCCCAGACTCTGTCGTCTCCCCTCTGCCGCCGTAGCTTGGTCGACTTCGGCCTGGTAGGTGGTCGCCTGTTCGTGACCCCTATCGCCCATGCGAAGCTTCTTTGCTTCGGGAGGCCAATGGATCGGTGTGCAGTTGAATAAGAGGTCACGAAAGTTAATGACGTTAATAAATTATGCATGTTTTGTCGCCTAGTCCTTGTTCAAAATTCTTCCGGGAAAACAATGGCTCAATGGTTCACGTAACATACCAAAGTTGACCACTCGCTGGATTAGGAAGGGAAATAGTGTGTAAGCAGACCTCGCAGCACGCACAGGGAAGCGCCTGTGAGCTGATGTTTGGTGTAACCGAAAGTGGCGTGTACACACTCTCCCCGCGACAAGGAGGGTGCAGTCACAACTGGAAGGCCATAGAGGCAATCACGCGTCTAGTGGGACCGACGGAATTCCACACGTCCGATCGATGACATTAGCTGGCCTACTTAGCCACTCTCGAGATTAGCATAATAAAGAGGCCTCGTAGCTCAGGTGGTTAGAGCGTTGGCTGTACTAAAGCCTTCCCCCTTACTGTGTGGGTTCGAATCCCACCGAGGCGCCGAGTTTTTCACAGTTGGATCAATATGAATTATTCAAAATCTGCCAAAATATCAATAATAAAGAGGACGCAAGTAGGGCTCGAAGCCCGCTTAGGGAAGTGCGTGTAAACAGATACCGAGGCTGGCGTATAAGCACTTCTCCCCCCCCCCCAAGTCACAGTTACTCGATGGATTAAAATAGCATGGAAGATGCAAATATGTGACATTTTTAAAGTCGGAGTACTCGCATCTACTAAGCTTGTTTCAGGAAGCTATCAATCAAGTGGGGCCGCAGGACCAAACCTCGCCGAAAATTAAACTGTATTGATTAGACTGGTGGCCTAGATGCTGGCTAACCGGCGCGCCTACGAGTGACAGATGGTAGGACGGACTTCCTCGAGGGCGTGCTGCAAAACTAGGGGGCTGTCGGGTATAACGAATAGCCAGTCGTTACCTAGCACTGCTGGTGTTCCCAGGACACCGAGAGCTGTGGTCTGCACACCGGGTACAACACCTCAAAGCCTGATAACGGCACCACGACATGGTGACGGATGGCGGTCATAAAATAAGTTTGCACTGCCTTACAGTGGTTTTCTTGGTTCATGGTGTGGGGATGATGACCTCAAAAAGCCATCCGAGCATCTTTTTGGGACCTCGGACGCCTGAACCATGAACCAACTGCTTCTAAAAGGCCACCACAGTTAATGCTGCGGCGTCCGAGGGAATGAACGCGCTCGACAGCTCAGGTTTCGAGGTGTGGGCGAATAGCATGCGAACTGTTACCAGCCGGCCGGGAAGTGACCATGAGGGTTAGATGCCAGAGTGCTCACGCGCTCCTGAAACCCAAAGTCTGACGGAAGGGAAAGAGAGCGCAAGCAGGCCTCAAAGCAGGCGCAAGGAAGTGCGTGAGGATGGCGTATACATCATCTCCCCGCGACACGGCCACTCGCTGGATTAGGAGGACAAGGGGGACCATGTGGTAATTCGCAGTGCATGGCTATTGCAGTGGAACCGATGGAGTTCTAGTTCGTCCGAACAGCTCCATTAGCTAGCCTACTTAGCCTCTCGAGGGTTTAGTAGAATAAATGGGGCGCAAGCAGGCCTCGAAGCCCACGCAGGGAAGCGCATGTGAACTGATTAAAATAGCAGGGAAGGCGAAAACACGTGATACATGTAAAGTCAACGTAATCGCACCTACTAAAGTTGTTTTGGTTAGCTAACCATGTGGTATCAACCAAGTGAGGCTGCGGAATCAAACCTCGCCCACCTAACTTCCAGCCGAACGCACTATGCACATTGACTAGCTCTCTCCAGGCAAACAGTTAAGTTAACCTACGATATTGCCTGTCAGCAGGAATGCGGCAGCCTCTTCTGCAACCAATAATACTAATTGAATTGCTACAAGTGATAGTATAACCGCTAGCAGGAGCGATGCTGCAATGCACAAGACTGAGGCGCTATTACCACAAAAAGCAATAAACGTAGGAACAACGCATGACTACTTAAATAACTAGGCGCTTGCTTTAAGCGTGGCAACACTCCGATTCGTCGCGAGTCACCATTGTGTGGCTGAATCCGACCCGCATTTCGCCGTGACCCGTGTCACTCCTGCCCTCGTTGACCGCGGAGATGACTGACCGTCCCGATTGTTCCGCACCCTGACTGTTCCCCGTCATGAGGGTTCGTACAAGCAGATAGGGGAGGCAAACTAATGTGGCGGTTGACAGAGCAGTTGGTGGACATTCAGGCCTCTTGCACCTGCCTTGATGCTTGATCGGTCCACGATCTCATTGGCGTCAAAGTTGAGGATGTGTCCCATTTACGCGTCACGAGTTGCCTACCTCCGACCTTGGGTCCAACCTTCACACGGTCAACTGATGCTCGTGCATTCGCGTTTGCAGCCGTCGGTCGGTCTCCCCAACGCAGTTGCACATCCCGCAGCTGCGCTGAAGTGGGTAGACAATGGCTGACATTGTAGTGGTCCAACTCCGAGCGCCTGTCCCAACGCTGGGCCTCTCGCGAGTGTCTGCACGTGCGCACCAGGGCTGCCTGACACTCGCCCACTCCGTTTTCCAACCGACCAATCAGATTCAAGATTGAGTCAGACCTGACCTGTCTTAAGACGCGTTCCCTGAGAGAGACTAGGAGACGCCGCTCGCCGGGCGCCGGACGTGCCTTCGTCTTTTTGTATTCGGGACCGGGCCTAAAGGTTGTGGTAGCCGGGGTCGCGCTCGCGGAATAGGCTGCTGCGATATTTATGGAAGGATCGCATCAAAGCGTCTTGGGACAGGCCACATCTCACTCGGCCTTGAATGTGATTGGTCGGTGGGAAAACCAAGCGGGCCAATGGCAGACAGCCTCTGGTACGCACGTGCATACACGCGCGAGAGACCCAGCGTTGAGACAGGCGCTCGGAGTAGGACCACTACAAGCGCTCCCTTCCCCGACCGGAGTTCGGATGAAAAAGGCGGAGGAAGAATAGTTAGCCTGAGTGAACGCGAAACGGTTATCGACAGCGTGGGCGGCTGTGGCTGGCGGGAGGAGGCCAGGATATCAGGAGCGGCTGCAGAAAGCCGGTGGCGTAATTGTTGAGTTGAACGTCAACAACAAAGCCGTATGCCGTGTCACCGTTTGTGGGGTTGAGTGAAGATATACCGGCGGTAGATGAGGTAGTTACATAGTGGATCATGGGAAAGACGTTCGGGTTCTTGCCCTAATTGCAGGGCTGCCCTGTTGGGTGGGATCAGAACCATGGTCCGAGGTTGTTTGATGGCGCCCGGCTCGTTTCACGACAGGATGTCGGTAACTGAATTCACTACACCGTGGTCACATCAAATGACGCAGGAAAACTGACTTGAAGTTAAGAGGAGAATTCGTAATGATTGTACAGTGGCGTTTTCAGATCACGTCGGATTTATCAATTTCACAGCAACAACTCCTGTGCGCCGACAGGGTATTTTGGACGCATCACCTGCCGACGGATTTTTCAGTCAGGCCTGTGAGAGACTCCCACTACGAGTGACGCGAGGGATCGAGCCACAGCTTCGAGAACCCATGATTTTGGCTGACCATAACCTGTGTTTGCATTCTGCCCCGTTTAAGTAATTTTTACGCGCGGTCGTTGACTCTCAAAAGTTCTTAGAGGAACTTCATCTCATTCACTTTTGCGGCTGGCGGGCGGGACTGAGTGTTCACCCGCCGGTAGGGCGTGCCCCGTGAGATCCTTAGCTGTGTGCTGATCACGTCCCTCGTCGTAATTTTGACCTGGGATGTCAGTGAGTGTTTGGACGCAAGGGCCTGTGGTATGGACGTGAAGAAATAGGTGACATCAGATAACACGAGCCTCTCGTTTTGATCGAAAGTGCCTTTTCTTTGTCGAGACATTACTCTCCCGCTTTCAGTGTTGCATGTGGGTACGCGATTAAGACATCTCAGCATCTGGAATAGCCAATTTACAAATCCCTCTGTGTGTGGGTGTGCCTCGGAGCGAGAAGAGGGCTTGAAGGAGAACATCTGGCTTGTGTACTTCTGGGAGACCGTAGAATTGAGCCATGGCTGCTACTGTGGATTTTGCCACATACCAGTCTTTGATGGCAATGACCTTCAGCCGAGCCAGGGACTCATTGACATTTGCCAGTAGTGGCTTCAGACTGGCGACGTCGCTGACTTCGTAGTAACCTAGGTCGACAAGGAGGATGAGAGCTTTGTTTCAGTAGTGCACTTTGCCGTGGATAACGGTTGAACAGCCTTTGCTGAACGGCACCGACTGGTTACGCATCAAACAAAGTACGCCCACATAGCAGGAGCTATGCGAATGACCTTCTAGTCTCTGGAGGCGATTAGGCGAAAAATAACCACTAGAAACGTCAGACCTCCAATAAAACTCTCCCAGCGGACGCCTCTTCTTCTTTTGATAGGATACTTTGTCTGACCGCCCTACGGGGAGGCGTGGAAACCTTCAGCAGATGGCGAATCCTGATTTGATGGCCGCTTCTTCGCAGCACGTTCACCTGCGACAAAATGTCCATGTTGTAACGCAATCCTATGTCTGTTTGCCGATCCTCTATCATATAATTATCCGACCCAGTACCCTCCATTCACCTACGCCCTGATACTGACGGTAATTTTGTTTTTCACCTCACCCACTCCCCCCCCCCCCCCCAAAAAACAAAACCCCAGTTACAGAATAACTTCTACTTGCGCGCATTTTCTTATTTATCATTTTGACAGCAAAAATAAATATACAGACCTGAGGAGCATTTATTGAAAGCTAACGAAAGCTCGCCGAATTATCTCTTGTGTTCTCTATCTGCAAATAGGGCTCACCAACGCTCTGCCCATCTCTAAAATAAAGTGGATCAGGCCATAACGAGCTGTGATAAATATGCGAGGTCAAGGCTACTCTTTTTAGACTGGGAAAGCTTGAAGTCCAATATCGTCCTCTAACCCTCTCATTCTATACCGCTGACTTCGCGCGTAAAAACACCACAAAAGGTGGACCATTTACTGAACTCATTTATCAATATCCGCCAGATATAAGACCCCAAATCGCCTGCTTGTTGCTGATGGGCGGGGCTGGGCTGGAAAGGCGTTCGCAGTTGAAGGTACTCGCAGACATGCTTTGTCAGCCCGACCTAAACGGTGCCGCCTTGATGAGCTGATGTTGTATCTTTGTAAGATGCATACGTACTACTACCACTACTACTACTACTACTACTACTACTACTACTACTACTACTACTACTACTACTACTACTACTACTACTACTACTAATACTACTACTACTACTCCTACTACTACTACTACTACCACTACTACTACTACTACTACTACCACCACTACTACTACTACTACTACTACTACTCCTACTTCTACTACTACTACTACTACTACTACCACCACCACTACTACTACTACTACTACTACTACTCCTACTACTACT
>CACRXP010000006.1:1234601-1250034 GCA_902702965.1 Spirometra erinaceieuropaei | reverse complement strand
CGCGACCGAGGATGCCTCCAGGTGGCCTTCTCTCGCTCCGGCAGACAGAAGAACGTGTTCGTCAGCATGAGGCGGTGTTCTGCGCAGGTGCGGAGAAGCAGCAGACCATTGTCGTTTGAGCCGCGGAGACCGTGGGGACCCAGCACTCCTCTCCAGGCAGTATGGTCTGTGCCGACGCGGGCGTTGAAGTCGCCAAGGACAATCAACTTGTCCGCCTTCGACACAGTCGCCAAGAGGGCGTGCAGGTCCTCGTAGAATTTGTCTCTGACGGCGTCGGGGTTGGTCATCGTCGGAGCGTAGGCGCTGATGATGGTGGCGAATTTGCCTCCCCAGAGAGGCAGGCGGAGGCTCATCAGGCGATCGTTGATGCCCTGCGGCAAACAGGGCAGTCGTCCCACGATGTCGTTCCGAATGGCGAAGGCGACGCCCGCGTCTCGTCGCTCTGCCCTGGGTCGACCGCTCCAGAAGAAGGTGTAGCCGGCACCTACCTCCTCCAGTTGGCCTTGTTCGGAGAAACGGGTCTCGCTGAGTGCGGCGATGTCCACCTTGTAGCGCGCCAGTTCTCGTGCCACTAGCGCCGTCCTCCGCTCCGGTCGGTTGCTCCTCGGATTGTCTAAAAGGGAACGAACATTCCAGGCTGCCAGAGTGAGCGCGCTCACCCTGCCAGTCTGGTGACAACGAGTGGGGCGACGGGAAGGAGATGGAGAAGAAAATGACGAAGGAGAAGAATAGGCAGAAGAATAGACCGAGGTAGAGGAAGAAGAGGTAGGATGAGGAGAATGAGTATGGTTGTTGTTGTTGTTATTGGTATTGTTGTTGTTTCGATTTTGATTGTTTCGACCATGTTTAGACGTCTGCGGCCCTGGCTAGCCTGGAGACGGCGTGGTACCCAGCAATGTTTAGGCCACCTTTTCTAGGCCCTTCGCCTCGTGGGGGCTGGCAGTGCCATCCCTGAATAGGGCTGCCATGTGCCGTTGTGGCACGGCCGAACTCCACTATGGGACCACGACTTCGGGTTGTAGTGGAGAGCGACTCGAATTCGCCGTAAGCCGCGGTCTCCGTCCGCGAAGGTGGGCGCGTCAAGGCGGTGTCGATGTGGAGATCCATCCCGTCACCGGCTGTCGAGCGACGTGCAGAGACGAACCACGTCACGACGGTGCCGACGCAAGGTTCCATCCGACCTTCCATCCAGCGGAATCCGCAAACCCTGTGCACACGGCACAACGCACAGGGCCCCCTCACCTGGTTTAGCCCGCCGGTCGAGACGGTTGCCCGGGGTGTGGCCGCTGAGCAGAGCCCAGCTACGTGGAGCCACAGGTGAGAGTTGAGTGCCAGCAAGTGGACGCTAGGCGCAGTCTCACCTGCAAGCAAGTGAGCGACCACCACGACCATTACGTGAACCCACCGCTGACACCCCTACACCCCACTACTACTACTACCACTACTACTACTACTACTACTACTACTACTACTACTACTACTACTACTACTACTACTACTACTACTACTACTACTACTACTACTACTACTACTACTACTACTACTACTACTACTACTACTACTACTACTACTACTACTACTACTACCACTACTACTACTACTACTACTACTACTACTACTACTACTACTACTACTACTACCACTACTACTACTACTAGTACTACTGCTACTACTACTACTACTACTACTACTACTACTACTACTACTACTAATACTACCGTAGAACACAGACCATCAGGACTGCCTTTTCCTGATCTCCAGACAGGTGCCCAAACATACACGTAACTACCAGGCCACCTCACACAGTTGGAGCACTCACTTCGTCACAGAACCCGCAAATCCGGACTTGACGGCGGATCCTTGTCACTGGAAGCCCTGACTAAGAGGTCTAAATAAATCCTTCTCGCATAAGAGAACGGGCAGCCCAGTCCACGTAGACTACTTGCATCCAAAGAGGGCACTTTATACGCCCTTCTTGTCATTAAGGCAGGATGCCTCAGACCGTCTTCACAGAATGCATGGGAGCTTATTACCCACCCTTACACTAAAACAGAGAATGTACAGTCTGTGAGCTAACTCGTGAAATTTCGGTCGAAATTACGACATTCGTTCCCTTTTCGAAAAGATTAATTAAGAAGAGCTGTACAACTAATCATTTTACAGCATAAATCTATGATGATCCAATTACCTCAGGGTGCCGGTTTTCGAATGAACTTCTTTCCGACTGCATAGAAGAACTATACTCTGCAAAAATGACTACGTAAGTAGCATGCAATTTTCTCATTGACTTTCGATGCCCTTAGAAGTAAATTATATTTCATGAAAAACATGCATAAAAATTGTCATTCTTTCACCCTTTCGGTAGAAAATTACGTCTTCTTCCAATTTTATTCTCGAAGGAAGGGCTTGATTCGGTTTTAAAAAACTTTTCCAATTCCCGAATAATTTGGAACCCGCTCTACCGTAACACTTGCATTCAGGGTTTCTAAACTACAAGCCGTATATTTTCCGCGTCCGAAAAACCGTAAATTTATCTAAGGTATTCAGAGGAGATCATATGGGCGTCATAGAATTTAGCAGTGGATTTTAACCATATTTTTGGCTTTGAAAGCAACACTAGTAAATGCGGAGAAATGACGTTTTATGAACGGTCATTTCACGGTATTAAAAAATCTCACAAATTGAAACTTTTTAAACCAAATTATACCCTTCCAGCGAGTAATAAATTGTAATAAGACGTAATTTCCTACCGATTGAACAAAACAATGAATATTTTTATGCCTGCTTTCCATAAAATATAATTGACTTTTTAGGGGCATCGAAAGTCAATGAGAAAAATGCACGCTACGTAAGTAGTCATTTTTTACAGAGTGTAGTTCCTGCATGCAGCCGAAAAGACGTTTGTTCGATAGCCGGCCTCCATAGGTAACTGAATTATTATAGAATTATGCTGCATGATGGTCTTACAACCCTACTTAATTAATCTTTTCGAAACGAAAACGCATTTCGGTTGACATTTCATGAGTTAGTTCACGTACTGTAGACCCACTAGGACGTACACATCAAAATAACCCATCACCAGGGATGCGGTTCACATCGGTCTTGCCACCGCAAAAAACGTGTTATGTAAAACCGAAACGCAGTAGAGCAACGGGCAAAAGCGAAAGGAAGACTTGACAACGCACGGCACCGGAAGTCAAACCGACCGCGAAATGCAAGCGTTCAAGTCAACCAATGACCGGTCGAACATTCTTAATTCTCCCAAAACGGGATCCAGGCGCAAGAAACGATCAACCATCAGCAGGCCAGAATGAGTTTAGTTTTGACAAGCTGTGCTAAAAGGGCTCGCAGGGGAAAGTGGTTGCTCCCGGAGCTCCGCCTCCTAGGGGGACATAACCCAGTGGTCTCCATGTGTGCCCAGGCTATTTTATGCTTGATTTACCCCTTCCTTCGCATCCTGATCGTCCGGCACATCGTTCTTTCTCTCTGCCAGATAGCAGCGTGGCTCTCGAAACAGAAGTTGTGCCATGGAGCTAAGAAAGCATGGTGGGATGTGGTTATGCAGCTCCAACTGGTGGACAAAATACCGATGGGGTTGTAGCGGGCAGCCATCATGACCGGTCTGACGTCATTGTTCAAGACCTCGCCGCCTCAAGGTCATTCACGCCTTTGCAGTGCGCCGTTCCAGACGCTCTGACCTGAAGTCACACGACCGACAGCTCGGGCATACCTGCGTCCGCACAGCCACAGATGCCCACGAGGCCACTTGATTGCATCGCCCCCCTGAAACCACAACCAAGCCACTGTGACACCACCCCTCGGCAAATGCAACACACGTTGACTGGCCACCACTTGAGCTTGGCCGACGAGCCTACAGAAGCCGCTGCCGCCACTATCTCCGGGACTCTCAGACATGACTGGACGCAGTCAACACCAGCCCTGGCTTCGCCAGTGGCCACTGCCGCCTGAGAGGACAACTCCGGGTTCTGTGCGTGATAAACTCCTCATTCTGGTGCCTTCCGTCTTCTCCTTCCAATCTGGGACTTGACTTGATAATTGTAGCTCACAGACTACACACATTCTCACTGCTGTGCCGCTAGAGGGTTATGGTCGGGACAACTATTTCCCAACCACTCAAAGTACAACCGCGCATTCCCAATAGCTTTTCTTTTGCATACAACTACTTGACCTCGTCGCCTGTGCGTTCCCCGGTTCCACCTGTAAAAACCCCCATTACCACCGGTCCCGTATTACAAGTGGCTAGAGTTTGTGTACTTCAGGTGGGGCTACGTAACCACATCTTACCGAAAACATCAGTCCCCTGGCCCGGAGAGATTCCACAGTGGATCGAATAAACCAGTGTACCAACTCCACCCCAGTCGGGGACACCAATGTACCTTATGGGGACGAAAAGCGATTGAAGAAAACAACCGGGGCGGATTCGATCTTGGGCAGTCGTGTGCCTTTCATTTCTGAGGACTGACAGTGGACCTGTTTATGCATTCCAACGGCAGGCGAGACCGGCATGTATAGACCTATTGCCCTGTTTACACTGTTCGGGTGTGTTGCGACGCCCGCGAGCTGATGTCGCATAAACTCTCGACAGGATTGGAGGGCTTCCCAGCCAGCCAGCCAGATGAGCCAAAAGTTCACGCAACATACCAGGTGAGCAGGGGCAGCATCTGATTGGTCAAATTTCAGTCTGACCTTGGATTTTCTCCTCTCGCCCTATATATGCAGTCGGAGTACGTCAATACAGATTTTCTTCCGCCCTTACTGTTCGGTTCTGATTGGGGGATTCGATCAAGGTGAGTTATCGGGCGTGAGATTCGGATAGAGGTCATCGATGCATGACGGATCTGTAGTGCTGCCTGAGTAAAGGTTGGTTACGTCAAAAACAAGTGCGGATTTCTTCACCCATTCACGGTCAACGAGTGGTGGTCCAGAATAGGCGTTGGCGCCAAGACCTGGACGATAGGGTTTACAGACAAGTGGTGGACGCTCAAATGCACAGACGGGCTTTGGGTGTGAACTTGAGCAGTCAGAAATATCCATGTTAATCGGGAGATGATTTCCCGATTTAAACATTTACGCAAATTGATTTATCGTATAATTGTAGGAAGTGGTGTCCTAGTGTAACTGAAGCGACCGGCCCCAATCAACCTGCGCGTGTGAAATTCCGTGATCGACTTTGAGAAAATCATATTGCCGTTCATAAAACAAGCCTTTACGGCTACACCAACAGAAAAGAGTCATGAAAATTTAGGGTTTTAAGTACGGAAAGGGACAATGTTAAAAGGCGATAACTGCAACATAAACTTGTCGTCAAATGCTTCATTGTCATTAAAATTCACAGCATATATGTACTGGGAGACCGCCAGCAACACTGCCACAAGAGGTGGTGTATACGCGTATATATATGTATATACATAGATTGTGCATGGCAGTTGAAGTAAATGCGTAGGCAACCACGGGGCAGCTAAATGCTCCGAACACCGTGCACTCCGCCCCGGTCAGCGCACCCGAAATAATTTACAGAAACAAATGCATGGATAAAAAACCGTCGTTTAAGCTGCGCGACAAAGTAGAATCTAAAAGAACTTTCAGCGCGAGATTATGTGAGTTAATTTAACCACAGATAGCGAGTCCGGGAAGCAGTGGGTTGGCGATGGGGGTAAGGAGGGGGGGAGGGCCAACAGGTGTTTATCGCAAGCTAACACTGAAATTGGTTGCGCGGAGGCCAAGCTGCGGATCACTGGCGCTGCGATGCGGTGTACGAATGCAGAGCAGTCGAAGGCCAACGCCGGAGGGCCTACCGGCGGTGGTCCCGACAACAGTTGACCGACAGACAGAGGGTCTGCGAGACAGCGGGGGCGAGGAGTGCCGCGTGGAAGGGCTTACACTGCTTACACAGCCCGGCATCACGTAGGGCTGCAATTCGAGCGGCAGCAGTCTCCGCACCTGGGCAGCTCGACGTCTGAGAAGACTACTGTGCGGCCGGCGACAGCGACGCCGTCTTCCCGACTGCCGCTGCTGCTGAGAATCAATTACCAGCGATGCTGTGCCGATCTTAGATTCTTCGTCTTCTTCTTCCTCCTCCTCCTCCTCGGTCGAGGAGGAGGAGGACGAGGAGCCAGCGACCGCGGAAGACGGAGCTACTGACTCAGAAGCTCCGCCACTGGAGCTGGCGGGGCTTCCGGCAGAGGAAGAAAAGTCACCCTCCAAGTCCGCTTCACGCAGAAGCTCCTCTTCCACGTCAAAGGTAGCCGAGGTGAGACAGTCCACACTCTGAGAGCGCGCGTGTCCGCTGGCAAGTGACCAAGGTATTAGCAGGCGGGAGCCATGCTGCGGCTGCTGGTAGGAGCTGGCATTGGTCTCCTCATTGTCGCCAATGTCACTTTCAAAAGCCTCCGAGTTCATGTCAGTGGTTGGAAGATTGCCAGCTGCGACCGCAGCAACAGGCGGAGCGTGGCGTACAGGTTGTGGATCAGGCAGCAAGAAGAGGGGTTTTGAGGAGCCAGCAGAGGGCGCGAGACTGTCGCTGTAGGAGACGGCTTCTTGGTCTACAAGTGGATGGAAAGAGAGGTGGGGGCTGCCAGTACAAATGCCAGAAATAGACACGCGCGTAAATTATAATGACCAGGACTGACCCTCGCTGTCGACTGAGAGAACGGAACGCCAGCCAAGGGCTTGGAATCGCTGACAAATGCGACGGGCCTCGTTTACAATCTCCTCATCAAAGGGCGTCATGATGCTGCGGGAGGGTGGGTAGGCGCGCGAACGGCTTACAGAGTGTCCGGGTTTCCAGCCCGACGGGTGATGGCGTTGCTGATACTGGTGGTGTCCGGGAGGAGTCCCTACAGAGTTCTGAAGAGCTGCGTCGAGCCGCTGCCGCACCACCACCATGGGAACATTGCGGTGGCGCGAGCGACTACTGTAGTCGCCAAGTCTGTGAGCTGGCTGATTTTGGCGCTGTGAGACTCGCCGCTCAGGGCCCCGACCAGAGGGGGCATTTTCAAAGTTATCATATTCAGAGCTGAAAGGAGTGAAATGAACAATGTTTAATAGGCTAGACGAAGGGGGAAAGCTCAAGATGGTTAAAACTGTCGCTCACCAGTAAGTGCCTGAGAGTTTGACTTTCGCTGGTGAAAACGAGGTGTGGGATTGAGGCTGACGTTGCGAGCGCAGCTGGCCATTTTGAAGGGGCTGATAGACTTCAGGAAGTCGGGGCAAATTGTCGTACGTCCCTGCAAGATGAGCAGTGTTCGAAAAACCCTCCACGCGGGCACACTGAAAGTTGGGAAGGCCTACAGGTGCAATATCAGGGAGACAGGAACGCTTGCCATTGTCGGCATTGGCAGCTGAACTTGGCGGCAACGATGCCTCGCTCAGAACAGTGCAGTCACCTCGGTGGGCATTGAGAGACTAAGAACGAATGAACAGAGTATTCAATAGACATAAGTAGTAGTTGTTCGTCATTAAAAAGCGAAAGGGAACGCATTCATGTAAGCCCTACAGAGGGGACTGGGCAGGCGACTTACGTCATTCACGTGACCGTTGTGGGGAAGATCGCAACAGTCGCCATTCAGGCAACAACTAGCTGCCTTAGAAATGGAAGATGGTGCGCAGCTGAATTCAGAGAGGTCATCTTCAATTGGACCACCAGTCTCGACAAGCATGGAGTCAGTCATTTGATTATTCGAGCACGGTTCCATCCCACAACAGTCCACAGTGTCAGGCTGCCCCGGCGGAATGTTGCTTCCACTAAACTCACAGCTCCTGTCCTTCTCTGACATCCATGAACTTTCCATTCCGGAGGGGGGTCTGGTCATTTCTTCGTCCATTTCTGACCTACTGGGAGGGGAGGGTGAGCGAGAATTCTGTGTGGCCTCATCGTCGCCGAAATCAGTTGTCATTCCATCATCTGAAAGATACCAGCAACAGGGTTATCAGAACAAAGAAACGAGTTAGGAACGACGGAAGCAGACGTCTGTTAGACCATCGGATATTTCCATCACAGGCGAAGGTACTCACAATCGGATTGTCTCCCGACGGAAGGAATGACTCGTGTACTCATGAGGTCGAGAGAGACAGAGGTCTTGAATGTAGCGGACGGCAGACGACTGGTTTTCTGGAAGGGAAAACAATTAAATGATTGGGTAAATAGCTACTGACAACCGATTAGTAGACAAATTAAATAGTAAAAGTAAACCCACACTATCGGTGGTAGCAGAGGTCGGAGCAAAAGGGTAGGATTGGAACTGCTGATTGGAGGATGGTTGTGAAGGGCTGTGCTTTAGGAGAGCAGTCGGTGGAACGGCACTGAAATTGGCTGGCGGGTCGTAAGAAAGCCCAGTGGTGAAGTGGAGAATGCCCAGAGGAGTGCTTGGTCTCTTGTAATTGGGGAAAACCGGTCCATCACTGCGACAAAGATGGACTTGTTAAATTTAGAGGCCAGGCAAGAACAAAAAAAAAAAATAAACGTGGTGGTGGGAGGACGACTTCTGGTAATTTCGGAAGACACAATGACAGTGCCTGAGTAGCAAAGCCATAACGACCTTCTTAGGTTTATTCTTGAGGTCGGTATTTACATCTAATCTTGTAGAAAGGCCGAAGACTATGCGTGCAACATTAGTTTGGGAAGTATGAACGTCCGAAATAAATTGATATAGAAAGGTTATATCCAGAACGTTGGTCACCATCAGCAGATCAGATTCTTGAAGCAAGTTAAACTGTTGGAGCGTTAGGCTCCAGTAGCAATTTCAGCATCATAAATAAGAAAAGGGGAGGAAAGCTGCTAAAATATAGATGTGTACATGAACCTCGTTTTGGCGGGAGTTGCGCAAAAATAGGTTAATTTCAGCACAAAAATGCAAGCACAAGAATGAGTACGTTTAAAAACAGGCGTCTTTCTATTTAACAAATCTAAATAAAAACTTTGAACCCCAGCATGCCCGAGGCTATCAGAAATATCATACCCAAAACGTAAGCGCTTCGGTCAAAATCCCCAAAACAAGCCTGTAGAATTGGATTATCTCATAAAAAGACAGCTGAAACTCACGATGCTGAAACCTCTGATGCAATGACACTGGGGGGTGCCGGATCAAATTGTTCCGACTGGGTCGGGGCATCGGACATTTGCACGTCGCGAAGCCACTGCATGTCAGCTTCCAGATCAGGACAGCAGTCCGGTAAGGTCCACGGAACCTCGGAACCACCGAGGCCGATAGCAGCCCGATTCTTAACCTCAATGTTCAGGAGATTGTTATGCGACTCGGCCAGTGACTCGTACTCATTGTCCGTATAAAGAGGGTTATTGTGGTGAAAAGAGTCCGTAGTTTCTGAACCACCGTTGCCCCTTTTAGGCACTCTCGATGCGGACAAACCGGCTGAGGCGGTTTCAATAGGAGGGCTGCCCTGCTCTCCTTCTGCCTCGGGGTCGGAAAGACTCTTCGAGGAGAGACTAGTTATCTCACCGACGGAGCTGGCACAAGCACGCTCAGCAGCCAAAAAGAGGTCATCTGAATTCATGGATTCTGGTCGAAGGTCTGCTGATTGAGGTGCATCGAGGAAAATAGCCTCCTTTCCGTGGTTCGGAGAATCCTAAGGGGAAGAGTAAAGGGGAAGAAGTAAACGGGTGAGTCGAAGGGAAGCATTTTATAGCTTTCAAAGTTAGCCCGGATGCGGAGATTAACTACACACTGACCTGAACATCGTTGAGGCGACCGGGCACAGCGTAGACATTCGCTGATTTTACATTGGCTGGGTTTGAGGGCCGGATAAAACTGGAGTCCAGGGTATCATTGATGTTATTGGTCACACAGTAGGGGGATGCTTTTAGTACCTTACTCTGATGAACGGACTGTCCCAGGCTAGCGTGTTCAGGAGATTGTCTCGTAGGGGCTGCCAGTCCGTGCACTCTACTGAATCCCATTACCGGGCTGGGACTCGGCGGCAGAAGATGGGGCTGTGCGTAGCCGTTTACAATCTGGACCGGAGTGATGAATCGCCCTACGAAAGCACAGCTAATTTAAATGGTCTACTCATAAAAGCAAGTAGACGTTATTTTAAGATCATAAATTCGTCACCTCTATCAACTGTGTCCTGCATTTCAGAAGGCGGTTTGATGGATGAGGAGGAGTAGTGTTCCACCCAGGCAGGTGTCTCCGGGGTGTCCACGGAAGACGAACGCAGAGCGCCCACGTCCCTGTGTGAGGCAGCCTCTGGACGCGAGGTGGGCGCGGAAAACTTGCGACTGACGTCAGATGGCTGTCGCGAGAGAAAGGGCAGGGGGAAGGCGCAGGGAAACAGTGTCAAGCAGAACATGGAAAAGTTCTTGCGGTGAAATGCTGAGGGGCGGGGAGGTTTGGAACTCACGTTGAGGGTCACCACGTCAGCAGCCACGTAGGTGCGCTTATGGGGCGGAAGGGGTGGAGGGGGCGGCGCGCTGGATGCGAGGTCACCCCCACCAACAACAGGATGAGGCGACAGAGGTGAAGTCCTCTGCGGGAAGCCGACCACCAACTGTTCTGACATGCGATGGTGTAGGCGGCGATACGTGGACGGAGTGACGAAGGTGGCGTCGCCTTTCGCGTCAACCAGGTGCGAAGCGGCCTGCAAAGACGGAAAGTTTTTGATTGAAGCAGATTAACTCTCCAATAGCTTAGATGCCAAAGTGCGCTGGGTAGGATGACCGTGATATTTGGAAATACGGTTAGAGCAACAGCACAGACTATATATATCATCCCGGACAAATGCAATTTGCCACGCCGAACAGCAAGGTAGGTCTATGTGACATACATAGGCAGTGCGTGACCGATAATAAGCATGCCTCAAGCGTCAAGCGTTATCGCCATTCCCCAAAAAGAAGCCACAGATGGTTTTCGCGCCTCAAAATCGATAGCACGTTCCAAGACTTCAGGTCCCGCATGCTATTCAGATGAGGGCGTCGTGCGGAAGAGGAGCACCCAGAAAGGAGGAGGTAAGTTCAGCTCCCCCCGAAGTGGTCATACAAAAAGAAAGACTCGAGGAGACGGAAACTGGCGAAATCACATCCTCCCAATATGAGAACCCAAGATGACTTACACGTTCTTGGCGATCGATACTGCCTCGCTGTCTGAAGGGATATTGACTGCGGCCACCTGGGACGAGAGAGGCCTTCATACGGCGCACAAACGAGGCAAACTGCTCCAATTCGGAGACCTCTGCGGGCCACACATAGATGCCACGGTCGCCGTCCAACTCAATCCGACATCCAGTGCTGACTGGTAGAGGATCCGCCAGGTGCGACTTCGCCAGATCGGAAACAAAGCGCGTTGAGGCGATAATCACGGACTGATCGGTAGACAGACTCTCGTGGAGGGTCGAACCGTCACCCGTTGTTGGTGCCGAAGATTGCTGGTGGGAGATAAGGCGCAAGGCATATCCCAGGGTCTCCTCAAGGACAACGAGTTTGGGTCGGGTCTGGCCCACAATACCCATGATCGTGGGGCCAACATGAAGTCCTGAAAGTCAAATTGAGTGGTGAAGTTAAGTAGCCGATCCCGGGGGGAAATAAATTATTTTACGACAACAGAAGTATCTGCCACAGACAAGGGACGGAAGAATACAAGAACAAAGAAGCATATCGTTTCAAAAAAGTTTCTAATTATGAGATTATTGAAGACAGTGAAAGGCCCATTCATAAAACACCGTGTCTCTGTATTTACTAACGTTGTTTGTAAAGTTTACGATGTGGCTCAAATCCATTGCCAAAATTTAGGAACGCTATATGGTCTCCCCTAATAGCACGTAGAAGTGTATGATTATCCTTACGCGAAAAGCATACAGCTTGTAGTTTGAAAACCCTGAATGCGGGTGTAAGGACAGATCGGGTTGAAAATTATTCAGGAATTGTAAAAAAATTATGAAAACCGAATTATACCTTTCCTTCAAGTAGAAAATTTGCAGACGACGTAACTTTCTATCAAATGAGTAAATGAATAAATATTTCTATGCATGTTTTCTAAGAAATACGTTTGAACTTGACAGGGCATCGAAAATTAGTGAGAAAAATTCATACTACTCAAGCAGTCATTTTTTACGGAGTCTAGTTTTCGTAGGCGGCCGGAAAGAAGTTCCTTCAAACGCCGGCATCCTGAATTATCATGGAGTTATGCTGCATGATGATAAGTGTCACAACCCGACGTAAGTAATCTTTTTGAGTCGAAAACGTTTTTCAGAATTCCGGCTAACGTACATGGGTGATTACTGTGCTGTACAAACGGCCAGCGGGCACTTGGTCGAAATCCACGAAAGCGCTTTCAACTAGAAGGGATTACCATGATCGGATTGACATGCAAGAAGACGGAGGAAATGATAAAACCGTCGAGGACGACGACGTGCGCACAGAGTCAGCGAAGAAATGTGCAAAAACGAAAATGGGTTAAAAATGAGGCAGCATCTACCGCACTCTCTCCTCCCTCACCCACTTGGAGGCGAAAAGGAGTCAGGACGACTGAAGGCGAGCTCGGGTGCAACGACTGACAAAGTTAGGTAACCCGTCTACGCGTGCCACAAACGGCCTTGCTCCGGACTGCATGTGCCCAGCTTTCGATCTCAGATCTTGCATGTGTGAGGGTGCCACAAAGGTCACATTACGAGATACCTAGTAAGGTCCTGGGAAGGGCAGGGTAAGTCCGCGCCGGTCGATAGGCGCGCACAGTGAGCAAATCTGATGCCTGGCTTAATCCGGCGCGTCTTCAAGGCAGCCCGCAGCGGAGGCCAACATGGAGGGCGCAATGTCAATCACAGAGTCTAGCATTCTGACAGTTATATTGAAAATATCCGCCTCCACGCAGCAGGATGCTATTTGACAATTCAGTAGGTTATTCGGTCCTTTTTAATGACGAAGCAGTCAAACATATGGTTGAGCTCATAAGGCAGCCTTGTCATAAACCGAAAATACCTTAATAGCAGCTGAATTTGAGAAAGAAGTTCCCCCCCTTCCTTGCAGCGCTTGCTTGACGGTGGGCAGTCTATAGGCTTCCGCGACCTCATGTATGACAAAGTAGTCCGAGCACTCAGCTACGTGAACACACCTTACGGATGGAGGATGACACCTGACCTGCGAGAACGGCGGGATCAAATAATGAATAGGGCTCTAACACGCAATAATTTCAATTTTTAATTGTTTTTTTTGCCGTATTGCATGCACAAATCGTAGTTTGAACCATAACCTAGCAATGTTTTCATATCAATCAGCCTTATTATTTGAACAGGTCATGAAGCGAAAGGAAACAGCTGACGAGCCGACGCTATTTTGTTACATTCCTGAATACCGCATTTTGCAAAGCTACGCTTTCCTAAAATGAGACAACATTTAATTCAAAACGTCAACAGCGTTAGTCGGGGGGTGGGTGTTGTTGCACTTTATCCGAGGTATGTAATCATTTTCTCCAGAAGACAGAGGAGGAGCGCGCGATACCCTCTCGGCTACAAGATTGGCCGCAAACTTTACCTTAATCTTACTTACAACCTGTCTATTGCGCCAGTGAAACCTAAAGGGAAGTAAGTTTGAAAAATGAAGCAAACCACAGGTCACTGATGTACAATCATATGCAAGCTCATATAGGTCGGACATACCAATCTCCACGGAATAGAAATCATCAGAACGCTTGGCCTGAGATCGCAGCTCATCAAATATACGCCTGATGAGTTGTGCAAAATAGGCCAACTGGACCAAATGATCGCCTGCTTTACCGTTGCCCTGAAAGGACAAGGAGATCAAGGAATCAGCTCAGCACAATAGGCTATTGACAGGGAATGGCTAAAAAACACAGACATGGGCGCATACCTCCGAGTGTGGTGGACAGAGGCCATTAGCAAACACCAACGTAGGTCCCACACAATAGACCTTGAGCAGTGTGGGAAAGTCACGATTTGCGAAGGTGCTCATGAATTTGGCGTCCTTTTCCAGGGTCCTCACAGTATCATCGATCAAGCTATCACCCGAGTTATAGGCTCGAGGGAATCCACCGATCGCCAAATCATCAATTAGGCAGATAAGTTTATTGAGACGGCGCACGCAGTCGGCCACGACAGTTGCCTCACGTGAACGATGACTGTTGCTGCTGAGAGAGTTGTGACGTTCGAGGCGACCACGGACGGTTGGCCCGGCACGAATGGTAACGGCCATCACACCAGTGTCATCATAACCCTGTGAGACCAAACCCAGGGGGTTGCCATAATAGGGGTCCAGAAGATCTACCAGGTTGTGACGGGGAGCACAGTTGGCTAGAAGTCGAGCCAAGGCGAAGCGGGAAGCGGTGAGCTGACGCTTCTGGCGCAAGATCTGTGTTAAACCCAAAATAAAAACGACACGTGTTAAGGCTACTCAAAGTTAGACAGTAGATGGTATGTTATCATAAAAACTTACCCGGCTGGCCCACTTATCGGTCCATAGGTTGAGTTTACGAGTCTGCCAAGGCAGGAAACAAACAAGGAGAACGAAGACGACGTGTGCGAATGTAAAATCGGTAAAGACGTGGACCCACAGCAGAGGATGGACTGGATTCAGATGAGGCGGTCTAAACAGAACGATAAAAGGCAATAGGCAAGGTTCAAAGACTGGCAGAAGGTACTTTAAGAATTTGTGGTGGGTTCAGGTGCCTGCAACAGTCACCAAGCTCAACCAACCCTCAACAATGGACAAGAAAGTGAGTTGCTTCAAATAGTCCTATTAACTGATCTAATTTTCGCAGCAACTAAAGCTCAAGGTACTATAAACAACACCCGAAAATGCGCTGGTCGAAAAGAATAATATTCGAAGGAATTTATAGTACTGTGGTGCACGGAACACGTGAACATCAACCCAGGAAAAGACAGTAAGGAATAGCTCCAGCACACCATCCAACTAATTCACAAACGCCTACCTCGGAGATAACAGTCCATGCCGTCAAAGGGTTGCTGCCTAGTCTTTGAGTGCGCAGGTAAAGACTGGCAATCAGCTTATTTCTCAAAAGGCTTTTCAATGAAAATGAAGCATCGCTTTCCCGAAATAAATTTGAACAAGGCAAAGGCGACGAAACATTGGCAGAGAGACGCCCAGCGATCGTTTTTACGAAACTCACTCGTTCCGTTGTGCCTTGCGGGCTCTCTCTCAAGCCCAACCAGCAGACGCACAGCGGCACATGATTGATATAGGCAGAATGTTATTACCGACAAAGACAAGGAAGACTGGAATGGCAATTTCTGGCTTATTAGCGGTCGTCAGCCATTCATACCGCAACCCCGAATTGTGGAACACCTGGAGCTCGAACTCGCGACCTGTTAGTTGGAAGTCTACGCCTTTAACCACGAAGCATACAGGATTTATTGACGTGATAGAATTTCGTGACCTCTCATTCAAACGCACACGGTCATTGCGTATTTATTAGATAAGGCAAACTGTTCA
>CACRXP010000006.1:1221867-1234438 GCA_902702965.1 Spirometra erinaceieuropaei | reverse complement strand
GGGAATGGGGTTATGGTCATTATCGTTCCTTAGCGTGGTAGTGCGAGGTTGATCACGTGATCCAGCTGCTTAGAGAGTTCCGGTTTTACCCTGCGTATTGCAGTGGCCTCGGCAAAGCGCAGGAGACGCCCAGTTGTCGCCCGAAAAAGAACCTTAAATGTAAGCATTCGGTCCACCGTATGGTCCGTATTCACCAGGTGCCATGTAATTGAACTCCTGGATTTCCGCCTTAAGCAGCCACTTTGGCATGTTTTCAGCTGACCAAACTGTCAACTGCCTCTGCGTGCGCCAAATGCATTTGCATCAGCAACTACACGTAAACTCCTAAATACAGTTTGATGTGGCGTGCATCGCCAGAATGTCTTTGGCTGAACTAACTGGAATAACCATAGTAGTGCTTATGAACAGCAATTCAGAGGCGGCGTACGTCCGTCCAATCATGCACCCAAGTCGCCGCCTGACCACATTTGACACACTATTACCCTTCAAAGGGAGGTAGGTGCGCACCGGCTTTTTCAGCAGGGATATTTCCACAGGATTTCCTTGTCAGGGATGGCGATACTTATCGACGAACCTCTCCGGATACCCGTTTCCAAGAAAAACGTTCATTAGGAAACTGGATTCGTCGTCGATCGTACCTGAGGAACAGATCCAAGTGGCTCTATTGAGGAGGCACAAAACCAAGTTTCGTTTTCGCTGAATTGGAATGAAACTGAGGAAGTGCGTAAACTGTCCTTTCCAGGTGGTTTTTCAATATATGGATCCCTGAATGGAAGCATCTGCCCGCTTACGTGCAAGAACGCACCTATCATGTTTCATCCCTCTAGGCCTATGTCTTTAATTGAGCCGTTCACCTTATAAATACGCAATGGCCCATGTGCCGCTGAATAAGAGATAACAAAATTAATATGAAGTTAATAAATCTAGTATGTTTCGCCGCCTTTGCTTTTTTCAGTGAGGGTAATGCGATATTTCGGATCTAGAATGAGTCCTATCAACCGCTTCGCCCTGATTGGCGACCGCCATAAAGGCACACCGCAGGGCGAATTTGATTGACCACTCACGGCACTGGATCAACCTAGTAAACTCCACCCCCCCCCCCTCCCCCGGTACTCGACTATGCCCCGCAGCACAGCTCTTCCCGCATGCGACACTTCTGATCTGCTTAGCTCCTCACAGATTAGAGTTAAAACTTTTGAGGGCGGGGGGGAAGATGCAGACAAAAGCGGACCTCATGTCAACATCAGTGGGCTCGTGGAGAGCGGAGACATTGGAGCCCGCGTTACCGACGATGGCAGCTGGAGCGGTAAACGCTGCCCGCCAGGCTACGGAGGCCAGATGCAGGAGGGAGAAGAGGCCGGAGAGGATGCCAACCATGCAGGGCGAGGGTCCAGAGGCGTGGGAGTTGAGAGAGTCAGCAACCAGGAGAGGAAAGAGGAGAATGAGGCAGGCCGGCAGCGTTGAGACCTCTATGCAGGGTGGCTGCAGCCAAGGCGTGCGGAATTCGATTGGTGCCCCTTCACCCTCCTCCAGGGGTGAGTGTCGCCAACCCGTAACACCGATCCTTCCAAGGGTCTGGAGAAAGGCAGGCAGCAAGAGAGGTTAGCGTCCCCAGAGCGCAGCTTTCGACAGCCAACACACCAAATCTGATGGTTATAAATTCGGTGAGAAGTGCGGGCCCCATCACCAGACGGCACCGCAGATGCACTGGAACAAAATGGTGGTGGGGGGAGGGAGGTGGGAGCGTCTCACGACACGCCGCGTCAGCCACGGCGTCCAAACTCGTCGGTGATTGGTTGACAGGCTCAGGCAGTCTACCAGTGAATGGCAAGGCTGTCACTGAGGGAACCATCCTCACGGCACAGCAGTGCACTGCTCACTCTAATATAGCTGAGTCACTTAAATCTATCGCGACGCAGTTTGGGGGTGTGCCAGCTGACAAGACAACTTCGTCCTCCGTCTTCCAGCTCACTGGTGACCTTTATGGCATTCTCACCATGTTAGATCTGACCTGCGGCCTAAAAGTCTGTAGGCGTCTGCTGTGCCAAGATCAGCAAAGCGTGGCGCTCACAGTCTGCTATGCGCTGGCAGTTCTCCGACACCTGGTTCCCTGTCGGTAGATGCGCTCCAGCTGGGTGTACAGATCGTGGGCATGGCTGCCCAGTCATCCTCCTCTTCTTTCTGACCCGTTGTGATGCTAGTTAAAACCCTGGTCAAGTGCTTGTTGTGGCCCAGGGGGTGTAGAGTGGAACGCCAAGGCGCAGGCTCGACAGCGCTATCCACCTGCGCCCTCCCTCAACCTCCGGCCCGGACTCTGTCTTGACACCGGGTCCAGGTGGGGGAGGAGGGAGTGCGGTGGACGCTACGCAAGTCCAAAGTCACCATAGACTAAACCGCAGGCAAATCACCATGCCCGCTACAGCTTGCTGTGCAGCACACGGTGGACATAGTCGGCAACGACGGTCGAACTGTCGTCGATCTGATCTTCACTGGTGCATGTAGTGGGGGATCAGATCATGCGTGGCGCTTGCAGGCGGGATGCTTCTTTTTGTCTACAGGCGCATCCACCGCACTGCCCTGAAAGAAAAACGGGTCATATGGGGATTTGCCGACAAGGGCGAGACAGACTGGAATGCCCATTTTCCGACTAGTTAATGTCGTCCGCCTACGTTTGGCAATTAAGCTGCTGGTGCGTACTCTGTCGCCTACAACGGGGAGTCCTCCAACAGTGCATGGGAGAGTGAAGTGCAGACAAGAAACCCTTAGGCAGGATAACACACAGAGAGGGGTAAGGAAAAGCAGAATGAACACGGTTAACATGTGGGAGGGAAGAGGATACTGTAGTTGGAGCTCGGAGCGCCAAACTAATGCGCCGACAGGCCGTGGTAAGGGCAAGAAAGATTGAATGGATCGTTTCCGGTTGATACACCTTCGTCAGGCATGCCCAGTACCGCGCGCGGGGAGGAAAAAGCACTCGATTTCGACAGTTCTTATCACTAACGTCTGGGGCTCATATCCCGCGGGTCGTAACCCCGAATAGTAAAGCGCCATACCCGTTCCGCTCAACATTCTACACTTTATTTGACGCTATGTGAGGATCCTAAACTAGAACTCTGAGGTGATGAGAAAGGCGAGTGTGTTAAGAGGTATTGCTCAGGTTTCGCAAACACACAGAAGAGAAGACTATTTTAGGGGCACGAGGAGGGGAGTCAAATGTCATCGCAAGCAGGCTTCGATTGGGGTCTGGAGTTCCGTGGGGTGAGTACGTGCGTAATGGTACCTCCGCAAACGCCTCACTCCTTGTAGATGCTCTTGTCGAAGACGCAAATAGCGACCACTTAATTGTCCGTTACCCGGCATTTGATGAGTTCTTCAAACAGTATCGACATCATAGTATCTGGCGTTTCTCCAGGATATCAGCAGATGATCATAGTGGTGATTCAGGTGTTGTTTTGGGCAGACAACTCTACGGTTGCACGCTACCAGCTTACAATTTCTAGTGGACAGACTTCAGAAGGTCATCAGGAGACTTACTTCCTCCCCACTCCCCGCTAACTATGTCAGTAGGGAACTCGGAGAAGTAAAGACTGTGTTGCATCAGCACCCGCTACTCCTGAATGTAGACTTGTCCAAACAGATTGCTATAGCTAATAAATATCCTGCCTATTTGTCAGCCCCCATTGCACTGACTCGATGCCTCTTCAGTTATCATAGGAAGGGGGGAGGGGAGGAAGGGTGTGTCGAATACATCACGACGTGCGGCCCAGTTCTACCTGACTCGCTCCGGTAAGATGACCCAATGGTCTGCCATGTCCAGCTTTCTAAGGTGTCTAGTGGGGACTAGAAAACCAGCACCTTCAACTGCCTCATAAAAGCGTCCTGAAAGGCCGCCTAGGCAAGGTATTTAAGCCCCCTTTTTAAAATGTGGTCGGCTGGCTCCGTCGACGATGAACTAACAAGTTGGCAGTCAGAGGAAATTTAGGACAAATGCCTACGCACTATGCCTTCGTATTTTCACGCCAACATAGCGTCTTTATTCACAGGTAGGGCGCTAGTAATTTCCAAAAGAGGGTGAGGGGGGAGGGCGTCCCTAAAGTGGCGAGCCCGGTTGGGCTGCGCGGATGGAGATGAAAGGATGATCAGCTTCACGAATAAGGATCTCCTTCGGGACTGTGCTAACCAAGCCGGTAACTACGTGCACAGAATATCGCTGGCACGCCTACAATGCCCTAATCATTGCTTCAGATACATTCAGGCTACAGCGCATACCTACCACGGCCGATGCGCCATCGTATTCGTATATCGGTTATGTTTATGGCAGATGCCGGCGGGGCTTTCCTTACAGGCAACGTTTCTATTGGCTTTTGGGCTTCTTTCCAACAATAGCTATGATACAGTTGCTAACTAACGAACATACGTGATCGCCAGAAACTTGCTCATTATGTTGAGGAGTAATGCTCTAGCTGCAGTATACATAACCGGTTGACACTGAGGTTGCAACCTCCCTCACTATCCATTACGCCTTAGTTTGCGCCACGCAGAGGCCACTATCTCAAGCCTAGATTGCGTCATCGTCAGTGAACGGACTGGCAAATGCCCCCCGGTTCGCACCTAGTCACCGCATCGACATAGGCCAGAACTTGCCGCCGCCGCCATCCACACTTAACGGCCATTAACCGTCACCGGTTGCTCGTAGGAGCATCTCGATCACACGGTCCTAAATTATCCCGGCCGGTTCCCGCACCCGATGCCGATGGTTGAGAGGCCCAATTGGACATGCCACTTGACCTCGCAAAGAGGTTAATGCAATTCGCGAGTTGTCTGACCACGCGGGGGAGTGGGGGGGCAGGGGTAGACACCTACTCGGACAGTCGCGATGACGCGTTAGATGTATCCGGGGGGGGGGGATGGAGAGTAATTCCACTGTGACCCCACTTGCACCCAGCTCCCACATCCGGCACGATGAAACCGCGGTAAGCACAGCGGCCACAGTCCGCCAACCGCGCCGGCCGACTGACAGAGAGGGCAGGATAGTCAGCGAAGACTTTGTGCACGAGGTCCGGTTCGGTCACAGTGGAGGGAGAGGCGGTCGTGCTGTGGCACGCGTAGACGGGCGCTCTTTTCCAGGTCAGCTACTGCGCCCTATATAATCTCCAATACTACTGACCTTGTCATGCCACTGGGAAGCGGAATCAACGAAAGTCTCCCTCCTTGTGGCGCACCGTTTTCGCAGAACAACACACCACCTCCCGTGGGGAGCAGTGGTGACCACCGGCTTGTTCGCACTATTGGCACCCTGGCGACATCTCGCCACGCCGATCGACGGCTTTCACAGATATTACTGTGTACGGACATGTTCTTTCTTCTCTTTCGTTTGACCACTACTCAATTAGCCACCAGTAAGCACACGGTAGGGGCCACCGGCGTGGCGTATGCCAGCGCCCTGGATCCTGAGGGAAAACCAATCAGAGCCCTGCGCTTAGTGATACGTTATGGGGATACACCGTGCCTCAAGCATGCAGAATCTCCAGGAGGGACTAGCAAGGTAATATTAAATACTGTTTGCCCAAAAAGACGAATGTTTGGCCGAGGCTGGTCAGCATTGTTCGCGTAAATAGACTAACAGGGTTCAGTTGAAATGTAAGCAAGGCAAGCCGAGTGAGTGAGGGTCAGAGATTCATGCGAGTTAAATTACAGACAATTAGAGGCAAGCGTGATGAATAAAATGTCCAAGAAGGACAAAAACGTCATGTTTGGTGCAATACTCTAGGACCATTAGTCCACCCACGTGGAAGAGTCCACGTAGGCTGGAAAACTACAATGCACTGCGTGGTCTAAACATGCAGAGGATATGGACATTTTAGTTGGCTTCGTTTTTGTGCATTGCAACTCTTAAGACAACTGTCGGTGCGCATTTGCAGGCCTCCAGACTTGTCCAACGTAAACAGTGCACCATGCAAAACAGACAGGTACTGACTGCGGACTAAAGACCTACGGTAGATGTGCTAACTCATGAAATGGTAACCAAAATTCTGAAATTCCTTTTTCGACTCGAAAAGTATACATAAGTAGAGTTGCAATAATAATCCTCGTGCAGCGTAATTCCATGATAGTTCAGTTACTTCATAATGCCTACTTTTCAATGAACGCTTTTCCAGCCGCCTGCAAAAAACCAAGCTCTGTAAAAGTGACAACTAATGTAGCATGAACTTTCCTCATTGATTTTCGATGTCCTTATAAATTCAAATATATTTCGTGAGAGACGTGCATAAAAATATTCATTTTTTACTCATTTGGAAAGTAGAATTAAGTTTTGAAAAAAGTCTAATTCCGGACTAATTTTGAATCCGACCTGCTGTTACACTTGCATTCAGGGTTTCCAAACTACAAGTGGTATATTTTCCGTGTAAGGGAAACCATATGGTATTAGGAGGAGACAATATGGGGTTCACAAAATTTACCAGACCATTGGAGCCATATTGTAAACTTTACAGGCAACATTAGTAAGCGCAGAGACACGATGTTTTATGAACGAGCATTTCACGGTCTTCAAAATCTCATAATTGTAAACCCTTTTAAAACCGAATCATACCCCTCCTTCCGGGATCAGATTTAAAGAGGACGTAATTGTCTACCAAATGAGTAAACCAATGAATATTTCTATGCATGTTTTCCGTGAAATATCTTTGAATTTATCAAAGCATCAAAAATCAACGAGAGAAATGCTTACTATATAAGTAGCGATTTTTTTGCAGTGTAGTTTTCGTGGGCGTCACGAAGGAAGTTCGTTCAAAAGCCGCATCCCGAAATAACTGGATTCTTAGAGGATTATGCTGCAAGATAATTTATATTACACCCCTACTTAAGTAATCTTCTCAAGTCGCAAACAAATTTCAGAAATTCGGTTAACATTTCACGAGTTAGCACATCTACTGTAATTCTCCTTCCTCCTGTTTGATATGCACGAGGTTCGTGGGGATGGAGACTTCGAGAAGTGTTCATACGGGGTCCTCAGTGTAGTTCTTGGGCATCACTGTACTGCGCATAGGCCACTACCGTGAGATTGTTCTCATGCTCTCGGTACTGCTTTATGATGAAATGCCGACCGAAATTTTGAAATATGTTTTCAATTCGAAAAGATTAATTAAGTCGGGTTGTCATATCAATTATCTTATCCGGTCAGATCAGGATACCGATGTTCGAGTGAATTTCATACCGACTATCTGTTTAAACAAAATCCCGGAAAAATGACTACTTTGGTAAGAAGCACGAATTATTACCATTGATTTTTAGTACCATTATAAATTCAAACATATTTTGTAGAAAATACATATAAAAGTGTTCTTTTACTCATTCGGTAGCAAATAACCTCTCCGTCAAATTCCATATCGAAAAAGAACTATCTTTAGTTTATGAAAAAACGTTCTTAATTCTCGAATAATCTTAGACCCGACCTGCTGTTACACTTGAATTCAGGGTATACAAACCATAAACTGCATACTTTACGTGTAGGGAAAATCATACAGTTCTGTACGTTCTCATGAAGAGGACATGGAGGGCTCATAAAGTCTTGTAAGGGAGGTGGACCACCCCGCCCAATTTTCCAAGTAGCATTAATAAATCTTTTGATGCAATGCTATACGATTGAACACTTCCCGGTACGAACCCGCTGACTTTGGGAATGTCGGTCCGGCGGATTTCAGGTGACCGGCAGATAGTATGACGCGATCTCTTCACCTTTTGCTCTCTCCCGCCACTCACACCGAAAGGCTGAAGATCCATCACTCCTTATGCGATTGAAGAGCGGTATGGATTAGTCAGCCAGACACGCGACGGCTGTGTGAATCATCGCGGTTTGGGGGGAGGGGGACACCAGTTACAGGATGCCACTTTCAGCGTTCGTACAGCGCCGGAATGGTTGCCACGGGCGTAACAATAAAATGAGCATTCACCCTGCACCCACTTCGCTAGGCATCTATGTGATGTACAGGATTACACCACGTCTCATCAGCAACTGGTCGGAGAATCAAAAGTGGACGGTCTTAAACGTGGTTCTAGAGACCCACTGCCAATAGAAGCGAAGAGACGAGTCCCAGGAAGTAGTCTTGAAGAAGGAGACACGACCGCCGGTCTCCCTATATATGCTAATAAATAACAATTTTAAGATAATTAAAAACATTAAAAGAAATGTCAAAGGTAATATTGTGTTGTTTAGAAATACCACGTTTTTTAGAAATGCGAAAAAACCCGAAAATTCCAAAAATGCTTGTCATTGTGTAAGCTTTAGTTTCATACGTACAGAAAGCCTGAACACGCAAACAACTCAGTAAATTCGACATCAAAAGTAGAATAACCTCTGAAAATAATCTTCTACTGTAGTTTACGCCTAAACATCCTTTAAAAATTACAGGTATTTCAGGTATGGCGGTTTGCCTACAGGCCACATTCTGAGCCTAGATTCCAAAACGATTTCCGGAGGATTTGTGGTACTCTTTACGTATTTGACTTCAATGAAATGAGGTTCAGTAAGGCAAACAGGATTACGTCATAAGAACAAACGTCTTCGTATAGGCACATGTTGCCTGACGGGTCAGGGAATAATAAACTTGAGTAGAATCGACAGGTATAATCGTAAACTTACCATTTTGCGCATATAAAGAGATCTATTCTTCTGTGTATTTAATTTGTGTTTTCGTCTTTAAATATATCTGAGCACTTCACAATTTTCGTAGGTTCCAATCGACTGCTCATAAAGACAGATTCTGTGTTTTGTGCTTGTTAAGGTCATAAAAATAAGATGCTTCTTGAATGCGTTTCCCGAAACAGTGAGTATTTAGGCGCTCGTTTTTATGTAGAAAGTCGTTCGGGTCAGATTTCAAGACTCGTCGTCGCATGAAAAGTAAGGTTCAAATGTTCAAAGCTGAAAATGACTATTTAATGGTAGTCATTATTGCGACAAGCGAACAAATTTGTCAAACGGCAGAACAACTTCGCCCGTTTAAACGAAGGATTGTCTGAGTGCGTCATTACCGCACCTCAGGGCACTAAATCGCACAGATTTTCTAATCTGTCTTTAAAAAATCAATAAAATACCTGGAACTACTACTACTACTACTACTACTACTACTACTACCACTACTACTACTACTACTACTACTACTACTACTACTACTACTACTACTACTACTACTACTACTACTACTACTACTACTACTACTACTACTACTACTACTCCTATTATCACCACCACTACTGCTACTAACATTACTAATACTGCTGCTGCTATTACTACTACTACTACTACTACTACTACTACTACTACTACTACTACTACTACTACTACTACTACTACTACTGTTGCTGCTACTACTACTACAACCGACAGGGCAACGAGCCCGTGGCCCAGCGGTTTGCAACGTTGGACGTCTAACTAACAGGTCGCAAGCTCGTGTCCCAGGTGCTCCACACCTCGCGGTCGGATATAACAAACTAGTGACGGCTTATAAGCCAGAAATGGTCATTCAAATTTCCCTTGTCCTTGTCTGCAATGTTAAACCTGCACCCGCTTGCGTCCACTGGAGACGTAGGATTCTGCATGGTGCCTATGATTCATCCCTTCCCCTGGACGTCCTCTCGGAGGCATCCGGATGATGACAACGATGACGGTTCTGACGGGGCCTTTTCTGCAATGACCAGACGATACCCACCAATCGGAAGGGAGTGGTGGTCAAGTCAAAGCTTGACGTTGCATTCGTGCAAGGAGACTGCGGAAATGTGCGCAGGGCCTCTCTTTCTCCCTATGCCTGACTCCTCCAGGCAGCTGCGTTTGCATCTTTGTCACTCCTCTAGACAACTTACCCCCCCCCCCACCCTCCGCCTCCCTTGCCCGCCACGAAGCTTATTAGGCCCCGTTCCGGAAAGCACACTGGTCAGAAGTATATGTATATGCGCGTGTTGAGTCATAGACAGCCATGTCTGTCCGATGGCGTTGGTTAGACGTCGAGTCAGCGTGCGGACACAGATCAGGACTTAAGGCGAATTAGAGGGGAATGGCGTGCGGCGCGCAGAATAGGGATATGGGCTCCGCAGATTGGTCGAACGCACGCACTGTCTGTGGGCGAGCCCGAAAATCCGAAAAAGAACCACTGACTAAACTCATGAAACCTTATTACAAAAACGGATATGGGAATTTTTGGACGTCTTAAAAGTTGCGGCTTTTAATCACTCGTCTAACCTCTTCAAGGAGATGACTTTTTTGTGCAGGGAATGTGTCCACGTACATTTGTAAAGCAAAATGTTCATAGGTTTAAACAAATGTCGATGTTGCGATATATTCGGGCAATATCCTATGCTAGTACCTTTCCCTGGCTCCAGTTGCATATCTATCAGTGTTTTTCCTCGAAAGGAGAATAATGTACTCTCGAGAGTTCTACTAAACAGAGCTTGCCACACTGGAAATTTGATTTTTTGTCCGACCCTGAACATGAAAATCAGTTCGCCATGACAGAGGTTATTTTTTTGAGTCAGGTATTTTATTGATTTTTTAAAGACAGATTAGAAAATCTGTGCGATTTAGTGCCCTGAGGTGCGGTAATAACGCACTCAGACAATCCTTCGTTCAAACGGGCGAAATTGTTCTGCCGTTTGAAAAATTTGTTCGTTTGTCGCAAAAATGACTACCAGTAAATAGTCATTTTCAGCTTTGAACATCTGAACCTTACTTTTCATGCGACGACGAGTCTTCAAATCTGACCCGAACGACTTTCTACATAAAAACGAGCGCCTAAATACTCACCGCTACGGGAAACGCATTCAAGAAGCATCTTATTTTCATGACTTTAACAAGCACAAAACACAGAATCTGTCTTTAGGAGCAGTCGATTGGAAACTACGAAAATTGTGAAGTGCTCAGATATATTTAAAGCCGAAAACACAAATTAAATACACGGAAGAAAAGTTCTCGTTATATGCTCAAAATGGCAAGTTTACGATTACACCTATCAATTCTATTCAAGTTTATTATTCCTTGACCCGTCAGGCAACATGTGCCTATACGAAGACGTTTGTTTCCATGACGTCCCTATCGGCCAAATCATGCGTAATGCTGTTTGCCTTACTGAACATCATTTCATTGAACTCAAATGCGTAAAAAGTACCACAAATCCTCCGGAAATCGTTTTGGAATTTAGGCTCAGAATGTGGCCTGTTGGCAAACCGCCATACCTGAAATACCTGTAATTTTTAAAGGATGCTTGAGCGTAAACTACAGTAGAAGATTATTTTCAGAGGTTATTCTACTTTTGATGTCGAATTTACTGAGTTGTTTGCGTGTTCAGGCTTCCTGTACGTATGAAACTAATGGTTACACAATAACAAACACCTTTGGAGTTTTCGGGATTTTTCACATTTCTAAAAAAGGTGGTATTTCTAAACTACGTATTATTACATTTGACATTTCTCTACTGTTTTTAATCATCTTAAAATTGTTATTTATAAGCATAGACAGTAAGTCCACGCATGGTATCGGTTTACGAGTTAGTCGCCATCATTCGTAAATGTTGACAACTTTCGTCAGTTATGTAACCTACTGTACTCTAAACATGCGTACAATTGCTTTTGGACGTTAACCTACTTGGCTATGGTTACATTTGTTGCAAACGAAGTCGGGCGTTCCAATTGCATGCATTGGCAATGACTATTTTATCTACGTACCAGCAATTTAAACTGCGAATAATGTGTGGTCATGCCCTCACAATGGGCCACATAGGAGATGCGTCGGATCAACACGGGGGCTAGGTGAGGGCACAGAGTGCGTTATCAGAGCCGCACACAAGAAGGCCACAAATGAGAGCGTGGTAGCACGCCTAGGGGTCGACCCCCGCCGCGTCATCCACCATATGGACGACCGGCTCGGACAGTGCACTGGTCCCCGAGAGGGGGGAGAGAGGTCGACTCTGGGCGGTGAGACCCCAGATGAGTCCTTTATGGCGCCCCCATTCAATTGCGATCTGAGCCAATAACTTGTTTCTGCACAAACTTGATTCATCATGTGACGACCTGGTCGTGTGTGGCACGCGTAGACGAGCTATTTAGCTTTGTCAGGGACTGCGCGCGATGCCCCCCTCCGTCTTCTTGACTCTGTCTTGACGTCAGATCCGGGGGAGTGAGGGAGAAGAGGATATGATAGATGTTGTTCAAGTCCACCATCACTATACAGCTGACCCCCACCTATTTGCGGACTTAAATTTTCTCCTAGAGCATATCTAAAATAAGCGCTGATTATTTTCATTCATTGTAGTGACAGTTGAAGGTCTATTTGAACATAGCTTTAAGCCATATATTTTCAGTAGTAATGTTGTAAGATGACCTTAACATAATATTAAAGCGCTGTAACATGATATTTTAAGGTCTGATTGGTGCTTGAACATTAAAGTAGACAAATATAAACGTTTTTAGAGGGGCCTCATATATTCTACCGATGCTCCTTCACTCAGAATCGTACTGTAACGCCCTCTCCTATAAACGAAAGGCACCGAACAGCGTGCGGCCTCTCATCCGCCATGCGACGCGA
>CACRXP010000006.1:1182696-1217402 GCA_902702965.1 Spirometra erinaceieuropaei | reverse complement strand
CGCAACCGAAAAGACAACGAGCCCCTGGCTCAAAGGTTAGGGGCGCCGAACTTCTAACCAACAGGCCGCGGGATCAAGCCCCAGGTGTTCCACGCTTCGAGGTTGGGTAGACTGGCTGACGACGGCTAACAAGCCAGAAATGGTCACTTCAGGTTCCCCTGTCTTTGTCGGTAATGTTATTGCGCCTATATTACGTGCCGCTGTGCGGCTGCTGGTTGGGCTCGAGAGAAAGAGCCCTAAGACACAACGGGACGAGTGAGTTCTGTAACGCGATCCGTGAGCGCCCTTCGGCCAAAATAGTCTCCAAGGTAACTTGCAGTGCTGGAATTTGTGGGGAGAGCGCTCGTTTAGGGATCTCTCCTATGACGAAGTAAAGAGATTTCAGTGGGGCGTCTACGGTAGACGGCCTTTGAAGCAGTAGGAATGGGCAAAGTATCCGAATTTTGACAAGGTGTCCTGCGGACTAGTTGAGCATATCTCAATTTTCGGAGAAAGTGCGTCCTGTTAAGAATGAAGGCGAAAAAACGGTTTGGGAAGAAACGGAAAAGCCAGTCGTCGAGACGACAATCCCTTGCCAATTGAGAAGCAAACAGTTTTCTCAGTTTTCAGAATATGTCGCAGAGCAGTGAAATATCGACAGATAATAGCAATGCCAGAATGACAATGGTACATCAAAATACCAGACAGACGTGTCGGTTGAATGGCAAAAGGGGAAAAGGATGTTCTCCTGGTGCGATCTCAGCTTTTAAGATATGCAGTAAATAGAGAAGTCCAAACAGGGGGTCCCTTGCCCCGGGAAAATGTGCTATGTCGACCAACTCGAGACGGCGAAACATAAATCTCCGAAGTGGGAGAGGATCCAGAGGTAGCAAAGAGAGTAACCCTCTGGCTTTCCTGGCCGTTAGTCGGCATACATGCTCCATTTTACAAAGCGAGCTGAAACTTTTGTCGGAGGGGTGGGGGCGAGGGAACTCCCGCTAAACAGGGCACAGCAGAGGAGCCAACTGAATCTTAGTCAGGTGAACTACGAAGCCATTTGGTACGGAATAACTCCGCTCGCTGACAGACGTGAGACAGCAAGTCACGCACACACAAAACGGATCTTGAAACGAAGCAGGATCAACCATCGGTGTCTTGGAAGAACCCTCTTCGTGCAAATCGGGAGTAGGCTCAGAGGCCTACGCGGCTCTTCATACAAGCGTCGCCCTAACAATTATCTGCGGTTGGCAAATTGCAGTTTGCTCGGCATCGTTTCGCTGCTGAATGAAAGAGAGAGAGAGAGAGATGCAGAATGAAAAATCCGCCTTCGAGGAAAGTCTGAGAAGTCCAAGTTCACTAAAGTCGCCCAGTTTGTAGAAGAAATAGTACATCCTGATGCCGCGAGCGCCGCTAAGATTCGTATAAGAAACGCTGGGCAACGGGTCATATTCAAGAGTTCAACCACGAGTTCAAGGTACGGTGCTGTGACGTTTACATTCTCACAGCCCTGAGACAGGTTCGTCAAGAGGTGACTGCTATCAGGCACGCAGCCCTATCACTTTTTTTTTTACTGGAGAATGCTGGATTTGGCGAGCATACGTCTGCTTTCGATAAATTCCCTTCAGGCCTGTACATTTATACTTAAGAAACGCGAGCAAGTAGAAAAAAGGGGGTGAGGAGGAAAGCAAAGTGACAGCCAATGTCATCTGATTAGCGTCAAGGGGATGGTCAGTACTGGGTGAGGCAGTTATACGCAACCGGCTGGTTTGGCGGCTTTGGGCCATGGCAGATGTAAGGCCCGTATGCGGTTCTTCTGTGCGGACAGAACCGGTCTGAGCAGACGGATTGCAGTCGCCTCCGCCATAGCCAACAAACCTTGCCAAGAGCCTTCGGATAGTTTGGCAGAAGCTTATGAATCACTCAAAAGACCCTTCTGGTATCTACATGGTACTTGGACTTGGTGCGGCTGTGATCGTGCCTGATCTGGCCGGTCCCAATGATGTGACTTATTGTGCCTCTCCACGCGTAACGATTTGGGGCAGCGGGTCTGGACAGCCCGACCCATCCTATTCTCCTACACGGTGGTCTGTGTCTAATATTTGCACGAGGATGGAGCTATTAACGCTCTGTTAACTCCTAATCGTACTAAAAGAGGTTATCTTATTCTTTTGGATAAAGGCCGGTTCGTGCAACCAATAGAGTCCGTCTCACAGCAGCAGATGAGACAGTAAATACACAGTGAGGTTCTCTGGGCAAGCGGTTTGAAGGACAGAGGAATTACCGGACAAAAGACTTGGGCGAACAAGCGCTCCCCTCTCCCCTCCGGAGAATGAGACAAAGGGTGCGGAAAGAAGATACATAGAAAGGCACGATATGCGACTGAAGAATCCACTGTAAGCATTTAGAAAGTCTCTAGGGTGGCTGGTAAGACACCATGAATTACCGGACAAAAGCCTTGGGCGAACAAAGGCTCCCCTCTACCGCGGAAAAAGAGACAAAGGGCGTGGAAAGAACATACATAGAAAAGCATGACGTGCGACTGAATAATCCACTGTAAGCCTTAAGAAAGTCTCCAGGGTAGCTGGTAAGACACCATGTTTTAATAATAATAATATTAATAGTAATAATGGTAGGGGGCGCTCACCGATTGTTTTTACGGAACTCACTCGTTCTGTCGTGCCTTACGGGATCTCTCTCGAGCCCAACCAGCAGCCGCACAACGCCGCATGACATAGACAGAATGGTATTACCGACAAAGACAAGGGAGACTGGAATGACCATTGCTGGCTTATTAGCCGTCGTCAGCTAGTCATACCCAACCCCGAAGTGTGGAACACCCGAGGCTCGAAATCGCGACCTGTTAGTTAGAAGTCCGCACTGCTAACCACTGGGCCACGAGCTCGTTGCCCTGTCGGTTTTGATCGGTAATATACAATAGTAGGGGGCGCTTACCGATCGTTCTTACGGAACAAATAGGGAGTTCAAAGGTGAAGACCTACATTTCCCTCAATAAACTGAACTGAACTCACTCGTTCCGTTGTGCGTTACGGGCTCTCTCTCGAGCCCAGTGGCTAGAGGCGTGGACTTCTAACTAACAGGTCGCGAGTTAGAGCCTCGGGTGTTCCACACTTCGGGGTTGGGCATGACTAGCTGACGACGGCTAATAAGCCAGAAATGGCCATTCCAGTCTCCCTTGCATTTGTCGGTAATACCATTCTGCCACTAATAATAATAACAGTGAAAATAGTCTGAGTGAAACCACGAAGAAAACGTATACGGTTAAAAAAACTAAGGACAAAAACACCAGTACAGACCGTGCTAGCAGCAGGGCCAGGATGACACCGACTAGGCAGAGTAGAACCAAGAGCCAAAAAACGCTTTGACGCATAGCGTCGAGTCGCGGTCGTGACTGAAACTCCGCCCAGAACTGGGAGTCCACCAGGGGACAGAAGATATCCTCACGAAGGTCCGGGCAGCCGACTAGCAGGTCGGATGCGGCAGAGCAAGAAGGTGAGGCGCTGGACGATGCAAGCAGTGGCTGCCCGAGCGGATTGAGGGTGGGGGCATCGAGAGAGCAGCCGAGACATTCGAGGGTGGATTCTGCGTCATCGTCTCCTACTCCGTTAAAGGGCCAGGACAGGCGAGTCGGAGTGGAGTGCTGCTGCTGCTGGTGGTGGTGGTCAAGATGGCAGCTGTGGAGCAGCTGATGTATCCGCGAGACAGGACTAGCATGGGAGAAGAGAGATGGCAGAGAACACTGCGCACCGAAGGAGGGTCCCTGCTTGGTCTTTTGCAGTCGTGAAGTCATTAAATCCGGGATGTCAGTGCCAGACGATGGGGGACTTTGGAGATGAAAAGGGAGAAACCTCAGTTGAGCATATATATATCAAGTGAATAATTTCAGAAATTACTCAATGTAGGACATGGAGTTAAGTCTCCGGGAGAAAACTTTTTAGGGTCAGAACCGAAATAGCAATGAGCATTTGAGTCGAGGACAATCGACCACTGTGGAATAACCACGTAATGCCCATTATACAAACAAGTAGTACCACGAGTAGTATGACATGTATATATCGAACGTATTATACCCTACTCCCAACATAGGTACTAAAAAGCTCAGACACGTGTTTCGCCGATATTTTGCCGCTGCATGACACAGCTACGAGGGGTTCTGTTCTTCAATGGGACCACCACTGATTTAACTCCAAGTCCTGCACTGATTAATTTCTGAAATTCTTCACCTGACTATTCTCTGGAGTTCATATACCAGAAACCGCTAGAGAACGCTGGGGGTCCCACTGAAGAGCCGAACCCCTCGCAGCTGTGTCACGCAGCGGCAGAATATCGGCGAAACACGTGTCTGAGCTTTTAGCACGTATCTGTGTCGGGAGTACGGTATAATACATTTACCATATATATATATATAATGAAGAAGTAGCGCTGACCGACCAAGCTTAAAGACGTGCTCGCCCTGTTGTGCCTTGAGGTTTAATCTAGAGCCCTCGCAGGCAGTCACATAGCGACTGGTAACATATGCAGATAATGGAGTACCGACAAAGACACGGGAGACCTGAGTGACCATTCCTGACTTATTAGCCGTCATCAGTCAGTCAAACATAATTCCAGGTGTAGACCACCTGGAATTCGAACTCGCGATCCTTGGTCATTGACTTCATCACAATATTCCCGATCAGAATCGACAGGGAAACGAGCCCACGGCTCATTGGTAGAGCGGTCGACTCAATAAACAAAGATCCTGTGTTAAACCGTGTGGCAAAAGTGTAAAACAGTTAGAATTTTAAAAGCGTTTAAAAATCAGTACCGCCCTTACATTCTGACCGACAAGCCATGGCTGTGATTTGACATTCCGTGGCTGTCCCCATACCACTTTCCCTGAGATCGTTGTGCACGGCGTATAGTTTAGCGTGCTGATTAATGGATGATTCATCAGAATGTACGACATCCAAATATTCTGTCTTTCGTGGGCGGACAGACACCAACAATTCGAGTTTTGTCCCAAGAAAATTCATGGCCCGCGTGTGCATGGCAACTTGGGACAAGTGGTCTCATCTCTTCAAGGTCAGTTGATGTTCGTATATACGTGCAGAAGTCGACATTCAGATTTGACCCTAGTACACTGCATTTCAGGTGTCATACGGAATCCTGTAGACGACCTCTTTCTGATCTAAATAGCTAACCCTGTTCCTAGGGTGTACAAGCTGGTTGCGTAACGTGGTCGTCGGCTTGTGGGTCACGTGTATTTGATGATTGCTTAGTTTTTTCAATGAAATCAGGTAGGGATATGCTCTTCAGGTTTTCGGTTTGGATGTTTGATCGAAGATTTAGCTCGAAGTCTCTTTCATTTAATTCCTGTCGTCTCATGGGCTAGCGTAGAAAATCTTCAGGGTATCCAATTTGTTAAAAGATAGTCTGAACAAGAAAGTAAGCTATATTTGGCAATTATTGATGTCTGAACAGTGTTTTTGTTTGACTAAGTAGGCTGACAACAGTACTACGTTTGTGAGCAATAGAGCGATTGCTCTTGTAATGTATAACAACCGAGGCATAAGTTTCTTTGCAGTGAAAAGATGTGTGAAATGTTCCGTCAGTCTTTCGCTATACGAGGACATCAAGGAAATGGAGTTTAATGGCAACATATTTTTCGAGCCTAAACGAGATCCCTGGTAGTGTTGACTTAATAACACTGCGAAGCATTTCCAGGTGATTCCTTTTAATAACAACAAAATTTCCACCCACATATCACATCCATAATTTAGGGCTAAATAATGGTAGGGTCGGAGCTTCTGATTTTCGCATCGTAATTTCAGCAAAAAAACCGGAGATCGGTTACAAGACATCTTAGCCCTGCCATGCCTTGAGGTTCAAATCAGAGCACCCGGCAGTCTGGCATGGCTTGGGTAGACGGTCCAGTTCTCCGCTCCACACAGGAGCGTCGCCCGGACGACGACCTTGTACATCTACTGTTCGGTTTTCAATTGAAGGCCGTGGAGATAAGTAGGTCATCGCAGATGTTAAAACGACAAAGGTAATGAGCATGGAGACCGACTTTATAACACAGGCAACCGGTGAAAATTACCACCCATCAGAAGAAGGTAGATTAAAGTTTAGGAAAAAGGGGCGAAGAACATTTCTGGTGCGCAAGGACTCCCGAACAGCAAAAAAAGACATGACAGACCAGCGTGTGTGGATGCCTGAAGGACCCACCGAGGGGAAACTTACCGGTCGGCGCGAAGGCTGTGGCTGCAGCGTCCATGCAGGCAATCTGTGCTGTTGTCGGTGTCACCGGTGGACGATGAGGCGGAGGAAGCGCGTGCGGAGGCCTGTCGTTGATCCGCCAGGAGTTGATGCAGGAGGCAGAGACGCAGGACGTCCATTTCCTCCTTCGACTGCCACTTGCCCTCCTCAGCCGAGAAGAGGAAGTCCAGCGGCAGGTGGCTGGAGGCGGCAGCGCCCGCCGAGCGGGCCAGGCGAGCGAAGCAGGTGGCTAGTGTGCTGCCCGAGACCTGGGTCAGACATGGCCATCGGCACTGGTCTCCGCCAAGCAGGCTGGGAGAGGAGTCCTGGATGAGGTACGAGGAGTAAACCAGGCATAGAGGCAGACGCAATGTGAGAATGTCTGAGATTGCATGATACCAACACTAAATAATTGAAGCCAACAACCTCACGGCTCCAGATGGGGCCCCGTAGCTCAGGTGGCTGGAGCGCTGGCTGTACTCAAGCCCCCCTTGCTGTCCTTGGGTTCGAATCCCACCGAGATCGTCGAGTTTTACAAAATTGGGTCAAAATGAATTTGTCCTTCGCCATCTCTCACCAAGCTCATGAGTTCGCAGCATGAAAAAATGTTCTCTTCAACGCATGGCCTAAACGGAAACTAGACAGTGGACTTCGCACTACCAACTGAGCTACGGACTCGTTACGGTGTCAGTTGCAACCGGGTTTATTAACTATGTTAAAAGTGCCTTCGCCAGTCGCGGGGAACTCCTCGAAGCCATGCATTCTGAAGACTCGTACATTAATCGGTACATGGGATCAGAGGTCGTATACAAGAACTCCAAGGAGAAATTGAAAATACGACAGCCTGTCCGAACAGCCATGACCTAAAAGCGGAAATGACGGGCAAATATTGACTTATTCAAGCGCGTTTAAAATTTTAGCTGTTTTGAGCATTTATTGCGCGTCTGACGGCGGCCTGGGGAACCATTGTCAAAAATCTACAAAATAAGGTTCCATTCTGATTCAACTGGGAAGGAATCGGAAACCTCGGTGGGATTCGAATCCACGACAGCAAGGGGAGAGCTTGCGTACAGCCAAAATTCTAGCCACCTGAACCATGAAATCCCACTTAGAGTCGTGAGTTTAATCACATTTGGATCAAGTGACCCACCCAACCTACTGCAACGCCTGGAATCCACCAAATGGGATACATTCAAAATCTGGTTTTTATAAATCTGCCAAAAGCATCTATTAAGTAATTGAGTCTAGTATTTATCTAGTGGGTTCTAGATTGACTACTTAGAGAATCTTGTTTGGGCAGCCAACTTACTGTATCAGATTTGGTGGATTTCACTCGTTGCAGTAGGCTGGGTGGGTAACTTGACTCAGATGTGGTCAGACTAACGGCTGGAGGTGGGGCCCCGTAGCCAAGGTGGCTAGAGCCTTGGGCTGTACTCAAGCCTTCCCCTTGCTGTATTTGGGTTCGAATCCCACCGAGGTCACCATGTTTTTCTCAGTGTGGTCGAAATGAACTAATTTGACGAAGCCCCGGTCCTCCAACTGTTCAGTCAGCGACCGATCTCATGAAATGTTAACCCAAATTCTGAAATGCGTCTTAGATCAGGAAGGATTAGTAAGTGGGACTGAAAGTCATGCGAAGTAGTCCTGGAATATTTTAGACACGCTAGGGTGCTGGCTTTTGAATGTACCTCTTTCCTACCACCAACAAAAACCGCACTCGGTAAAATGTGGCTACCTAAGTGGTAGGTATATTCTCCACCGATTTCGATGTTATTGTAGATTCAAATAGAGTTTATAGGAAACCTAAATAAAAATATCATTTCTTGTACTCATTAGGTAGCAAACCATGTCCTCTTAAAGTTTTATACTCGAAGAAAGGGTACCTTTTGGTTTTAAAGAAGTTTTACCGTTTCCGACTAACTTCGAACTTGATCTGCTGTGGCACTTTTGGTTAGGATTTTCAGTTTACAAAATTTAAACTCTCGGTGTAAAAAACATACGTTCTTTTAGGTCCCTAAAAATACCACGTGGTACACATAAAACGTTGCGACGGATGTGAACTATGTTGTTTACTTAGCGGGGAGTATTATATAACAGACGGATAGGATGCCACTCAAATAGCCAGGGCACAGTCTTAAAAATATCATAATTGGATGTTCTTTAAAAACCGGAAGATACTCTTTCTCCGAACATAAAACTTAAAAGAAGCGTAATTTGCCACCAAATGAGTTCTGGAAAGAACGTCCTCGTGCAGTTTTTCTACAAAGTATATTCGAATTAATAAAGGCATGGAAAATTCGTGTGAAAACATGCCTACTTCGTCAGCAGTCACCTTCTACTAAGTGCGGGTTTCGCAGGCGGGTGAAAAGACGTACACTCAAAAGCCAACACTCTGGCGTGTCTGAAGGGTCACAGGACCAGGCCGTAAGATGGTCAACATTACAGCCCAGCTTAAAAAATCCTTCGTAATCGAAAACGCATTTCAGGATTTCGACTAACATTTCGTGAGATCAGTCACCGAATGGGCAACGGTATAGAGAAGGACTCCACTTAACTGTCAGTAGACTGTGAGTCGTGCCACACGTGATTTACGGCAAAGGCAGTTTTATAAGTGGGACAGCACGCTAGACAGTAGGCTGACAAAATGAAAGAAAACACAGAAATTGCCTGGACTTATGCCAAAAGTCTTATCCTACGGAAATGAGAGCAGCAATTAAACAAGAAACAAAATTAAATTTCACAAAATGACGAATTTTGAGTTAAGGTGTGGGATCTTGGGAAGTAATTGTTGTTGGCAGTGTAATTTCCGGAACAGCCTGCAAACGTATGGCAAGATAACGCCCCATATGACACGATGCACTGTATACTGACAGTTAACTGGGGCCCTTCTCTATACCGTTGCCACTGAATGTATGTTGGCAACCCGCATAGAACACAAAGTCACTATTGTTCTTCGCAAACTCATGAATAGAGCAGTGGGTGGTAATTTCTCCGAGTCGAAAATCAGCCTAACTGGCAGTAGACGGGTTGCTGCCGAAGTGGTTCAAATTCAACTGCTTGCCACTGTAATCGTATGACTAGTGTCAGTTTACCTGTCGATTCTAGCGACAGGCTTAACGCTGTCAACCGTAACCTGCATGCACTTGGTCAATCACAGTTGTGCCCATCGACCAGTTCGTTGCGGTAATGGAAGACGATTTCCTGACGCCATCTGACGAAGCATCGACCCACTGCCGCAGCTTCACAGTGTTTAGCAGCCCGAGATCAAGTTGAACATCAACGTAACCACTGAGGATTCATTTCTGTCTGACACACCAACTTGCCCTTCACTGAGTCGCTTCCCATGCCCAGTAAACATAACACATTGCATCAAAAATAACATCATCATCAGCGCCCCGCCCTGCTGAATCATCAGAGGGGCAGGCAGGGCGGGGTTTTGACTGCTGATAGAAGCGAACAGGCGAGTTCCAGGTAGCAGTTCAGAAGGCGAAGATATGATAACTGGAGCAAGAAATTTATCGGCCTGACGTTTCGGATTCTCACTCGAATCCATCTTCGGAGACTGTCGCAGATAAGGGTAATGGTGGCACACGCAGCGCAGTATTTATAGCACGTGGCCGCCGTGGAACCATATGCGCACTGTAATTAACAGCTCTCGCAATCATGGCCGGGGGTCGTAATTGATGCAATGATGGCTTGTCAGTCCGTGTCCGAGTCGTTAATCGCCGTGATTTCGTCATTTGTGTTGGATACCCAGGAGAAATCTGGGCAGGGGAATCAGTCACGTGGGGAGGGCGTGGGCGAGCAATTATCCCGGTGACAGTTAGCCAATTTGCCGAGCAATCCAGCACGACACAACCCATGACGAAATCACGACCATTATTGGCTCGGACGCGGACGGAAAGCACCCATCGCACCAATTTCGACCCCAACGGTGATTGCGACAGCTGTTAATTACAGTACGCATGTGGCCCACGGCAGCTACGTGCTACAAACACTGCACTTCTTGTGCCACCATCAAATTTATCTGCGAATGTTTCTGATGATGGATTCGAGTGAGAATCCGAAACGTCAGGCCAATAAATTGCCTGTTCCAGTGATCACATCTTCGTCTTCCGGGAGTTGGACATACACATAACCCCCGATGCACAGTCCCTACGTGCGTTATACCAATCAAGGTGATTGGTGACCGTGTGACGATTGTCAGGAGATGAATTTCGCAAGCAACTGTTGCTGGAAACCTGCTTTCGCACACCCAGGATGACACGATGACGCTCTGGAGCGGCTAACAGCAGGGATGCCAGGCAACTGTCCCAAAAATGTCCCTTCCAAGTTCAAGGTACTCCCCACTCCCCCTCCCAAAACGTTTAACCAAAACAGTGGCAGTTTACTGAGGAGGTGCTGTGTGAGCCCGGCACTGTTTTTCCGACTAAACAGACTCCGTCGGTGACTAAAATTCGCGATGCCTCAGGGCAAAACTACCCACACTCTTCTCAGTCAGACAAAATGATGAAAGGTGAGACCTGCAGAACAGTTTAGGGTTAGATCGCAGTTGGTAGCCAGGAATGAGGAAGCGGATGGCGACCTTAACACTAATCCTGACCTTAACCCTAACCTCAACCGTAAACGTTAACCTAAACCGCAACCCTAATCCTAACCGAAATCGTAAACGTAACCCTAGCCCTTAGACATAGCCGTAACTGAGATACCCAACCATAATACTGAAACCTAATCGTATGCTCAAAACCTAACCATAACCCGAAAACCTAAGCCTAAAGGCAAAACCCTAACCCGAAAATCGGAAACCATTAACCGATACCCTAATCCTAACCTCAGACGTAAAACGGAAGTCAAATGGGTCAGATGTGATTATGGAACCCCACAAAATAGCCACAGTAAACAAACACCCCAGCCACCTGTAATACGGGGCCTGGCTACCAACTGCGATCTAGCTCAGTTAAGGTTGAAGGGAACTACGCTGATCTGATATTGCCAACCCTGCACATAGGATGGCAGGAGACAGCTACTGGATACGCTTTTTTAGATAAACGCAAGGACAGTGAAAGGCTTGTTCTACCCCATAAAGACTGGGGCCTGACGACATTTGCCCCGCTGAATTACGTGAGCCTGGTAGTCATCTGGTGGATTCTAGATGTATTACCTAGGACATCCTGCTTGGGCAGTCCGCTTAATGTATCCGACTTGGTGGATTCCAGACGTTGCAGTAGGTTGGGCGGGTACACTTGACCCAACTGAGATTAAACTCGCGTCGTTCGGTAGGGCCTCGTAACTCAGATGGCCAGAGCGTTGGCTTTACTAAAGCCTCCCCTTGCTATCGTGGGTTTGAATCCCACCGAGGCACCGAGTTCTTCACAGTTGGGTCAAATTTCCTGAGTGGTCAGGCGTTTAAAATTTTCTCAGGGCTGACATAAAAAAAGGAGGGGTGACAGAATTCCCCTAACGGGATGCAACTTTGCTGACACAACGAAAACGGCGAGGGATAGGAATAGGTAAGACATCTTCAACTCTTGCGCAAGCCCGTCGATGTCACACAGATTAGTCAATTCTGCGGCTAGGCGAAAACCCTGCTAGGAAAATACCCAGGGTTTGTTGACTACTGCCCCAGTGTCCGGGCGAACAGCGGGCCACAAACGCAATTTTGACGTTTCTGGTCTGCGAACCGAGTATGTGGCGATATGACGAGACACGTCAACAGTCATAAAGGGCGCGAAAAGGTGGCAAGCTTTCGCGTCAGCCGGCCCAAAGACCAATAGGCAGTTTGGCCATAAATAAACGCAACAGGTACGGGGCAGCCCCTCCTCCCCCTCCACTGATCGTTTTTGCAAAAGCAGACAAGCATCAAAAGGCAGCGAGAGCGGCAGTGCGCTATCAGCTGCCCAGGTGGCGGTCTGGAAGCACTGGGGAAACTGGTAGAAACTTGCGGTCGGGCTCGCTGTAACTTAGCGAGCGTTTCTGGGCTACCAACGTGCAGAGCTCAAGAAAACAGCTACAGGCAGCTTCACGGTCGCAATTAGTAGACATTCGATTGCCTCTCGAAGTGGCAAGCAGTAGACCGTGTGTTACCATCAAGGGAAGTTTGTTGGCTGTAAAAGAGGGCTGCTCGAAAGGATAAAAGCGCACTGTGGCGAACCTAATGGGAGAGTACAGTGGGCACGGCATCTCAGGGATCAGTTGGCAAAGAACGGTTACCCGAAAAAAAAACTTCATCAGCCGCTGCCTGTGTACGCGTTCACGACAAACAAACGGAAGAGAGGGAGAGGTTTCAATTTGGAACTCGTAACCTTATATAAGGAATGTGTCTGAGGCAACAGAAGGCATTACGACAGAGTACGGCGTGCGCATTGCCCAACTTCCGGCAGCTACCATGCGCATCAGAGTCATACAGATAAAGGACCACATCGACGCAGGAGAGCAATCGAGTGTGGTTTACCGAATTCCGCGCCAGGACTGTCAAACAGGACGACTCCTTGGCTCGCGAATACTCGAACACAAACAGGCCGTTCGGAGAGACGATCCATTGGCTCAAGTCGCTACTCACACGCTGAAGGAAAGCCATGAGTTCGATTTTGCGCGAGCCGGAAACAAGAGAGGGTGGGAACTGTTGGAGGCGTGGATGTCAGACACAAACTCCATCAAAAATTACATCGATTTACCCCCCCCCCCGCCCCACGTGTTACGCCCACACAGGCAGGTGGCGCGAACCCGACACATCCATGGACACTGCTCCCCCCTAGTGTCCGGCCGCAAAAAGTGTTCAGTGGTAGGGGGCGCTCACCGATCGTTCATACGGAACTCATTCGTTCCGTTGTGCCTTACGGACTCTTTCTCGAACCCAACCAGCAGCCGCACAGCGGCGCATGACATAGGCCTAATGGCACAACCGACAAAAACAAGGGAGACTGGAATGGCCATTTCTGGCTTATTAGCCGTCGTCAGGCCGTCATACCCAACCCCGAAGTATGGAACACCCAAGGTTCGAACTCACGACCTGTTAGTTAGAAGTCCACGCCTCAAACCACTGGGCCACGAGCCCGTTGCCCTGTCGGTTTTCGATCGGGAATATACACTGTTTACAAATGTTTCCTTGTTGCTGCACGGACTCCCGTACAAGTCCGAAAGCTCAGACTAATAAATCTACAGTTCCGGTGATCGCAGGTCTGTTATCCTTTCAACAACAACCTGGAACGTGCATATTCGTCTTCACAGTTCCCTCTGCACATAATTAGGAACACAATGAAAGTATTTGAACTGTCGTGGCGGAGACCTTTTTAGGTGACGAACTGACCTGATAACGCCTGGTATTTGCTTACGAGTATGTTGACCGCCAACCATCAGGCTGGGTGGGTATCTGATGCTAAGATGAGGTTTCACATTCAAAGAAGTCTGGAAGGGTGATCCAAGCGATCGAAAGACGAACTTCCTACAAGATCGGCCTGCACAAATGCATACGGCATCTGGTTTATCGCATAAAACGTCGACCGAAAACCTGCGATGCTTTCTATTAGAAAGGATTACTTAGGTGGGGCTGTAATACTGATTATCGTGCGCCTGGATGCCCGCTTTTGAACGCAAGCGCTTCTCCTAAACTACAGCTTGTACAAAATGACTACTTATGCAGTACGCATCTTTCCATTGATTTTCGACGCCCTTATAAATTAAAATACACCTCACAGGAGACCTGTACAAACGTATTATTCCCTGTAGTCATTTAAAAGCAAATGCTATGCATGGAGGAGCATCCTTAGGTTTACAAAGGGCTTGTAATTACGTGATTCCTTAAAGCCGTGAAATGTCCGTTTATTGATGCTGCATATGGTCCACGTGACGCCTTTTTAATTGCGCAGAGAAAGGCCTGATTTCCCCATACGCGGGAAAAATACAACATAAAGTTTGAAAACTATAAGCACAAGCGCAACTGCGGGGTGGGTTCAAAACTGCTCGGGACTTGAAAGAAGAAGTGACTTGCTACAAAATTAGTACGATATGGAATATTCCTGTGCACGATTTTTATAAAATAAACCGTGCGTGACCGACCTCGTGAAATGTCGGCCAACATTCTGAAATGCGTTTTCGATTTAGAAGGATTACTTATGCGCGGTTGTAATACTGATTATCTTGCGACATAATCATATAATATTTTGGACTCGGTGGGATGATAGCTTTTGAATGCACTGCTTTTCAAACTGTAAGGACCTTATTCGGTAAAAACTGACTACTTAAATAGCGTGAATTTTTCACATGGATGTTCGATGGTCTCGCAAATTTAAATATATTTTATAGAATGCACGAATAAAAATAGGCTCTCTTTCAGACGTCTGATAGCGAATCACGTATTATTCATTTTTTATACTCGTAGAAGGCGTATAATCAGGTTCTTAAAAAGTTTTCTAATTTTCGAATAATTTAGAGCCTAATCAGCCGTTGCATTAGCGCCTAGTGATTTCAGTCTACAAGGTGCGTGAGTTCCGCATAAAGAAACTTACGCATTCTTCTAAGCCTTTGAAAAGATACCATAGGGAGTCCATAAAATTTTGCAATGGATGAGGGCCATGTTGTACATTTCACGAGGAGCAGTGGTAAACGGAGAGGTACAATGCTGTGTGAAAGGACATTGCAAGGTCTAAAAGTCTCATAATAAGAAACTTTTTAAAGCCTAATTATACGCCTTCTTTGAGTATAAAAAATAAATATGACGTGATTCGTTATCAAACGACTGAAAGAAGGCCTATTTTTGTTCGTGTATTCTATAAAACATATCTGAATTTGCGAGACCATCAAAAATCATAGTGAAAATGTAACTACTTAAGTAGTCATTTTTTACCGCGTACGGTTTCTACAGGAGATTCAAGGGCTGTGTATTCAAAAGCCGACATCCTGTCGAGTCCGAAATATTACAGGATTATGTCGCAAGATAATCAGTATTACAACCGCGCCTGGGTAATCCTTCCTAATCGAAAACGCATTTCAGAATTTTGGCCCACACTTCATGAGATCGGTCACGCACTGCACTTGGATTTATCAGGGAAACGAAAATCGACTGGAAAAGTGCGTACTACCAGAGTAGTCACTTTTCACCGACGACCGGAAATAAACTCATTCGAAAGCCGGCATCCTTGAGTGTTTGAAGCATCTTGGGAAAAATGCGCACTTAAAAGCGGGCATCCGGATGGGGCTGAATCCTGCTGGAGCAATGCCGCACAATAACAAGGTATTGCAACCCCAGCCAAGTAACCCATTCTAATAGAGAACACACATTTCAGGATTTCAGTTAACATTTGGTGAAATTCACTTTCGAAACCTATTCACTTTTGATGGCCAGCATAGACATCATATTTGGAGAGCGGCTCATGTGGAGATCAATAGAAGACACCAGGAAAACAGCAAAAATGCGCGTCGACACAGTGTGAAGAATGCCCTCGTTCACAAAGGCACAGTCACCGACGTCGAGCAGAGAGCGTCCTCTTGCAGAAAAACCTGCCCGTTCGAGGCACGATCGCGGTAACGCAGGGCCGAGAAGAAAAAAAAACAGATTTTTTCGTTGCCAACGAACAGCCCCTCCCGGCCTGCAGCATCAGAACAATTTTTATTCCTGCAAACAACACAGACCTAAACCTCATTGAAAACATTTTTGTGTTTATCGAATGAAACGGGCGGAAGGCCAGGATAAATCCTTCAATGCAAAAGGCGTTCCACTTACACTGAACACACAGGGGCTGACATTTCTGGCCAGTTTGGTGCACGACAGGCCAAAATGACGATCCGCAAAGTACTAAAGTCGCTCCTCTGAAACTTGGCCAGGTTAGACACTTCACCGCATGCAGTGTGTGACGTAAACGACGGAATGTTAACCAAAATTCTGGAATATATTTTTGATTAGAAGGGATTGCTTACGTGGCGTTGTAATGTTTATTGTCGTGCAACATAATCCTAAGATACTCCACTCACACCTGGATCCCTGCTTTCAAATGCACGCCTTTCCGGTCGACTGACGGAGTTACGCTTGTTAAACAACGACTCCTTAGGTAGTGTATATTCCCCCTATTGATTTTTATGACATATGGTAGCTAATGACGTATTCCGCAAGTTGTAACCTGGGAGAAAGTACAGTCAGCGACCGATCTCATGAAATGCTGGTCGAAATTATGAAATGCATCTACGATTAGGAAGATTACCTAGGTGGGGTTGTAACGTTGACCCTAATACGGCATAATCCAATAATATTTCGGACTTACAGGATGCTGGCTTTCGAACGCACATCATTTCAACATCCTGTGAAGACTTTACTCGACAAAATAGCTACTTAACTAGTGTGCATATTCACGTTGATTTTCGATGGCCTTATTAAATTCAGACACATTTTATAGAACACATGTACAAAATATACTTTCTTTTTCCCATTCGGTAGAAAATCATATCGTCTTCACATTTTTACTCGAAGAAAGTGTATGTTCAAGTTTCGTAAAAGTTTTCCAATTCCTGAATGATTTTCAGCCTGATCGGACCTTGCATTGGCGTTTAGCGATTTCAGTCTACAAGGTGTATAGTTTCCGCGCAAAAAAGCCATATATTGCTCTACGCCTCTAAGAAAATACCAGGTATGGTTTCATAGAATTTTAAATTTGATGCGGAGTATGTTGTATGCCTCACGAGGGCCATTTATGAACGGATACGTACGATGCTGTATGAATGGAGATTGCACGTTATTAAAAAAGTCTGATAATTAGAAAGTCTTTTAAAACCTATAAGTGGTACTTTTTCGAGTATAAAATGTGAAGTCGACGCGATTTACTACCGGATGGGTAAAGGAGAGTATATTTTTCATACATGTTTCCTATAAAATATACTTAAATTTACAAGAAAGTCGAAAATCAATGTGAAAAATGCACACCATCTAAGTAGCGTTTTTTCGAGTTTAGTATTTGCAGCAGTATATTCGAAACACAACATCCCGGCGAGTTCGAAAAATCATAGGATTATGCCGCATGATGGTCCATATTACAATCCTCCAAAGTAATCCTTCCTAATCGAAAACGCATTTCATAATTTTGGCTAACATTCCATCAGATCGGTCACTTATAGGGTACCTTTTGGCCATAAAATGTCCATTCAAATGGCATCGCACTTATTACTAATGCGACTTATTGAGTATACAACATGGTTCACATGCATTGACAAAGTTTGCGAGCCCTACATGGCACCTTCCTAAGTGCACAGATGAATGTATGATTTTCCTTACATGTATTTCAAAAACCCTAAACACTGGTTTAGCTAGGCACGGGGTTCAAAATTATTCAAAAAATGATAAGATTTTTAAAAAGAAAAATATACTGTTTTTTCGAGTACAAAAATTAAGGAGGGCTTCATAAAATACCAAATGAATGCAATGAGGGATATTTTAGTCAGGACGCAGTATGCAAACCCACTGAGGGAACAAAACCAGGCCATCGTGGCGTAGCACCCCCTCACCTTTTTAATAATTGACGCTTTGGCGCTCTCGTAATTAGATGGAGGGTAGTTTACTCCTTTTGTGAAAACATACTGAGAAAAACTGCGAAAATGCTCAACTCTTGCTTGCCCTGTGAGATGCCTCAATACACTCATCATCATTCCTCGGGGATCGGGTTACCGCTAAGTGTGCTCTTTTGCAAGTAGCTGTAGAGAAATTTACTGCGAGGACGCAATATTTCACCTCAAAACTTATCCGAATGTTTGCCTATTATCGCGCTCTCCTTCCCACCGTTTGGCCCCACCCACAAAACCCGCATTACACGATGACCTGGTTTTTGTTCCCTAAATGGGCTTGCATACAACGTCCTTGAAGAGGTTTTCTTGTACTCTCTATAAAATATGCTTGCATTTGTAAGAAAATCTAAATAAATGGGGAAGATGGCATTACTCAAGCAGTCATTTTATACAGTATGGCTTTCGTAGGTGGCAGGGGAGTGGTGCGCATTCAAAAGTCGGCATTCTGGCGCGACGGAAATACCTCGAGAGTATGCTGCACGATAATTAATTCTACAAGGCCACTGAAAGACCAGTTTCAAAATTTGGTTAATATCTCACGAGACGCGCCATGTACTGACTGATGACGATGGATTGTCCAGAGACGATCACTCAGATGCCTGCCATCCTTGTCGATAATGTTTCCCGACCTGGAGAGCAACTCGCAAAGCAAAACCGCTCACCCCCTCCTCGTCAGATCAGGAGAAATCAACAAACACCATTCCTCAGTGAAAAGGACTACACATAAAGGATTCAAAATCACGGGAGAATCTGTCAATCAAAGGACTTAGAGGGTAGGTTAATTCTGTACCCCAGACTTGGCCGTCTACTGCGGACTGCAGCGATAGTTAAGATCGGCTAGGGAATCTCACATAGCGGGTGTGAATCAGACAAACATGCAGTCAGGTAGCCAGATGTCTGGAGCGCGCGCGCGCGCAAGGCGAGGTGGCTGAGCCCCCGCAGAGGCATGTGAAAGCTAGAGGGGGAACAGGTGGTCAGACGCAGTTGGCTATTTTCACCGACGAGACATCAAAAAAGCCTCTGGCTTCAGACCGGATGGTATGCCCGACCCAGACAAAATCTGTCAGCCACCGCGCCAAATCCCATCAACAGTCAGGTGGCGGACTGGGACAGTGGGCTGGTGCATGAGAGAGAGGGAGAGACTGAGGTCGATTCTGGGGAGTTCATTCCCGCGGCAGATCAGTGCATTTCTCATCTAAAGCGCCGGGGCCCACCACGACGCGCTGAAAGTCGTGGTTTAGGTTACCAATCGACTGGATAACTCGGTGCCCACAGTGAGTGGTGTGTGTGTGTGGGGTGGAAAGCTAGGGGACTAAGAGTTTGGCTCAATGGCACTCCCACGCAGGTAAGATCAAAGTCGTCCTCTGTGAAAGGTTGGTTCATTTTGCGGTTACCAGGTTGCATATGGGACGCGTGACCTGAGTAAACCTCCAGTTGTCTTGATATTGATGGGTGAGGGGAGAGTGCGATAGACACTGCGAAAGCTCGGCTCACTGTAAACTAATTCACGCCCAAGCCATCGGTGCCGCGTACCCCTCCCCCCCCCACATGCGTAGAGCACGCGATGGAGTCGCCGTTTGAGGCGACCGAAATGTCGCTGACTAGGTAAAAATCTCTGGTCAACATCCCCTGTCAAAATTTGACGTTACGCTGGTTCGGTCAGCCCTAGTGCTGATTCGATCAGATTCAGAGGCCAAGGGGGACGATCCTGCATATTGCCAGGCCTATCAGTTGGGTAGCAATCTATAGGACGATGACGGTTGGAGAAGCCTTATTGGATGGCGGGCAGCATTCGACGTGGTTCGTAAGTTTTAATATGGTAGCCGACGTGGCCTACATCAGTGCCCAGTCACACCAAAGGCTACTACCGATACATAAGTCGCGAATGCCCACTCATCCGGCAACTAGGCCCAACGGGAAGTCGGTCAATTATTCACCGTTTTTGGATGACTTGAGTGGTCGCCATCTAAATTAAGGAAGCCGCCCAGGGCTCCTGTCCCCTCTGTCACCCTTCCAGGACTTCTCTCCGTTGATCTGAAAGCAGTCTTCTCCAACTGAGGCATGCTGATAATAGAAATAGGAGAATGAGGACGATGTCACACATGTCTCCATCATTTGCACAAAAGCCGCTACTTAATGCACTATAAGTAGTAGTGGTCCCCGAAATGCACGACGAACGAAATACCAAGTGCGTATGTGCAAGAGGACACAACACGCACGCACGCGCGCTCATGAAAATGACTCAGCATGCTAAGCCGGCTCACCAAATGGCTCAATATGAAAAATGAGGCAAACATTTGCCAGCCGGGCATTGTGAAGAATGTCTAACCGACGCAGCCTTCCCTTACATCTGCAACCGTGGTGGGATAACGCCTTTTTGTTTTCCCCAAATAAAAACAGCCTTGATCCGGTATTCAAGTAGAAGCAGCACGCATGTCTGAGTCCTAAGCTTTAATTCGGACGCGCACGCGTCCGCAGAATCGCAACTGCCCATGCGCCACTTGAACACACCATCCCCCCTGCCAACTTGACCGCGACCCCTCGGCGAGGCAAATGCAACACACACGCGTTTCGAATTCGATTTAAAATTTTACTTTCTTCGAGGTCTCGGCCCACTGAACGTTCCTGCAGTCAACCGGAAGTAGAAATCGGATTCGAAATAGCAATATTATCATCGCCAAAAATCAACCACACAACTGTCGTAGGACGTGAACTTCGACTGCTACCAGCGTCTACATGCGAGTTAAGACAGACCGATCTTCTTGCAAAAGAAACGCCTAGAACAACTTCTACAAAGACTAAGTCACACTTCAAAGCTCAGACATTTGTTGTGTCCTGACATCAAAGCGCTCGCGTAACTCTCTGTTGTCTGAAGTTTCCAAGACATCTGAACTCCTTAGACCTTGTTTTGACTGTGTCTGTCTGCGGTTGCCAACCCTTAAGGAGAATATGGTATTCTGGACTCTGGCCACACAGGCATGGGAAGTGCAGAAGAGTACAATCCAACAATCCCGCGGGACGAAAAAATGTCCGCGGAACGGGGATCAATCTCCCAACCCATTGCTCACAAGGAGAGGGCCTAAACCCCTCGGCAATCGCCACCGATGAGCGCCCCACAAAGAATATTAGGTATATTAGCCCCATACCAAGAAGATATGTCGGATTTGGCCAGGAACATAGTGCACTAGGAACTCCATGTGGTCCAGCGCCAATTCATTTCGGACAAGCGGGATCTGACAGATGAAAAATGCCAGAAGCGGCTTACAATGGGACTGAGGCGCCCCGCGACATAAAAAATGCCGAGGAATTTGCTTCGACTGTACAGAATTTTATACCAGATACTGACGCTTCAAATTGTTATGCACGATGTAAATATTGTGGGGATCTCGCTTTAAAAATTACATCGTTGGAGACGAATATGAATCTCATCATAGACCTTATTGGATCTTTGCTAAAGTATGATAAAATCAGGCCAATTGGGGAAATCAGTAGCAGCCAACAGATCGTTTCGAAACTGACAGAGTTGACTAACAGTCGACCACTTGTTTGGGCACTGTTTGGCCATAGTCTGCTTGGTAGATTAGGCTTGGGCTACCCTGCGCCACCGCCCGGAGATGGCAGATAGACTTAGCGGACAGTCGAATCTAACAAGTAAACAATCGCGGATTCAGCAACATGACTACCGCCACGCTTCAATACGCACTGATGTGTCAGACAAGTAACCTAGGATTCCGAGCCAGAGCGGTATGAGGGCGTGGCGAATTTTGTCCGCCAGCCAGTAAGGCTTCACTCGCTGCCGCCATTCGAAATGATCCTGAGACCTTACATCTGTATGAAGGGACACATCTGCTTTCGAGTCCAAGACCTATAAGAAAACAGCCCTCAACAAAGTCGTCCTACGCGACCTGCGTCTGATAAGTCATCACGGCACAGCCGGGGTTTCTTGGTTACCAGGGGGGTTATGATCCGTGCACCCTGGTTGGATTCGCAGAGGGTTAGTGGCACCCGTAGGAGTCAACAACGACGGGCTCGCTTATGCTCTCGAAGGTCATCAACCCACAGGGTAATTCGGTCTGACTCAGAAATCTGAGTCAGGCTGGAAAGGCGTCTCCCTGCAGCGGCCATTATGACACTCATTTGGCTGAGGTCTGAGGCCCCTACCTCGTGTTGCGTGACGCGTATTTGTCAGTCACCCTATTTGCGTCTGTCTCCGACCATCTTGAATAGGACTAATTATTGCAGGAGGCAGTGGGAGAGAGGGGTGAGTGAGGTAGATGTTGCGAAAGACCGCCCTACTAAAAACATGCCCGTTCAATCCGGGGAAGCGTTATCATTTACAAGTCGAACCACTGACAAGAGAGATTCAGCACAGTATAAGGACCGGTCTCACCACTACATTCTTTGATTCGACAAAAGCCTTTGATGCAGTAAACAGAAAAAAAAACAGATCAACGTCCAACTTGAGTCGTCCACCGCAGTGGCTGTCTCCTGTTCAACATCAACAACAGCAATCCAACTGTCAAGCACCTTCTACACCAACCAAGAAAGTTCTTAATTCATAACTTGAACAAGACAAGCGCCAGCGGCGATGGCCACCATCGATTATGATGGGGAACTAGCAGTACCGATCGACACCACGTTATTCAGTCAGCAACGACGCTCAGTTTGCCACTTTTGGTCCCCTGCCAACCCAGCCTTTTTGACGGCCCAATCGACGCAACTAGGAGTTTTGGGTTAAAAAAAACATGCTGGGGGAGAGCTCGGGGAGGCGAGAACAAGGGTCGCGAGTTTCCCATAACTGATTGGGTTAAGATATCAGGAGTGAAAGCATTTCATGCGTTATGTACATTAATTTGGGCGCTTTAGAAGTAATCCATCGGCACGCGTCTTGGAGTGATTCGAGAAATGCGGCCTCTACGACGGGCTGCAATACAGATGCGCTGGACGGGGTCAGGCTGTCTCACGGCACGCGTTTACCATGCTGCGCGGGGCCTACATCCGTATGAACGTGCGGCAGCACGCATTATACAACGCGACGGCCACAGTGCCAAATCCCAGCGAAAACTGACTGACAGGCTCGAACAGTCGACTGGTGTACCGGAGCGAAGTCGACACTGGGGAATTCACCTAAACGGCGGATCAGCTCACTTTTCACTAAAATATGTCTGGCGCGCTTAAACCTATCATGAAATGCTAAGACTTGTAAGGCTACCAACGGGGGGGGGAGTAGCTTGGTCAATGGTTCCTTAAAGTGGCCTTCATCGCATCCGCATGCATACCATCCGATTCACCCTCACAGAACTCTGATACATGTGGCGGGATCAGGGTGGCGGGTGTAGGAGGCGTAGACGGGCTGTTTAGCTACCACGTCCCGGCACAGTTCCGGTAGTTTTGACATTGGAGTGAGATAGGTGAGGTGGGGAGTATAGGTAGATGGTGGTAGATGGTAGGTGGGTTAACCCATGAAATGACATGCGAAATACCGAAATGCGTTTTCGTTTCGAAAAGATTAATTAAGTAGGGTTGCAAAACCAATCATCGTGCAACATAATTCTATAATAGTTCAGTTAACTCAGGATGCCGGCTTTCGAACGAACTTCCTTCGCCTGCATGCAAAAACTATACTCTGTAAAAATGGCTACTTAAGTAGTATGCATTTTTTCATTGATTTTCGATTCCCCTAAAAGTTCAATTATATTTCATGGGAACATTCAAAAAATATGCAGTCTTCCCCTCATTCGGTAGACAATTACGTCTTCTTCCAATCTAGTACTAGATGGAATGGTATAATTCCGTTTTCAAAAACTCAATCAATTCCCCAATAATTTTCAACCCGCTCTGCCGTCAGACTTGAATTCCGGGCTTCCAAACTACAAGCAATGTATTTTTCACGTACGGAAAACTACACATTTCTCTACGGTATTAAGAGGAGACTGTATGGGGTTCATGAAATTTAGAATTGGATTTGCTCCATATTGTTAACTTTACAAGCCACATTGGTAAATGCAGAGACATGACGTTTGATGAACGGCCATTTCACGGCATTAAAATGTCTCAAAATTAGAAACTTTCTTTAAAACCGAATTATGTCCCTCCTTCGAGTATAAAATTGAAAGAAGACGTGATTTTCTACCGAATAAATAAAAGAATGAATATTTTTATGCATGTTTTCCATAAACTATAATTGGACTTTTGGGGGCGTCGAAAATCAATTATAAAAATGAATGCTGCTTAAGTAGTCACTTTTTACAAAGTGTAGTTTCTGTATGCAGCCGGAAGGAAGTTCCTGCGAAAATCGGCACCCTGGGGTAACTTAATTATTATAGACTTATGCTTTATGATGATTAGTTTCGCAACCCTACTTCATTGATCTTTTCGCAACAAAAACGCATTTCGGAATTTCGGTTGAAATTTCATAATTTAGCCCACCTACTGTAAGTCTGTTTCCAATTCACGAGAAGGTCATTGAGTCCGCGCGGCTTCCCCTCCCCTTCGTGGACACGAGGTGGGAGCGTCCTCGCTTTCGATGGTCAAACCGCAGACACAGGAAATACTCAAAATCACATAGAAATTGCGTTCAACAATCTCTCCTGATTGTAGGGCAGAATACGGTAGACTCAAGTTCGCATCGAGGCTCATACAAGTGGGCATATAACGACGAAAAGCGACGGTCAGAAAGCCTTGTCGGCAAGAGCATGGCTCTCATCAATTGCCCAGTGTTCGGATAGACAAACTATAGCAATCGCAGACAGATAAAGCGATGACAGGCTAAGATAGCGAAAGTTTCGGGTCCACATACTCTCCTCAGCCGGTCAAAAATGAACTAAATCAGTGAACGATCTACGCGGCTTGTGTGTGCGTGTGGGGCCCCTAAACGGGCCACGTAGTAGATGCGCTGGACCAACAGGGGGGCCACATCGAATTCTGGCTGGCGTTATCTTTGCGCAATAACAAATGCCAACATCGAGGGGGTGCGCTGGCAGACCTTGTTGTCGGCAGTCGTCGCACAAGCTGGGACCACTGCCACGCCCTCCATTGTTTTGGTGGTCAAAACCCTGGTCATTTGTTGAGAGGACCAGGGGGTGCAGAGTGCAGCGCCAAGTTGAGAATCCGTTCAAGCTATCCACCTGCGGCCTCCCTCGTCTCCGGTCTTGACACCGGGCTTAGGCGGGGGAGGAGGAGAGTGGTAGATGCGGCGCAAGTATACTGACACTATAAACCCCCGCACAAATCACCGTCCCTGCTCCCACCACCTGCTGTTGGGCATACGGTGCACATCGTCAAGATCGACGGTCGAACTATCGTGTGTTTCCGATGACATTTTTAGCCGGACAGCTAGTTTCCCAGTCCCATACGTATTTTCTGGTCTGTCCTTGCACTTTTCATCTTGAAAAAAGACAAACTGGACGCACTGTCTGCCAATAGCGTCATCTCTCTCCTCTTTTTTGCCTAACTCTTACCTTGGAATCAGTCAGTTTTCGAGGCTGCACGTAAAAGGTCTCCGGGCCGGAGACGGTTGTGTCGGCGGTGTCCGGGCTAGATGACGTGGAGGCGAAGAAGGGACCAATCTCGCCTTCGTAGCCCTCAGGCAGTTGGTCAAACGTCGAACGAGACACGAGGACACGTCTGTTCGGACGGAAACGAAATGATAGAAAGAAAGACGCCTTAAATGTCAAAGTGTCAGCCAAAAACAAGGCGCGTCGGCAGATTATTGATAGCAGTCATGTGCCTATGCACATTGACATTGGCAGAAAACATGTCTAAATATACGCACATAGATGTCAATTGAAGCGAAAATGCGGGTTCCTGCGTGATCACCTTTTCTTTCCATACATATATGTATATAAGTATTTCAAGCTAGGAATTTCATAAAATTATCAAGCACAAGACATGAAGTTAAGCGATGGGGAGACTGTTAGGATTACGCTAAAACACGTTTCATACATAAAAACGTGCATGCACAATGGTAGAGGGGCGCTTACTGATCGTTTCTACGGAACTCCTTCGTACCGTTGTGCCTTACGGGCTCTCTCTCGAGACCAACCAGCAGCCGCACAGCGGCGATTATATAGGCAGAATGGTATTTCCGACAAAGACAAGGGAGACTAGAATGGCCATTCCTGGCTTATTAGCTGTCGTCAGCCAGTCATACCCGACCCCCAAGTGTCTTTGACGGTAATAACATTATCCATTCATCATGCGCCACTGTGCGGCTGCTGGTTGAGCTCAACAGAAGGCCCTAAGGCCCAACGGGACGAGCGAGTTCCGTAGAAACGATCAGTGAGCGCCCCTCTACCATTGTATATTCCCGATCGCAACCGACAAGACAACGGGCCCGTGGCTCAGTGGTTAGAGGCTTTGAACTTCTAACTAACAGGTCGCGAGTTCGAGCCCCAGGTGTTCCACACTTCGGGGTCGGGTATGACTGGCTGACGATGGCTAATGAGCCAGATATGGCCATTCTGATCTCCCTTGTCTTTTTCGGTATCACCTCGTATATGCGAACCATTAGCGCCAAAGCCGATTAACCACTCCCGCCATGTTAGCATGACTGTTATCTATCCCCCTCCTACAAATACTTTGTGATGTCGTACGATACTCACCTCCGACGATGAAAGCTTGTCTGCTTTTGAAACGTCAAGACAATATAATCATGGTTCCCGAGATCGCCAGGTGCGTCTGTGTGCATGTTTGTGTTTCCGGTACCAGCTGGTGCTCAGGGTTATGATTGGCTGAATGAAGGCAAACAAGCCCGAAACAGTGCTGTATCAATCTACCCCTGCCCCCAGACTCTGTCGTGCCTTCGCCTTCTTTTATATATATATGAGGGAAATCGGAAGGCGAACCCTGGAACTAAGTATTCGCAAATAGCATACTACTTTCAGCAAAGATGCAATGACCACGAACACGGTGATCCGCCTGACGATTTCGGGTAGGAAGAAATGTGACATTTTCGTCCCTCAGCGAAGCAAGGCGTCCGGATTGGGAACGGCGACGGCAGGATGATTCACCAGTTACGCGCACACACAGTCTAGCGTGATGCTCTGTCCGACGGCTTGGTGGAATACGTGAACGAGAACACATGTGCGTGCAGGCAGGCATAAGTAGACGTAAAAGCCACTCTCCAAGTCCTATTCTAACCCGTTGACGTTTCTTCGGTCGGAGAAAAAAAAAACCAACATACGCAAAAACATACTGGGATACGGGAGAAGTACCGTGAAAGATACGACGGTCCTAGGGAATGAACAAGAAAACAGCGTTAGAACCGTCTCATGCCTGGGGCGTTGAGGTTTGTGGCATAAATTATCCGGCTGGTATTCGCAGCGCACCGTCGCAAGCAGACTCTGTGCGAAGGTCTCTTCATCTATGTCACGGAACCCGATGGATGAACGTCCTTCTCACGATATCTCATATATATATATATTGCAATTATATATATGCTTCAATTAACACGCATTGGCACAGACTTTAACCCAGCATGCAGTCTTTTATTCGCCTCGATTTAGAAGTTAGTTCTTTTTGCACAGCATAGTCTGAAGACGAGCTGGAAAACCAGTGTCGAAAATTTACACAATAAAATTTACAGTCTCCTAAAGAATTCCATCGTCCTAATTAAATTTCGCCGGATGCCTCTTTTTCAATCCATATATATAGGCAGAATGGTATTACCGACAAAGACAAGGGACACTGGAATGGCCATTTCTGGCTCATTAGCCGTCGTCAGCCAGCCATACCTAACCCCGAAGTGTGAAACACCCGAGGCCCGAACTCGCGACCTGTTACCTAGAAGTCCACGCCTCTAACCACTGGGCCACGAGCCCGTTGCCATGTCGGTTTTCGATCGGGAATATACAATGGTAGGGAGCGTTCACCGATCGTTCTTTCGGAACTCAGCCACTCGGTTGTGCCTTACGGGCTCTCTCTCGAGCCCACCCAGCAGCCGCACAGCGGCGCATGATATAGGCAGAATGTCATTACCGACAAAGACAGAGGAGACTTGAGTGGACATTTTTGCGTATGGCTGGCTGACGAAGGTGACGCATTCACACATCCTAAGTACACTTACACTGATGCATATCGATTTGAGTGGCGTCTCCTCAGAACAAAGTAAATCCGTCCTATGACGATCAAAGTGGGAAAGTTTATATCGATTATTTGCTGGACGGTTGTGCAACCCTACAGGCGATCACCTGCTCACCGCCGGATGCGGTACGGTTTGCGTCAATTTTAGCATCAGAAGCAAATACCCATACCAGTCCAGGAAAGGCTGAACAGTGGAGGGGTACTGGTGGAAGTTGGGCTCTACTGCGCTACTGACTAGTCAGTATGACATCACCGGCAAACCACCTGCATAATCACGGCACGCGCATGGATTTTTAGCCGATCGGGCAGATTGACGGGTCAGAAACCAAAGCTGTCTCCATCTTCTCTGTCCTGGTTAGCAAACCTCCCTCACGCATATACTTTCGCAGTTGTCAACTTGCGCAGTGGACGAGGCATGCTTCTGTTTAATAATCGGAGAAAAAAGTCGTTATTACGCTTACCCCGGTATAGTGGCGGATCGCAGTTGCCGGAGGAAGACCACGTCCGGGCCGAGGAGGTCAAAGGCGAGCATGGATTTTCCAAACACCGCCGCATAGGCTTCTCCGGTGTGAACTGCGATTCGCAGTTGCAGGCCAACTCGGGCCGAATTAGCAATGGAACTGGCGGTGGGTTAGGGGGCAGGGTAGAAATGAAGGGGGAGAACGGAGTTGATTGTCAGACGGCAAACCAATGAGAGCACATAATGTCGCATGAAAAGAGGGGAATGAATGGGCCTACAGAAAGCCCGAATGAGCACCTTAACCATCGGTGGGGAGGACGTATCATTCAAACAATTCCGCTGTTCGAGGCTGGGGACAGCAGGGGTTAGCGGCGTCTGCGAAGACCTTAACGAACAGCAAAAAACATGTAGTGGTCCCCCGTTTTTCGCGTTATATACACTTTCACAGCCTTGATTAGTGAGGTTGGTGGTTACTGCGATGGCAGGGACGACGGGAACTTGGGATGATGACACCTGACTTGTATTGCGGACAGCGGAAAGATATTTAACAAAGGTGAAAGATAAACAGCCGCCGAAAATGAATGAGAACTGCAACGACCACAGCGGTGTGATGATGTGGCGAATGTTGTCCGCCAGTTTCGCCCACAGATGCCAAGCAGTACCTTAAATTCGCTTACAGGGGGAGTAGGGGAAACGTCTGTCCTTGAATCCAGGAACTAGAACCAGTTCTCCAAGAGGCCGCTTCATGCAAACTCTGTTCGACGAGTCACGTTTCACCGGGGCTTGGGGTGGCAAGACCGCTAGGGCGCGTGCGTTCTGCTTCGAGGACAAATAGCGGCAGTTTTGATCTAATCGACCAGACCAATGTTAATGGCATAACTAAGAGGATAGATCAACATGCTGCCTCCGACTGGAGGTGGGTTAAGTGGTCTGATCATTGGCTGGCTTTCGTAGGCAGACGAGATGATTACCAGACGGTGTTACTGTGGCCTCGTGAGTAGAGACACGGTGGACCACTCACAATGGCCTTGACCGAGACTACTGTGGCACATGGTCATGAACCGACCTTCGTAAGGCGTCTGATGACTTCGTCTTTTGAGCCCCACGCTACTACTTGTACTTGTACTTGATACGGCTGCGATCATGCCTGATCTAGCCGGCCTCGATGATGTCCCGAACTGTACCTCTCCACGCGTGACGATCCGCGGCAGCAGATCTGGAAAGCTCAACCCATTCCCTTCGCCAACGACGGAGACCTAATACTGACGGTCCAAGAACCACCTCCATGTCTTGACGGACAGTGTCGAGCCAGGTTTTGAACTGACCCCCTCTTCGACGCCTCCAATTGGGCAACGGTGCCGGATCGAGGGCAGTAACACTGAGCTCCTGAGGTGGACGACGAAGAACATGCCCGAACCACCTCAGTCGTCTTTCTTGGATGGCCTGAGTTATCCTCGCGATGTTGTCGCAGCGAGCGCGGACTATCTCATTTGAGACGAAGTCGGTTAACTTCACTCGAAGGATGATACTCAAGCAGTGGTGGTCAAATACCTCCAGTTTTCGCTCATCCGCCACACGCAAAGCCCAGCATTCACAACCGTAGAGAAGGACAGACCGGACAGATGCACGGTACACGCGAATCTTAGTGGCGATGGAGAGGTCACGTCGGTTCCACAGGCATTTCCGAAGGCTTGAAAAAACCCAGCGGGCAGCATCGATTCGGGAGACAATGTCGTCCTTACTCTGTCCATTAGGTAGCAGCCGCGCCCCGAGGTATTTAACTGTCCACTTCTTCAAGTTGACAGCCATAAATCCCCAGGGGTGCCTTCTCCTGGTCAGGGATGCAGCTTGAGAATACTTTGGTCTTCCCAGCGTTTATGGACAAACCGACTGATTTAGCGACCTCGTTCACTCGTGACACCATAGACTGCAGATCACCAAAACTTGAAGCAATTAAGGCGATATCATCGGCATAGTCGAGATCAATCAGTCGATGTCCGGGCGCAAATTCAACACCGTCACTGTCGCGTAGGGCCCTCCCGAGGATCCAGTCAATAGCGTAGTTGAACAGTATGGGTGACAGTATACAACCCTGTCGGACGCCAGACCGAATACCGAACGGTTGGGAAAAATTGTTACGGACCAGGACTCTCGCAGTAGTGGAACGATAGTAGGCCTTGATCATGGCGATGATTTTGGCCGGTACACCATCTAGCGGTGAACGGAATCGAACGCGGCGGCAAAGTCAACGAAGCAGACGGCTGTCGGTTGTTGGTAGCTATGGCGAAATTCGAGAATGCGCCTCAGTGTGAATATCTGATCTGCGCATCCACGTCCAGCACGAAATCCGGCTTGGTTGGGCCTCGTCCTTGAGTCACGCACAGCCTGGAATCGTCCGAGTAGGACAATAGCGAAGATCTTCGCAGCAACGTCGATGAGACTTATGCCGCGGTAGTTCTCGCATCTCGTCTTATCTCCCTTCTTGAGGATAGGTACAAGGATGCCTAAGCCCCAGTCATCAGGAACAACCTCGTCTCTCCACGCGCGTTCAATCACCTCATGGAGCCAGGGTGCCAGAGTGTCGACACAAGACTTAAAGATTTCAGCGGGTATACCGTCCTCTCCGGGTGCCTTATTGTTGCGCAACTTTTGTATGGCATCGGCGACTTCTTCCTCGGAGGGGGGATCGCATGGCACTGCATAGGTAGGAGAGGGAAGAAACTCCGCTGAGGAGGAGAACAAGGGCGATGTAGGTTGGGTATCGAAGTTGAGATGCTGCTCAAAGTGCTCACGCCAGCGCTCGACTTTGGCCGAGTTGTCAGCAATAAAGCCGCCGTTCACATCGCGAACAGAGTCACTCAGTGTAGAGGGCTTACCGCTAACTTGGCGGATCAGACGATAGAGCTTTCGAGTGTCACCAACGTTCGAGGCCTGTTCCATGGATGTCGCTATTTCAGCCCAATATTGTTTCCGGTCATCCCTGGCCGATTTTGCCATCATCTTCCGAAGTTGGCGGAAGTAGTCATCGTTGCGGGACCTGGCTCTAGCCGTCTGAGCAGACAACTGCAGGGTTCTTCCGCTGATCCAGTCACTGCGGCGTCGCTGGGTGTATCCAAGGATTTTCTCAGCTGCCCCATAGACTGATGTCTTCAGTGACGACCACTGGTTACTGACTTCTCCGTCGACTCGGGCCGTAAAACAGGTCCGGATTTCTCTGCTTAGGGCCTCGGCAGTGCTGGCTTGCCGGATTTTTGCGACATTGAGGCGTCTAGGACTTGGCATTTTTTGTGCGGATGAGAGGTGAACTTTCAGGCGTGTACGGACGAGGACATGGTCCGACCCATGGGCGTTACCAGTCTCGGCACCACGCATCGATCTGCTATCGTGAACCCAGCTGCGGAACCTTGAGCTGACTAGTATGTAGTCAATCTGACTGGCCGTACGACCGTCGTTTGAATACCAGATCAGCAGATGTTTTTTGCGATGCTGGAAGCATGTGTTGGTGACAAGCAGTCGGTTTCGATCAGCGAAGTTCAGCAATCTTTCACCATTTTCACATCGAGAACCAGGCCCAAAGCGGCCAAGAAGATGACTGGTTGTGGGGTCGCCAGGTCCAGTTCGACCATTCCAATCGCCAGCAACAATCATCAGATCGCGGCGAGGCAGTCTTTCAACTAGCGCTTGCAACTGAGAGTAAAACGCCTCTTTATCGCGCTGTTCGGCAGCCGAAGTTGGTGCGTAAACAGCGACGATGGAGATGTTCGTGAAGTGACCCTTCAGTCGCACGTAGGCCATCCGGTCATTTACTGGTTCCCAAGCAAGTAGCGCAAGCTCCGCTTGTTGTGATAAGGCGATCGCCACACCGTGTCGACCAGAGGAATCGCGGGGGCCGCTGTGGTACAGGGTGAAGTGGGATTCGACTCCCGGGATCTTTATTTCACGAGAGCCCGAGTCAGGGAGTCGTACCTCAGACAGACAGCAGACATCCACGTTGTACTGATGAAGGCTGCGTGCGGTCAGACTTTGGGTACCGGGGTCCAGGAACGTTCGTACATTCCAGCATCCAATACCGAGAGTCCTTCCACGATTGAGTAGTCCAGCTCGCATACTATTCGTCCGCACCACTGGACTAGGGTTGCGGAGCGCGTCGGTTCCCGCGGACGCCGTAGCATGGGGTGTAGTACTGTTATTGGACATGTTGCATGAGGTTTCTTGGGAATTTCGAATACGGGCGGGTCCCCAACAGCCGCTCGGATTGTTTGTTCGAGGTTGTCTCCTCTAGCGCTTTGGCTTAAAAACCTAACCACAAGGCAGCGGTGGCAAGTAAACTTATTTAATGGCGGTTTACGGTCGCCATGTCACAATGCCGTCATTGGGCTTTGCGGCATTTTATAAGGCTTTCAGCGTGCCAGACTTCAGCCCACCGCACCCTGGTAGCAATGTCGCTGCTGGTCCGCGACTGCTTATTCGTCAGACCTGGGTCTGCTTATTTCGCAGCTAACCTTCACTGAAGGCCGTCCCACTATCCGCCACCTGTGGACGCGCCGGGTAGCCAGCAGCTAGGCTAACGGCGAATGGGGATGGACTTGCTTTTTTCCGGTAGGATAAGATTTTGACTGGTCCCTGGCGCAGTGGAGGGCGCCTCTGTGTCACGCAGGAGCGCAGTTGACGGCTCTGACGCTAGGACAGCACCGACAAAATAGGGGCGTTCTATTTTGTCGCCCCCCCCCCCCCCAGAGACGCTCATAGAGAGACGGGCATTCAGTAGTGGAGACATGCTTGAGGCGAAAACAAGGGAGACCGGAACGGACATCTCCAATTTAACTGTCGTTGTCAGGTAGCCTTAACCACGCCATGCGAGCGGGATGGGTCGGTGAACTCTAATATTTCTAATTGCAGCCGACATGACATGAGTTCTTATCTCGGGTGGTGGTGGTAAGGCTGCTAACCAAATGGATCCCAAGATCAAATCTCGGATCAGCCCGATCCGCAGGTGGTGTGGCTAGCTGATGACTGCGAATACGGCGGAAACGTCTGGGTCCTGATGCGTGCCATCAGCAACATCCCTTTTTGTCGTGAGTGTACGGTGCGGAAGTAGGATGTGCGGTGAATCATTTTAAAAAAGGCGCTCGTCTACCTGCATGTTTGCATTTGAGGGCCACCTACTATGGAGATGCAGGGATCAGTCTAAATCCTGGACTGTGATTGACGATTACCTACTGGATCACAAAGCGATCAAGTGCAGAGGTGGACCGGCGTTTGTGCATGTTCACCTACCTGACTAATCTCCGGATCTCCAGAGCGAGCTGAACGCAAGAATGCGCGTGATCAACACGCACGTCGGGATAGCCCGCAACGCACAGAATCTCGCTTGGACGAAGATGCACTGGGTAGCAACCGTGAGTCTGGTGGATGTAGAAAAAAAATAACCAAGTAAGCAGGCGAGGGGGGGACGGCAGAGATGGAGAAGCACTAACATGCAGCAGCAAACATTATGCAGAATTAGAGTTACACAAGACCAGAGAACAAAAGACTGCGAACAGATGCAACAACCACCAGGGGAATGAACTTGCCTCTGCGATGGAATTCACTTGAGACATCAACTGATTGAGGAAAGAGATCACATGACCTGGCGAGGGACCGGTAATACCGCCAGGACCATCCACCACTAGCTCAGCCTCCGTACAAGCTCTGGCGTCTGACGGGTCGCCTGCGGAGGTGCAGAATCCCACCAGCTCAGCACTCATAAAGCTGACAAGAAAGAAAAGATGCGAAAGGATTAGAGCGCGCACAAGAGTAATAATAACAATAATGCGTTCGTTTTCATTTGTGGATGTGACATCCTGTCGGTACTTGGAGGATAAGGCCTGCCCACACCTGGAGCGCAATGTGCTTCTGTTGGCAACGGAGCTCATGTAAAAAAGTCGCAGTCTCGTCAAAGCAGCTATGGCCACGGAAATTAACACCAGTCGTTGTGGCCTGTCTTCTTTTTTCCCTCTGCTGCTGTGTGCAGGCCAAGTCAGACTGTTTTACTGGCGATCTGACGGGAAGGGTGAGGAGGAGGGGTTGTGACGGGGAGACCATGTGGGATTGCAGAGTCAGTTCGGTCACACAGCAGTTGGGCCAGTATTTGCGGCTGCAAAGTTTCGACTTTTGTTAAAATGGCCAGAAACAAACAGAAGCATGAAGTGCAGGTAGCAAAGGGAGGGTGGACCTAGACAAGACTAGTAGGCGCGTCATATGCTGAGAGGCGTCAACAAAAAGTCCTCAACGTTTGTCCACTGAATGGGAGGGGGGTGAGGACCTCCAAGCTGTATCCTGCCGACTGTAGTAGATTACGAAATGAGACAATCAATGGAAGACGGAGTAAAGTATCTCGATGCAG
>CACRXP010000006.1:1105144-1182574 GCA_902702965.1 Spirometra erinaceieuropaei | reverse complement strand
AACCAAGTCTGAAACCCGCACTTGTGGTTGTAAGACTGCTTGCGAAGACTCTAGATCGTGCCAAAAACCAAGGGGGGGGGGGCATATCGCGTAACCTGACTGGTAGACGCACTCCCAACATATGTACGAGCACAACCGACAGGACGACAAGATCGTGGCCCAATTGGTTGTGTTGGACTTAGAAACGAGGAAAACAACATAGTTCGTATCCGTCGCAAAATTTTATGTGTTTTAAATGGTATCTCCTTAATGCCATAGAGGAAAGCATGATTTTCCATACACTGAAAACGTACAGCCTGTAAAATGAAAGATCCCAAGCAGGAATGCAACGGCAGATCGAGATTAAAATTATTCGGGAATTGACAATTCTCTTAAAATATACAAACAATTTTTCTTTGAATAAAAATACTTAAGGCCATTTTTTGTCAAATGGCTGCAAGAAGGGTGTGCTTGTGCATGTTTTCCATAAAACGCACTTGGATTTACAAGGGCCTCGAAAATCCACAGAAGACGTATGCCATTTAAGTAGCCATTTTTTCCAAGTGGGGTTTTTAAAAGTAATCGAAAAGAAAAGCATTCAAAAGCCAATGCAATGTGCCTGAGAAATCTTGATATCATGCTGCATGGAAATCAGTAATACAACCACACTTAAGTAATCCTTCTTACTCAAACATGCATTTGCGAATTTCGGTTACTATTTCACGACAGTGGTCATTAACCGTATATATGTTGGAAGTGCATTTGCCGATCGCTTACGGGCAACCTGGTGTTTGAATGAGTGAAAGAAAAAGACGGCGGCGGACGGTAACTGAAAAGACGGTGTCGGAAAGTTGTACTAGTGCTGCCTACTCGTCAAATGGACATGAAACAAATACATTTAACTTAATCCCCTCACGTGAAGTCGACGTAGAAGAAAATGGTAAGACTTATGAGGCATTGCTAGGGCGGGCGACGCAAATCCATACTTGTCCCCTAATGCAGGCAGGGCGAACGGAGGACGAGGCAAAACAGCTGTTCGTGGATCAAAAGCAGTGTCGGCCGGTAGCCCTATCATGATTCTTTCCATGGATCAAAAGCCGACACATGTGCCCTGCTGCCTGCAAAAATCAGGCCGAGATCAAATCTAGGGAATTAAAGCATGCCTTTAAGGTATGAGTTACGTCGGTCCAGCCCCTACCCTCCCCCCTACTTAACTCCACCAGCGGTAAGCAGACCAGCCGCCCAAATGGAATCCAAACCAAACAGTATGGGAGCTGCAAGTTGAATGGTAGAAACCTGCCCACCTGACGTTGCGGAGATAGATGACCAAGGGCGAGGTCCAGGAGCAGACACCGCTGGTAAAGTCCTGTTCCAAATCTGCAGCCAGGGGCGCTGGCACCAGGGAACGCGAGACAATGCTCTGCGCAAAGTGGAGTAAAAGACAGGGTGGGTTGAGCGGAGGAAAACGGGGCAGCACTAATATTCGAACTACGGGACAATGGTTTAAAAAGTGAAAAGGAGATGCTCCAAAACGTTTAGTGGTTGGCCGACATTTGGGGTATTCGAGCCAAGCGTCCATTGTGAAAGCTTGTGCTGCCCACAAGGGAGTCGGCGCCTCGACCACCCATCTCGATTAGAGGCCTTAAGCCGCAGCCTCTACAGAGGGGTGTTCAGGGTGGATGAGGCGAACTTAGAAACAACAGCAGCCGCTCCGAGTTCAATCAGAGACAGTCCAACAACTAGTTCAGCCGTCGATAAAACCAAATGCGCCGTCACGTCAAACGGCTAGAACATAGACTCGAACATTCATCGCTGACTGGTCAAACGGGGAGGTCACCACCGCTATCGCACTGAGCAGATAGCGATACAAAGACATGGCAACGAAAAAATGACAAAGACGACCACAAACTCCAACAGAAATGTACAATTCTGTTAGACCTTTCGTGTAGTACGCCTGTGAAAGCACGCTGTATACTCGACTGTTGAAAGCGTCAGTCAGTCAGTAAAATTGCTACGTTCTTGCCTACACAGACAATCGTAAGCAGGAAAAAGTACGAAAATTAGTCAGCTCACCAACTTGCTCTGAGCTAATTGGAGATGACGGCTGCGAGCAGAACTGGAGAGGACAACAAAGAGACATCGCCACTGGGCCAGCTCTTTTAGTCGGGCAAGGTGGTAGCCCACAAGGTTCGCGGACACGAAAGACAGCAAGTTGACAGCAAACTGGATGAAGAAAAAAGGTTGGTGAACAAAAGACTTGCGGCGGAGCATACATCGCCTGTTCAAAGTTTTCGGACAAAATTTATACCTAATTAGAGGTCAGCACTACGATCCAATGAAAAAAACTGAGGAAAGCAAAAAAGATAGGCGGCAGATAACTGCGCCACCCTTTTGAATAGTCTAACTCGAAAATGCACCCAAGTTCGCAGTGTGATGTTCATCATTTTGGCAACTATATGAAGCCGAATAACCTCTTCTAGAGAAAAAAATATCTGTTCAGATTTTTTTTAATCAATGAAATCTTAAAAGATAGCTTGTGCTTTCACGTGAGTAAGGGAGTAGAAACGAAGACACATGCAGATATGCAAATATGCATAAATGACCGTAAAAGAGCACCGTATAAATCATAAAATATCGTAATTACCGCGAGAAAGTCCGGAAAACCTAGAAAAATGATTAATAGCTAAAGAAGCTAGCACCGTACTGTCGTGCAGTTAAATAGTATAAGATCACGTTCAACCCGCACTATTAAAGCAATGCCACACAAACATCTTGCCGCATTCGAAAAAGAAAAATTGAAGGTTTTAGTGGAGGTCCGGGATGAGACCTAACCACAGATAACTTTACTAGTCATCTAGAGATAAAACTAAGTGGGAATATATAAGGAGCAGCGCAGGAGCGCCAACAACTGCAGATGAAAATAGTTCAGGCAAACATGCTGGAATATCCCCTTCTTTAACTGAGGAGTCAGCGAGCTTTAGTGGTTCAGGCTGCTTGAGGTGTTCGGTTTTAACATAGCTTTCTAAACTTCAGAATGGATTGGCTTGTTGTACATGAGCCGTCTGCAACGTGCCGGTAGTCAGAACGCATTTTTCGCCAAATGTTTTGGATCAGACGCCCTGCATGGCGGACCCTAGTAGAAAACTTGAACTCCAACTACCAGGGCTCCCAAAGCCCGTAACTTTATTAGGTCCTCAACACCACGCGACTGAATGGCCCGAAAGCTGGCATTAATAATAAAATTTTGGAAAAGACTACACGGTTAAAGCTGTCTCCTGTGGGTTTTGCGATGCTTTTGTACTGCAGAGACAGTTTTATAGAGGAGACAGTCAAATTGTTTTGCAACCGAATCTAACAAAACAGCCGCCTCTACTGGGAGAATATTGCTTAACTCAGATCAATTTTCAATCCAACGCTTGAATTAAGTAGACATTTATGAGCCGATGTAGCCATAAGTTCAAAACTAGTTCCAAAGTTTGAGGTGCGAAAGAGGGTCGGTAACTTACTCCTCGCCAGAAATACATTTCGGCACTGTTCCACCAGGCCACGGCAGTGTGTTCCATTGCCGCAACATATGTCGGTGAGCACTCAAAGACAATGTAGTCGTCAGAAAGGAAGTACGGTTTCGGTGGTGGTAGTGTTGCTGCAAAGTGGCTGACCAGTACCATGGCAGAGTGAAGACCGGCTATAGAAGCGCATATGAGGAGTCTGATTGTTAGGGGAAGCAGGCCAACCAGAAGTGACTGTATATTCAGTGTGGCAAAGATAAGGGGCCAGAGACCACGGAAAACATCAACAGAAGGAGTCACGAGGTATTTCGTAGTGCCTGAGGGAAAAAAAGTCATTGTGAAAGTGAGGAAAAACAACCTTACTGGGTACCAGGACATTAAATTAAATTAAAAGCCACACGTGGAGATGCAATAAATTCAGTTGGTGGGATACAAAGCTTAGAGACGAAACCCACCTGCAGTCCCATTCAATTGCGCGGAATTGTTAAAAAGCGGAGTCTCCCAGTCTGACGGTCCTCTCAAACGACAAAAGGCAGAAAGTGTGAGAAGCGAAGAAACGGAATAATGCCGATCTGTTGGAATTGGAAGACAGGCTATAGTATAAAGGGCAAGGGCGACTGGTACACACCAGAGTGCGCGTTGAAGACGCCTATTTAGACGAGAGGAGTACCAGGACATGTGTAAAGGGCAGATGCGATGTGAACGGGTGAGTTGCGACTTGGTGCATACTATGCCCACCATGCAAGTTGCAAAAGTTGTGAGCATGAGAAGTGGTTGCATCAAGCTGGTGCGGGCCACCAAAGTGCCACTTGTGAAGGACAGCAACGAGAGCGTGCGGTGGGTAGAGAGAATGCAGGCGGCCCCCGAGAAAAGGATAAAAAAGAGGTACAGGTTTTCGCGATACAGAGGTACCACAAAGACTCCGGAGAAGAGACTTTCTAAAAGACATGGTATGGTATGCTGCGTATGGCCGCAGCAGCCTCGATGGACGCGTTGCTGACGTGCTTCGGTAACTTTGAAGGGCGAGCTGTTCACCGAAGGATCGTCCTGAGAAGGTGACGCGCGGAGTTTGGTGTTTGAAGACATTGTCTATGTCGACGTACTGGAACCCATTTGTGGACAGAACATGCCCAAGTCCACACGCTGCAGTCTTCAGCCGATATCAACTGCTTATCTATTTGATCTTCGTGGACAAAAGGTCTAGGGATAATAGGTTATATAATAGTGAATGTAAGAAAATTGAAAGACACACATTTTAACTCAAAAAGTGAACAGATTTGGGAGACCAGAGAAGCAGCATTAGGAGATCAAGTTAAAGGTGTACGTGCGATATCGAAATCTGACGAAACACACGTTGCTGGGAAAGAGTTCTCATGTATAGACACCCAGATAACAGACAGCCAAGACAAAAATAACTAACTAACGATTCTTTTTAAATCTTCTGCGACAAATCTTCGGTTGACGAATGGCGAAGACTAGGTATTAAGTACGTTATTTTCGACATATGTCGAAAATGCAACTCGTAAAGTCAAATCTCGGCCGACGTTTCCTGGTGCATGTGTGTAAATTAAGAGATAGACATCCTAAGACATATAATTTGAAGTTAAATAAGTTGGCCGGTAAGGAAAACTTAAATCGTTGCAATCAATTGGTTGCTATAGTGCGCCTGATGATGAGCTTTCTGGAAATAACCGATAGTCTTGCATAAAATTTTTAAGAATAAAATAAATTTTCACAGGAGGGCCTTAAAAACTACTTGAAAAACAAATGAAGATGACAATATGCGAAGGGCCACCTACTTAGCGGACAGAGAATCCAACTGCCCTCCAAACTAATAGAAGGCCGCGCGTGGAAGATTGGTGAAAAATAAGCAAGCTCAATCACTCGTGTGTGAAGTCTTAAGATAACATTGATCAAAAGAGTTTAATCCCTTTCCCTATAGTTGTTGACCTTAAGATATGTGTTCACACATTAAGTACGCAATTATTTCCAATTAACTAGGATCCAGCACATGCTTGAAGGTATAAATGGGCAAGTGTTTAACGCCAAGATAGCACTATCGGTTCAAAGAGAACAGTGACTTTAGTGGCAATAAAGTGGCCTGGAGTTCAAGGCAGCCATCCAACTGTACATTTTAAATTTTAAAAAGGGCTTTATAGAGTAGGGAATTTTTAGGCGCCTGCTGATTTGTCCTTCTGTTTATAATACTTATGTCGATAACATTAACAGATTCAAATTTGGTTTTCGTTCTACAGTAAGAGGACAACATCTAAGCCTTGGGCTTCATCCTCGCAAATCACATTGGTACAAGGGACGGGATGCCTGCCAGATCATCGGCAATCTGTATGGACTACAGTGTTGTACAAGTATAGATACCGAGTCTCCGCAAACAATTTCAAACTAATTAGCTTTTTTTCCATTTGCTAAAATGTTATGAAGAGAATAATTGGATAAGGAGTGAAGTACTTTTAAACGAAACCTTCTGCCTACTGATTTTCAGCACGGATTCCGTAGTGGGAGGTCCTGTGTTACCAATTTTTTGTGCTATCTACAACGTTTTGACTCCGGTGATTGATGTAGGAAACGAGGCTCACGCTGCCTGCGTCGACTTCAGGAAGGCCTTCGATAGTGTGCCTCACCACTGTCTTCTATAGAAGCTCAGCCATATATGGGTCAGGGGTAAGGCTTCTTGATCGGTCGGTCCCAAAATTCCTATGTTAACGATCAGCCGCCGGCGGATGTATGAGATGCGAGGGGAGTTTTCGACAGCAAATTTCATGACCATACTCTCTTCCTAACTCTTATCAATGACTCCACCCATGAGCCAGGTTGCGACACTGCCATGTTTTCCGACGACAGAGAACTTTGGAATATCAGCCGCAACGAAGTTGATGAAGCGCAACCACAGTCATGCTGGCGTCGTCCAAAGCAGTGGCCGAGCCATTGGCTTTCCCGGTGCAATACTAACAAGTGAAATATTCTGTGGATTGGCAAAACCAGCACTTCGAACGGGAGGGTGTTCCATCTGAATGACACACTGCTGTAGGTGGTAGACGCTCAGAAGGATCTAGGGATGTGGGTCACACCCTCATTAACGTCATCGATTAATTGCTCGAAGGCGGCTAAATTCGCAGTGGCAAGCTCGTACCTCATTTAGCATACTTTTGCGATTTACAACAAACGGTCTTTCTGTGATGTCTTTATGCAACCGTAATTAGAATTTGCCACCCAAGCCTGGGGACGATGAGCTGTCAAAGAGCACAGTGTCTATGTGAAAGTTTGATGGCGTGCGACCAAGCTAATTAATGGCGAAGGCCCACTGCCTTATGAATAACGACTGTTCATTCTTGACGTCTTGCACATGAATTATAGCAAGCTGCAACGTGACCTGGTACAAACGTTTCGCACACTGCAATGTCGGGGCTGTTGTCTCGCTGCGGACGACCCCAGCGAGCCAACAACTATCATCAGCATGCTAGGCCATCTTCAAAAACCACGCGTGATTGAGGCGAATGTGGACGAAAAGAGGTTATTATTCCCTAAGAGAGTGTTCTAGGGATAAAATTCTTAGTCTGCTGACGTCGCTGTGTTCCCATCCATAGGCAACTTTTGGAGAAGCTTGATCCTCATGAGAGTGATGCGCCAATAGGCATACAACTCACTGGACTGAAGAAACGATATATTTATGTCTTTCAAGAGACAAAGTATCACCAAACACATTTATGCTGATGTTAAATGTTCGTAGACGTGCTACTCATTTTGTTCCAGCTATATGTTTTTGATCCGCCACCAGTTCCGACCCAAAACATACCCCCGGACATGTTTGTGATTCGAGGACAATTTACATGTTCATATTTTTCATCGGCATGGTGGACAGTAAAGTAAGGCGTTCAGAGGCAAGCACCAACACTTGCCTCAGATAAACGGGCCTGATGATACTATACACAAGAAGTAAAGTTGGACAGGCAGATTCCGGAATCATGTTGCACTACATCGAAATAAGGAATTGACGCGCTTGATAGAAGCCCGTGATTTGAAATGCTAGGAAGGAACATAAATTGATTTATGCATGACTCAAGGAAGAGTAAGAAAAATTATGCATGAATGCGTGTAATTACGCTAAACGCAGGCAGAAGGATAAAATTAAGTAGGAAAACGCAAAAAGTGAGATCACAACCAGTGAGAAAGGTGACGACAGGCCTACAGGGTTAAGCAAAACCACTAAATAGACTGTTGTGCGGAAAAAGGGCAAGCTAAGGGGTCTGAGGAAACAAAAAATCGTCTCAAAGCATCCCGAAGAAACAAAGTAAGCCAGAACGTCAGTATGAGAGGGCCGAGTTTAAGCACACAGTACGCAAAAAACGAGCTGTCGGAGATAACAATCAAAAAGTCCAGGTAAGCGAACGACCATGCGTTAACTCGGCCACATCATACCTCCTCAACAAAAACGCAATGGAAACCAGAATGGCCATGATGAAATCTCTGAAAATAAGAAGAAACAACAGGGCCCTCTAATGGATGGCAGTAAATGCATATTTATAAATTGCATGCCTGAAGATACTTCCGATAGGAAAAAGACAGGAACACACTTTGACACGGAACTATTCCAACAATATCCTAAAGTCCTTTTAAGGGGGACGAGACAGACACTGTTCTAAAAGCCTAAAGGATTGGCTTAATAAGATACTAAATGGATGAGTCAGGCAAATCAAGACTGCTTAAGCTTCTTTTTCAGAATGAGGTTAAAACTAATTCACTGCTAATCAGGAAACGCGAACTCCGAAAGGCTCACCAAACGGCTTTTTCAACGAGACCTGTTACTCGTTGAGCAGGAGAAGTGGAGAGAGATCAGAGTATAACTCCTTAGGAGGTCCAGTCTGGACGAGATTAATCTTGAGATTCTTAATGAAGAATCTCAGTCAGTCAGTGCATTTGAGGGAAATAGGATTACTCCTTTGAACTCCCTATTTATACATTAAAAAATCGATAAAAAAATCAGAAATTGAAGAAATTACAGCATTAAGTGAATGCAGACACTGATTTACATATGTCACTGGTCTCATGGCTAAAAATCACCTAGTCCGCTTGTTGCTGCAGCATATATCTATCAAGCCGACATTTAAATGCCTCCACAGATTGAGACGGAACAGTCGTCTCGGGCAGGTTATTCCACGTTTCCACGACACGGTTGGGGAAGAAATATTTTCTAACATTTAGTCTACCCTGGGGAACACGTAGCTTGAAGGAATGTCGCCGGAGTTTAGTTGTAATGGCGAGTTGGAAAAAGTCGTCGCACTGAAGTGCGCAGTCCAAGCCACACATGATACGGCAGGTTTGTATCAAGTCTCCGCGCAGCTGTCTATAACTCAGAGGATAGAGATTAAGGTTGGTTAAGCGGATCTTGTATGTCAGCGCACTTTGAACTCTGATTAATTTTGTTGCTCGCCTATGCACTCTTTCAAGCAAATTGGAATCCTGCTGCGTCTACGGTCCCCAGGCCTGAATTGCATATTCGAGGTGCGGCCTTACAAACGTGCCGAAGACTTTGGAGAAGCAGTCTTCATCAAAAACTGCGAATGCCTGCTTGATGGCATATAGCATTGAAGTTGCGGCCTTGGCGGCCCTACAAAATTGTGCAAAAGGCTTTAGGCTGTTTGAAACTCAGACTCCGAGATCTTTCTGCGTTTCTGTTTCTCGGAGTAGCATTCCATTCAGATGGTATTGACGCGTACTAGGATCTGATTTTTGAGGCGCAGTATGGTTAATTTGTTCAAAGTGAGGGATAAGAGCCATCTGCGGTACCACTCATCCAATCGACAAAGATTTTCTTGGAAGTTGGTTTGATCGGCAGCATTGTGGATGACTTTTCAGATTTTTATGTCATCCGCAAACATGACACTATCACAATCCAACCCATCTACACAATAATTGATGAACAAGAGAAAGAGCGTTAGTCCGCGCACCTAGCCTTGTAGGACTCCATTCTCTGTGAATATGCGCCTTGATTGCTGTTGTTTTACGCAGACAGTTTTCAAAAGGCTGACCAGGAAATTATCGATTTATTTGAGAAGTTTTCCGCCGATGCCCGTGATTCTCAACTTGTACAGGAGACGCTGGTGCGGAACACCGTCGAATGCCTTCCGGAAATCAATATAGGCCACATACACAATGTGTTTTGCGTCCAGTGCTCTTGTCCAACTTTGAATTCTATACTGAAAGTTCATTACACATGATATCTCTCTACCAAAACCGTATTGTGCATAAGACAAGTGGTTGTCGGTTTGCAAATAAGCCACCAACTCTTTTTGATGGTTTTCTTCATCATTTCGCAGCAGTTTGATGTCAGACTGATGGGTCTGCAGTCTGTCGCAAAATCAGGAATGCCGCTTTTGTAAACGGGTGTAATGTGGACCGTCTTCCAGTCTGTGGGAAGGATTCCAGCATCAAACGATTCCTGGCACAGAAAGGATAGTGGTTTGGCCAGCTGTCGGGCAAGCTCAAAGAGCAGCTTTGCTGGGATCTCGTTCAGACCGGGAGGTTTACATTCCTTCAAGCTTTTTAGTTCTTCCAAAATCGCTTATTCTCGAAACACAACAGTTGAGATAGTGAGACCTCCCATTTTCCCAGAAATAGATGGAATAAATTCTGCTTCTCTCATGAAAACCGAGTGGAAAAGCTGAGAAAAGTTCTCAGCTTTATTTGAAATATCTGATATCTCCAAACCTTCATCATTCCTCATGACAGGAATGGGATTCCTGCTACATGTGATCTTCCGCAAATAGCTCTAGAGCAGATTCGGATTTTTAACGGCTCAGTGGAGAAAATTAGCCTCGAAATCCCGTCGTCTCCTTAAAATCAGGCTTTTCACCTTATTTCTTCGAACTTCATATTCTCCAAACGACGTATTATTGTTGTTTTTGCAAAACTTCTTCCACAACCTTTCCTTTTTGTAGATCTCATTTTTGAGTTCTCGCGTTAGCCACCGAGGGAGGTTGGATGTCCTAGGCCTTAATAAGGGACAATGGCTCTTCATTAGATGCAGCAAACGATCCCTGAATAAATTCCAGTCCTCGTCAATGTTTTCGGGGAAGAGGACATCCCAGTCTATTTGTGATGCCTCAGCTCTCATTTGGCAAAAGTCGCCTTTCCACATATATGCCCACATATCGTCTTTTTATACGGTTCAAAATACACCTCATACTCCCATAAAAGTACTGCGTAATCACTTTGACCGAGCGCTGTAGGTTGTACACCTCGTCTATACGGTCAGTATCTTTGGTGAAGACAAGGTCCAGACACCTGCCATGTTGCCCTCCACGCACATTAGCTGGAAACAGGACACGTTGCATAAGAAGAGATTCTAGGGTTGTCTTTAGTAGACGGTAATCGAAGGCATTCTTCGAGCACTTCGTATGCATATCGTTGCATTGAATGCAGGGTGCATTAGAATCCCCCATTAGAACAACGACTGGTCGACTGGCGATCTCTTTTATGCTGCGGGGGCCGGTAAATAGTTACGACTTCTGTACATATCCACAGATAATTTGTTTAGAGAAGGCCCACAGAACTAAGTAGAATGGGCAGTCAGACCTTTAAAAAGCATATTTTATTGCTCCATAACCATTCGATGCAAATGGCGACAAGCACACAAACGCCCAGTTTGATCAAGCAACAGCAGACTCGAACCCGGACAGTTGACTAGATAACCCACACGAAATATTTAACAATCTCAATCCACATATCGCTCAAAATGTATTCGGGAAATGCTCCGCCTCCTTTATGCAAATGCACAGAGTATGCTTCATAAAATGGATGAACTAAAAATTTGGATATCAGACTCGTGTCTGGATGCTATTTCCATTACAGAAACTTGATGGAAGGTTGAAATATTGGGTGGTAAAATTGTCATTGATGGATGCCAACTCGTCCGTCGAGACTGACTGCATAAAAAGGTGGTGGGGTAGCTATCTGCGTCCATAGATGAACCATCGCATCTGAGCGTAAACTTGCTTGCCTACGCCACTGCAAAGCATCCTGGTCAAAAAACTCAAAGGTGCGGAGCACGAGATCTGAAGATCTTGGCAATAAACTTCTGTCTAATCGAGCACCAGATGCTGATGAGATAGTGTTGGACTTAAAGCGGTTTCCCAAAAACAAGAGGTAATTACTCCCGGAGATTTTAATGTACTGATGTTCGACTGGAACAATTTATCAGTAAAAGATTCGGATAATACCTCTGAATTTGTTTTCGTATAAAATATCGAATTTCCGCGAAAATCAGAGACTCTCAGAGAGTGGATTATCTGGAAGTCGTTCATTCAAAAGAACCCTTTAATGATGACGAACTAAGGTCCCTCGCACGGGACGGTAAGAGTGATTATGTCATGCTGCTGTGGGGATATTGCCCTTACAGAAGGCAAACAGAAACTATCGAGGTCCGACTAAATTAATGGCAGAACTGACAGAACGTCCTTACCAGAAGTCCGGGTATAGACCAGAGCACTCTCGGAGGGGTTGTAAGCGACCCTAAGCATGGTACCTGCTAGATAAAACATCAAGCAGGCAAATCCCCATTTTGGTTAACGCAGAGTATGAAGTGAAGAAGAGATAAACCGGATGAACAAACTCCGGAGCTGGTAGGCTGCCACAGCTAAACCAACAATATTCGAACTGAAATCGGGAATTCGCAGACTTTTATTTTTGAAGATCATCTCAAGTGTATTTACTCATATCCTTCCGGAAATGAAACTAAGACTTTATCAAATGCTTGTTCTCCCAGTCCCCGAATACTGCTGTTTTTTGGTTTAATGAACGCCTGTGATCGTAATAAGATCAAAAATGTTCAGAGGGTTTTCACTATGAAACTCTTCTCTTGAGTCGCATCCGGTAATTCTTATACTCAGAGATGTCAGCTGGTTAAAATTAAGTTTTTGTGGGTTATAAGACTCGAAGATGCCCTTTGCACTTTTTTCGCATTAACTCTAGCTCCATTCGTCCACTCATTGACACTTTCACTCCGAGAGATCGATCTTATGCCACACACAGCTTCTCCATCGTGATTCCATCGCCTCCTTGCACTACGTCTAAGCGCTCCCTCCTTTTGCTTCCAAATATGCCTCTCTTTAGAATAATCTTCCGTCAAAAATTAGGTCACCACCTAAGTTATCGGTATTCAAATCGAAATTACGCAAACGCCATATACCGGAGGGTATAGAGACAATTTTAACCGTCTCATTCCCGAATACTCAGCTTCTTGACTTCGACAAGGGTCCTCCTGAGATTTAGTGGTAAATCAAGTGGAAACCCGCACTTACATCTTTCCAACCCTCATTCTGAAATAGTCACTAAATCCACTGCTATCATTCCTCTCCCATAGCGACAAATTTCGCGGTTATTTATGTCATCTCATTTCGATCTCAAGCGGTCTGTCTGTGTTCACGGCGGAATCCTCTGTATTCGTCGTCTACCAGTAGTTTAGTCGTACTTCCCTTGCCCACTCCTCATCTGGGCTCGAAGCGGACTGTGACCGATTGCGTCTGGATTCCTCTCGTCTCGCCACTTTGACGCGAATGGTATAATCTGGTGAATACTTATCATTCATGGCTTACATTTCTTTCTGCATTGAGCATGTCCGCTTGTAATCCGTTATCACTGCCACGTGTAGGCCCGTCCTGTCAGCATTTTTGTCTTTCCATTGGCAACGGTTTTTTCTTCGCTAACGTTAATGCGCTCATTTTGCTTATTCTACAATGCAGTTTTTTCACTGCCCACTCATCAGTTTTCTTAACCGACTACCTACTCAATAACTATGTATTGCATGTTGAACAAATGCTACCTCTTCTAAAACTCATGTAAAAAATTATCTTAATTGATATGACGGGACCCCGAATGGACTTGCAGTTTCCTAATACACATTTTCATGACTGGCCACGCCCTCTTTCTCTGCCGCGTTGGTATTAGAACAAGAGTGGGGTGCGCACACGCTCCACGCGAATTATAAGTAGCAGCTCGGGCCAAAACAATTTGGCTGACGAGTACGCCGTCTTGCGGAATTCATCGCAATATCGACACAAATATTACACTTTGAATCTCCAAAAGCTCCCCGTCCCCATTCTAATCAACTCCTCACCCACAGCATCACACCGGCAACCGGCATAGTATCTCCCAACCTATCTTGCACACACTTCCATCGCATATTCATCTCACGCATCGGTCTGGTCGGTCGCTTGCTAATTTATCGTCCAGAGTCTGGCGAACCAGTACCTGAGACACTGACATACACCAGACACCATCGTCTTAATTGCTCACATGGCTTTCGTACGTTCAATCACAGCATAGGCCTATTCGGTAACATGCACCTCCATGAAAAACTGCGGTAAATCACCGCAGCCGTGGCTACATTGTCACATATTCCCCAATTTTCACATGCATATGAACACAAATATCCCACATCACCTGTACATTTCACGTAAGTGGGAAGTGTATTCCTCTGCTCCTTTCGTCATGCGACTCCGCTGCCACATGTGAGATCCGCGCAGCCGACTCCCTTTTATGTAAAATCCTGGTGTGAGCGTATGGGGAGGAGGGTGGTCATGGGTGTGACATGTACAGACGAGCTCTTTTCAGCTCTATTAGTCATCTCTCTCAATTGTAGCACCAGGTAGCCCATCAGTTCGGATAGTCGACTGGCGCACGGGAGAGAGAGAAAAGAGAGCTATGTCGACTTTCAGCACGTAATTCCTCAATTAAAACAATCTGACGCGCTTGGATTTATCAGGGTACTTTAAAATCCGTGGCTTGAAAGGTTGCCAAATGGCGGAATAAATCAGACCTCGTTGTCAGCGTTCATGTGGAGCGGCCGAGTGGTGCAGTGGGAGCCGGGCTGCAATGGCTTCTTCTTGATGTGCCAATCCCACTCAGTGTGAGCCGAACCGATGCGCTAGCCCATGCGAAGGTGCAGATTTTCGCTTTATCCGAAGCCTGCATCCTTTCCGAGCCAAGCCTTCTTAAATCTGACTTGACGGTGGGCGAATGTGGGAAGAGAAGGAGTGCGGTAAGTGCTGCGCAAATCTATCACCACTATAATCAACTTCGGATGCACGTCACCGTTCCTGCTCTCACCCCACTATGAAGTAGACGGTGTACATCGTCGGAGGAGTCGGCCGAAGCTACCGATGTTGTGTTGTCTGGTGAAACGCGGTTCAGTCGTGCTGACATTGTGCTGGATCCGCAGATGTCCAACGAGACCGACCCCTTCCCGGATCGTCCGTTGTCAGTGCTGAGACGATGACAGCGTTCGAGTGCCAATATCATTGATTCTTAGGGCTTGAGTCCTGCGGGCCTCTCTGTGTGCCTTTGTAGCAGGCATTCAAATGCCCTGGATAACGGCTGATCTAGTCTTGATGGCGGTGCGTCAAGCCTGCCGAGCTTGAGCGTGGTCCTCTTAGGTCAACGGTTTGATTTTAATGTGTTCGAGAGAGGTCTTCAAGGTGTCATTAGGGTTACGACTCTGTTCGTCTTGTCTGCGACCACCGTAGCTATGTCGCCGCAGAATAGCAGGTTTGATGACAGTTCGTAGTCCAGCTTGGACACGACCACAAGGACCGTTCTTTAGGTGGCCTTTCGATAAGTTCCATGGACGAGGTGCCTATTCCCGATTTCTAACTTTAAGTCAAATTTGAAGAAGACGATGGACTCACCGGAACAGGTTTATTTAGATGCTGACGTTTCACAAAGCTTGGTTAGCTTCCAATCGTTGGCGGACGTTTTATCAGTGTGTTTTGTGAATCACCGCTTCGTCGGGAGGAGGTGATTGAACCCTCGTCGGGTGGTAGGTCTGGTGGTTCTTCTTCTTCGCCGAATATAATTTCCGTCGGCTTGTCTATGTATGGCCTTCTTAAGTCAATTGTGGTTACTTGATCCTAAGCTCTGCGGACTCCCACCGTAGTGTGGCGTAAGACCGCTGGGTCCGTATCCTCATGCCTTCTCGTCCTTCGTGATCACGAAGTTACTGCTCCATCGCAGTTGTATCTGCCTCAGCACTGCGTGGATAATGAGGGCGCCGGCTCTTTCAGAAATGAAAATGTATGGGATCATTTCATCCCACTTCACATTAAGCAGACTACAGAGGCAGCTGAGGTGAAAATGATTGATTGAAGGAGATACGATCACTGAAAGAAGTGCTTTAGTAGCCTGACGTTTCGGGTTCTCACTCGAATCAGTGATCGGAGACAGAGTCAGATAAGGGCAGTGGATTGCCCAGGTGTTGCAATATTTATAGGATGTAGTTGCTAGTCCGCTACATACCCAAAACACTTGTCAGCTCCTGGGTGAATCACAGCTCGACAGGCCAGGTATTGAAGTAAACCGTTGCCATGCGTCTGTATGACGGTCACGATTATTGGTTCCCACGCTCATCGCACGTTGCCGAGCGGCTGACTACCGGATTTCATTATCCGTGCGGACCCTCTGGTGATTTGACTCGGTGACATTGATACCGGAGACAATAGTTATCCGCCCGTTCTCCTCGCGACTAACTACTTTATCTAATTTAAGTCTCAGAGCCGAATATGGAGGAAGGAGGTCTTTGCGTTTGTTGATCTGATTGGGAACCGGAAAACCACGACTCGAGCAATTCACGGTTCATGCGGTTGTCGCCTCTAGCAAAAATCCCTGCTTCGTCAAACATGAATATGTGGTTGAGTCCTGTCGAATTAGATGGCGTCGTTCCTCCTCACTGCTGCCGCGTGATGATGGATTCGAGTAAGAATCTAAAAAGTCAGGCCAATAAAGCACTTTTTCCAGCGATCGTATCTTCTTTTCCGCGACTTCTTCCTGGAACTTGCCTCTTCGCTTCTATGAATCCTCTTGGCTGGCCTTCATAAACAGTGCATGTATTGGTCCCTTACAAGAGCATTGTCAGGACAACGGTTATGCACATCCTTAGTTATTTATTGATGAAGATGCTATGATTGTCCTAGGTGGAGTGCACGGCTGACTTTCGAGGCCCGACACGTGATCGTGATGCTTCTTGAAAGTATACTTTCATAGTACGCCAATTTTCGCAATGTAAAGTGGGATCCACCGGCACTAATAAGGGATTTGGTACAGTTCGCATTTGACGCTAGTTGATACATAATCGCCGTCTTCTCCGTGCTGATGGCCAGGGCGAAGTTGAAGAGGTTCACACTCCGTTTCATGCCCTCTTCTGTTACGGTTTAAAAGAAGACGAAGGCACGATCACTGGGACGGTAGATTTATTGGCCTTAACTTTGGAACTCGAACTGGAGTAAATTATCAGAGACTGCTAGAGTGCAGCAACGTGTGAACATTTATATGGTTGTGTCGTGAGGGGGGGGAGACTACGTCCGTGGCTAGGTCTGGTTTGTGCCGTCTGGTCCACAATGGCCCCCCGGCGGGGTGACGATGTTTGTACTTTGCGGCGATGTGATCTGCGCCACCTGACTGCGTGGGAGGAGTGCGTGATAACACACAGGCAAATCAATATATCTATTGGTAGAGTTGGTGTCCGAAACCCACGCCTCCAACAGTTCGCGCCGCGTTTTGTTGCCGGCTCGCGCTAATATCCTCGTGTTAGCGAAGTCGAAATCATAGCCTTCCTCCAGCGTGTGAATAGCGACTTGAGATACTGGGTCGCCTCTCCGAACGGTCCGGTTGTGCTCAAGTATTCGTGAGCTGAGACGTCGTCCTGTTTGGCCTTTGTAGTGGTATGTTATAGTGTACAATATGCAGTTATCGACTACGAGATATGCCCTTGGATGCCCTCGAAGATGTTTCAGACGACGGATGTTGAGTATTCGTCCATCGGTTCTGTACTTAGTGTCGATTCCTCCCACTCCTCACGGTAGGCGTCTATCATCATGACGGAGAACATGAGGCTGAATAGGATGGGGGAGAGTTGGTGAAATGAGAAGTGTTTCCATGGTTTCCACACATTTGTCGGTTCCCCTAGCGTTTAGAACCACGCGCGACGACCGTATCCTTGAAATCATGGGATGTGTCCATGCAGCCACATTTCCTGGAGGAGCGATGCGACCTTCCCCATGGTTAGTGAGTCGTCATGATTATTGACTTCGGTTGGAATGGCTGTGTTGTTCCACAGAAAAACTGGGAAACTGCTCCCAAGGAAAGAAGGCGGACCATCGACTTCGTATTTGGCGTTCGCCTGAAAAAGTCGATTGATGGCTTCTTCGCATATTTTTGACGCTTGATGAGGGCGCCCTGGAAGTGCGCGACCCTGCGTACCAGGATCTGCGACGTTGGCGTAATGAAGGTTGCCCCATCCTGGCTCACTGGTGGTGCAGTCCTCTTGGCTTGTAGACCGTTGGTCATGCCGACGATCTCGAAGGAACTTTTCATTTTGCAACGGTCGGCATATTTCTGAACTTTGTCAGCTTCCTAAGCCAGCCAGTCGTTCTGAATTCCCCTCAGTTTCTACTGTACTAAGCGTTCACTGCGGTGGCCTGTATGATATCACACGGTCTCCCTTCACTGTGTTTTGACATTGTTATGCACTTCCGAAGTTTGCATCTCTCCAAGCTGTTAAGATTTAGTTGGCGTTCAGCCGTATCAAGTAATACAGCGTTTCTTCATAGATATTTTGGAAGATTTTGAACAATTCATATTGACCCAACTGTGAAAAACTCGGCGTGGGATTCGAACTCACGCAATAAGGAAAAGGCTTTAGCACAGCCAACGCTTTAACCTTTTGAGCTACGGGACCCCGCCGGTCGACTCGATTTTAATCACATTTGGGTCAAGTTTACCCGCCCAACCTACTGCAACGTCTGGAATCCACCAAATCTGATTCAGTAAGTTGACTGCCCAAGCAGGATTTCCTAAGTAATTCACCTAGAATCCATCAGATGACTACCAGGCTGGCGTAGTTCGTAGAAATTTTGGAATTTTGTGAATAATTCATAACTCGCGTCGTCTGGCTGGGTCTCGTATCTCAAGCGTTTAGAGCGTTGGCTGTACTAAAGCCTTTCCCTTACTGGGTGTGTTCGAATCCCACCGAGGCGCCGAGTTTTTCACAATTGGGCCAATATGAATATAGCGTTTAACTCAACTGATTTCAGTTCGCCTTGCAGCCGCCTGCGCAGTTACAGTCGGTGGCTCATCTTGAAAATAACATGGCGGTGGTCCGTGCAGCAGTTGGCATCACACGGCGACAACTGTTGTGCCCGACGATGTCCACTGTGTGGTCCGCAGGCACGGAACACATACACAAACAGACAGACAGAGAAAACCGTATATACAGTGAGTGACCTATCTCATGAAATGCTGGCTGAAATTCTGAAATGCGTTTTCGATTAGGAAGGATTACTTGATTGCGGTTGCAATACTGATCACCTCGCGGCATAATCTTATAACATTTCGGACTCGGCAGGATGTCGGCTTTTAAATGCACTTCTTTTCAATTTCCTGTAGAAAGCGTACTCGGTAAAAATGACTACTTAAGTAGCATGCATTTTTCCCATTGATTTTCGATGGTCTTGCAAATTCAAATATATTTTATAGAAACCATGAATAAAAATAGGCTTTCTTTTAGTCAATCAATAGAGAATCACGTTTTTTATATGTTATGCTTAAGGAAGGAGTATAATTAGGTTTTTAAAAAGTTTCTAATTATGAGACTTTTTAAGACCGCGAAATGTCAATTCACATAGCATCGTACCTGGCCGTTTACCACTGCTTCTCATAAAATGAACAACATGGTCCGCATCCATTGCAATATTTTATGGACTCTGTAGGATATCTCTTTAACGGCATAGAAAAATATGTGATTTTCTTTACGCGGAACGCATGCACCTGGCAGACAGAAATTACTAAACGCTAATGCAACGAATGAGCAGACTCCAAATTATTCGGCAATTGAAAAACTTTTTAAAAACCTAATTATACTCCTTCCTTAAGTATGAAATATAAAGAAGACATGATTCTCTATTGACCGACTAAAAGAAAGCGTATTTTAGTTTGTGGTTTCTATAAAATATATTTGAATTTCCAAGACCATCGAAAATCAATGGGAAAAATGCATGCTACTTAAGTAGTCATTTTTTACCGAGTGCGCTTTCTACAGGAAATTGAAAAAAGTGCATTTAAAAGCCGACATCCTGCCGAGTCCGAAATGTTATAAGAGTATGCCGCAAGATAATCAATATTACAACCGCGACCAAGTAATCCTTCCTAATCGAAAACGCATTTCAGAATTTCAGCCAACATTTCATGAGTTAGGTAACTCACTGTAAGTTTATAGTGAATATGTACCTGCGCAGCATCTACCACACTCTCTTCCCCTCTCCGCTTGAAATCGGTGTCAAAAAACCGGAGGTGAATGGGAGCGGACCCGCACCTAGGCGTATTACCACACTCCCTGGTCCATAACAAACACATGATCAGGATTTTAATCCACACCAACAACACCACAACGGGTCGGAAAGACGACGAGGATGACTGGGCAGTCATACACACGACCTGTAATCCCGACTGGAGCGCAGGTGCATCTACCAGCAGAAAACCAGGTGCCAGAGAACTGTCAGCACACACCCGGCTGCGAGGGCTGCAGGAGACGGTTACAGATCTTTAGTCGGCATCACACACCGCCCTAGTCACGAGCACGTCACGCTGGCCACGTCTCTGAACTAGGATGCCAGTGACGCGAGCGACGGCGCATCCAAGTCACCTTCTTCCGCATCAGACGAGGGAAGGTGTTGGTCAGGAAAAGATTGTATTCTGTGCAGGCCTGCATGGAGTGAAGATCATTGGCTTTTGCGACATCCGATCCCATGGCAACCGAGGGTTCCCTGTCAGACAACGTAACTTGTGTGGACGTGGGCTTTGATGTCACCACGGTCAACCAGTTTATCCGTCTTCGGCATAGTTGCTAGGAGGGCGTGCTGATCTTCGCAAGACTTGCTGTTCACGTCATTGTTGGGGCATGGATGTCGGAGATGGTGGCAAAATTATCCCCGCGGAGGGGAACCTTATGGTCATGAGGCGGTCATTGACGCACGGTGGCAGGCAGGACAGCCTTCTCACAGCATCGCATCAGATGGTGAAGGTGACTCCGACATTTCTCTGCTCAGCTTTGGGATGTCAGATGCAGCAGAAGGTCTGTCCGACAGCCTTCTGTGCCAATTGTCACTGTGCAGAGAAGTTGGCTCACTGAGAGCCGCAGTGTCCCCTTTGTAGCGGGACAATGCACGGATGACCGGAACAGTCCTCCTTTCTGGGCGGTTTGCCATCGAACTGTCTAGAAGGAAACGGATATTTAAGACTGCCAGATTAGGCTGTGCCACCATGGCAGCCCACCGGGAGGCACGGGGATATGTCTTCCACCACCTAGCTTCCACACAGCACACCAGGTTTTCCCACAAGGCATGGGCTGTTCGTATCTCACAAACATGAGAATGCCATGGAGGCCATACTAAGGAGGAGTCCTTAAGCCTGACACACAGTCCTCCAGTCGACCACTCCACACACATACGCAACGCCGACTGTGAGGTATGACTTGTGTCGTCAACTGAAAGCCTTCCAACCTTCACTCCTACATTCCTTACATCGTGGAAGAAAGCACTTATTTCATTCTTTTGCCTATAGCCGATAACCCGGTTTTTCCTATTCCCTTCTGAAATCACTGGTGACATTTCTGAAAGAACGTCCGCTGGAAATGGAGAATATTTTATACAATTCCAGTGGGTAACTGTTTCCGCAAGGGGTGTCTGATAGGCGGGTTGAAACCCTGCGACGACGTTGGTTCCTCGTTCGGACCCCAGTTGGAATCCGCCCGTTAACACACATATCTGTTTCTCCTGCACGCACCCACGACCGTCGCATTCGATGATGTCTACCATGTACCCCACAGCAGATGGTGGGAGCAGGGACGGTGACTTGTGCAGGGGTTTATAGTGCCAGTGGACTTGCACCGCATCTACTACACTCTCTCCTCCTTCCCTGTCTCAGCCCGGTGCCAAGACAGAGTCATGAAGACCGGAGACGAGGGAGGCCGCAAGTGGATGGCTCGGACGGATCCTCGCCTTGACTCTCCACTCCGCACCCCCTGGTCCACACAACAAATAACCAGGATTTTGACCAACACAACAGACATTGGAGGCTGACACGGCCGATGCCGCACCTAGGCGTGCCGCCAACGCCTAGCTCGGATCCCACACAGTGGGAGTGTTCACACACATTAGTACACGCATAGGCGCTAACATGAGCGCGAACACATGCACACATTGGAACTGGCTACAGCAGCAGCCCAACACACACACACAAACACACACAAACGAACGAAGAGCTGCTGCCACCAGTTTACCGTCCCGCATCCTTCCGGGACTGCATGAGCAGCAACACACACACAAGTCACTCGCCTGTTTTCGCCTGTGTTTCAGCCTTTTGAACCTAAAGAGGTCTACCACTGTGCCGATTTTCAGAGGCGAAGCAACCAACGGCTATGTTATAACCGTTGCGGCAAATTCATATTATGCACTGTAGGCGAAACAGGCGTTCACATTCCTTCTAAATGCTCTAACTAACATGTGAAACACGGATTTCGACAACGTCCTGCAACACCCAAGACGATTTCTACAGAACGGCAACCATGAGATGTCAGAAAACGAGAATCAGCCTGCCTACCTACTGACAGAATAAAGCAGCACTTAAAAAGCGGAGTAATATGCGAAGTCGTAGGATGTCTTGAAAGCCACAGATACTGACTGCCCTGTAGTGATGTAAACAATGACATTGACACTGAAGGAGAAAGCGCTTGAAGGCAGACCGCATGCACCCTTTTCAATTTAGATTCAAAGAGTGGCATCTAGTCCTCATTTTTGGCTTTTGATGTTACCCACTTCACGCTTTCGGAATAAAACACGGTAGGGTTGTCGTCGACATAACGGTTCCCTAAAATGAGCTACCCACAAAGTAATCTGGAGCGCCCCAAACATCTGGCACTGCATATTAGGTGAAAATTAGTACTAATCAGCCCTCACCTTACACATTAAAAACCTGGATATAAAAGTTCAATTAACCGTGAAGCAATGCTAAATGGAGACTGCAAAGGTTCGAGTGCTCCCCTTCATTGCTCCCTCGGACTGTTTATATGTGCTCGCACAAACACACACACCCACATAAGACCGTAAGTATGGCCCGGTCGAGTCTAAATCAGGCCCACGCAATGCATTTGCGTGTGTCCATAGGGGAAGCTATCGCTTTGCAAATCTTTCGCTCCAAAGTCACTCAACTGCGCAGTTCCCTGCAGTTCTCCCCATCACCCCTCCTAGGCTGCAATATGGACAGAGTTTATGTTCGAGTTTGTTTTTATCAAAAAGCTACGTTTCACTTAGTCACACACATATATATATATAGCAGCGAAGAGGGACGACAGAGAATGCGGGTAGATTGAAACAGTACCGTTTCGGGCTTATTGTGTCTTCATTCAGCCAATCATAACCCTGACCACCAGCAACTGGGACCAGAAACACAAACATGCGCACAGACGGACCTGGCGCAGTTGGTTCATCATTGGGGTCTACCAGATGGGTCATAGGCACTTTATGGAACCGAAGTTCATCAGTGCCTTGCCAGCTGTCATTCTCTGTCGCTGCAGATCGGGTATTTATTCACTCAGGAATGGGCGCACACCGATCCATTGGCTTCCCGAAGCAAACAAGGGATAGGCCTAGGGGGATAAAACATGATAGGTAAATAAAACATGGAAAGTTGATCTGATATGCGGGTGCGCATGGCGAGGGGGAGAGGGGTGGTCAGAGTTATGATTGGCTGAATGAAGGCAAACAAACCCGAAACAGTGCTGTATAAATCTACCCCCAGACTCTGTTGTCTCCCCTCTGCTATCATAGCTTGGCCGACTTCGGCCTGATAGGTGGTTGCCTGTTCGTGACCCCTATCACCCATATGAAGCTTGTTTGCTTTGGGAAGCCAATGGATCGGTGTGCGCCCATTCCTGAGTGAATATATATATATATATATATATTCCTTCTCAGTGGTCTACCGTAATTGTGGTGAACTAGCAGCCGGATGGCCATTAATGGGACAGAGATGACAAAGTAAACAGAAATTATAATAAACAGATAACGTTACCGCTGCAATATTTCTTAACCTGGGTAAAAGTGCAAAATTTACAATTGCAGAATGTTAATTTTGACCACTTGTTTTATCTTACTGGTGGTCGCATGGCAGTGAAAGATCAGTAACCAAGAAGAAATGACAATTCGAACATCGTTACCGACGACGTCCACCGCGTGTTTCACTGCTAGGTGAGAGCAGGGACGGCCACTTGTGCGTGAGTTAGTTTACAATGGTAGTGGACTTTCGCTGCATCTACCACACTCCTTCCTCCTCCCGCACCTGAGTCTGATGTCAAGGCATAGTCAAAACGACCGGAAACGGAAGAGGATGCAGCTGGCCGGTACGGCCGAAACCCACACCTAGGCACTCCACCACACTCTTTCGTTCCCAACGAACACTGATCAGGGTTTCATACACCAAGAAGAAAGGGGAGCGATACGTTGTGGACCCCCGCCTGGCGTGCTGCCGTACTCCAATGTCTACGAATTTCCGATAACGCCAGTCGGAATCTGGTCTAACCCCCTGTGTTGGTCCGCCGCATTTACCACGTTGCCCGTTTTAGGGGCAACGAAGACGGAATATTGCCAAAGACAAAAACACTAGCTTCGTTATTTCTGGATGTCGTCAGTCGGATGTATTCCAGCATCACGTCAAACATACCTCCAGTTTTTCCTGGAATATGGAACAAACGTCCTAGAATTTGATGCATCAACTTTTGCTCCGTCGGGAGGAGCCCCCGCCCATGAGCCTTCATTTCAAGGAGGCTTAAGTACGCCTTGTTTCACCTTGACGCTCATATTGGAACTTAGGAGCACTGGCTGCTCGATGCCATGCAATCACCTGAAGTTGTAATCGGAACGAAAGTAGCGAATCACGGTCTTCAGAGGACTGTGGATACTGACGGCCACAGTCGGCAGGACATAGGGGCGCAAACCAGAGCAGGGAGGAATGGTGACGGCTGGAAAATCGCAAACTACTGCTTATTTGTCCCTTGTCCTCCATATTATTCGTTCTGCGGTTGCAACTTACAAAGACTGAGGTCAAGTCATAATCAGATTGACTAGGTTTCGGAAGGCCTGCTTTTAAATTCAATTCATCTACTCTGAGAACAGCAACCTGTCAAAAATTTAGAGCCCGTAGGGTAGAATGCGCAAAAGATTAATAAAAGCCGAGGGATTGTAGGCTTTCCAGGTCATCCAGACCTGAGGTAGGATATGACTGACTGGCGATGGCTAATAAGCCAGACACGACCATTCCAGTCTCCCTTGTCTTTGTCGGCGCCCCATGTCTTTGAATTAATGACTGGCAGCTACGCGACTGTCTACAAGGATTCTAGATCGAACGCTCCTGCTTCATAAAAAATCCCCCTTCACCAGTCGTCGCTTCAGGCCTTGTCCCACCGACGAATGTTTCGATACAACCACTGTAAGGTGTCAGCTTTCCTTGAACCTGGTCGACCGCACTCCCACCCTCTCACTGACAGCTCCTCTTACCTCACTGCGTTCAGGTAGATGTTCTATCCTATCTCATAGGCACCCCTGGAATTGTCCCGTTTATTCGCTGTTAGCCAATCCGAAAGCGCAGCGCAGAACCTAAAATAAACAGTCGATTAGAGAAGGGAGGCGAGAAGGGTTGTGGGAGAAGGCGGAGTTTGGCTGCCTAGCTAACGGCCACAAAGATAAAAGGCACGACACGCTGCCAGCCCAGTTCACATCGTGTTCCATGCAAACTGCGAAGGCCAGAATTTTATCTGCCTTTGAGTAGATGCCATTAAAAATCTGACAAGGGCCCCCTTGCCTGCAGAACGTGAAGATCTGGTGCGCGATTTTATGTCTGGTGGAGTCAGGAAAGTTCCATGCGAACCGCTGCACTAAGATCCCTAAAAGTGTGCGTAAGAAGGGCAGGATTTAGGCAGTGTCCAGGCGGACAAATTTTGAGAAAATTGGCAGCGAGGCGGAATCCAAGCTGGTATTATCTTCAGTTGCAATAAAATGAGTCGGGAAGACATCAGAGAAGCAGGGGGTCACCGAGAGGCCAGTAGAATTCATCCGTGCCAAATTCCTCGCTGCTGCAGATAAGAATTTGAACCGCAATATTCTCTGTCGACTTATAAAAGTTACTGCTCTCCTTCGAATGCCAAACAGTCCTTTTCATAGGGGGAGGGAGAATAGAGAGAGAGAGAGACTACTTACAAATTATCAGCACATGACAAACCTCATGAATGCCAGTTCAATATAACAGAAAATAATCAGGGCCTTCTTGGTGTTTACAGCCTGTCTCGAAAATGAAGAAGGCGGCCGACGTGAGGGCAGGCGAACGGGGAGCTGGAGAGAGAGAAAGGACGCTTTTATTTTGAAGTAAACAAACACTCCATGGAAAAGATCTCTAAACGGCATGCTTGCTGCAAGCAAAAACAGACGCATCATTATGGTGGAGTTGAGTTTTTGACGCGAAAACCGATGTAGTCATACTTTTCAAAAATTTGCCAATGATGATTAGCAAGAGATCAAGATAACTTTGGCTTGTTGTTATTTTGTGATTGTAGGCAGGTGCTTCGTAATGCAAAATAGCACTAGATCATTCGCACGCAACTGCCCATAAATCCAACGGTTCGTTCCTCACTCGATCAAATGAACTTATGTCTAGATGGGAGATGTTTCAAACCCTTTTCAACCGATGGAATGCAGTAAAGGTATCAGGAATTCATGAAAAAACTGCGTACTACAGATATACACATCAAAATTGTATAATACGCTTAAGCCATCGGTCAATTTAAAGTCGCATAGAGCGAGAGCGTTGGATGTTTACAATGTAATTATTGGTGCAAATAGTCTCTTATGAACTATAAACTTATAATCACTAGAAATTTTGGAGTTCATATCAGATGGCATTTATTGCTGATTCAGAGTTTCGCTTTCTCAAGGTGCATAAAGAACAGTGTCACGCCAAGTATTTTTGTGCAGTGGGCCGACGTGTCCACGATATTTTGTGCCATTTGTTCTTTTGACTTATAACACAAGGTTCAGTAACAAAACGCCCCACTTCAGTCCAGCAGCAGTTCTGTATTGCCCATAGTCCAGTTAAAGACACTGTTTGAAGGCTCCTGGTTTAGAATATCTTGCTGAGTTGTGTTCACCTCAGAGTGTGTTCTGGGCATGACTGATTGCTGCCGGTGAATGGGTCAATAATGAACATTCCAGGGTCCTTGATGGTCACTCGTGCTGGTTCTACTCAAGAGCCTATTTGAAATCTGCACCCTAAGCTCAGAAAATAAATCACAGTGCCAGCTTCTAATCTCCACTTAGGGCTTAAAACTCGCGAGTCAGGTCCGCTTTCCCTCAGCCGAACCTGTTCGCATTTTCCGTCCTTTTCTCGAAATAAGATACTAAATCCTCAAGAAGGATAAAAACCTGCCTACTGCCTGGGGACCAGTTCGAGTGTGGCAGACGTAAAGAAGCCGTTTCGCTCTATAAACCACTGTGGCCGATCCCAGCTCTAGTGAACATAACTCCTCACTCGCATGCGACAGTCGGATTGTCAGAAAAAAAGAAGACCCCAGCGCTTTAACGCGCAAGCGTGCGCTGGCTATTGCCAAGATAACAAAAAGTCGATTATACTTCTTAAACTCGCCGCAAGTTTTGATTCGTCTCTATGAGCTGCGACTTAAGAATGTTGACTGATTCTGCGTACTGGACAGAAACCAGTAAAGACCGCATTTACACCTGGGAGCCAATCGGAGAACAGGCAATACATCTGCCAAGGACCGAAATGCGGGAAAATCCGCTTAGGTACACAAGGAAGGTAACGCTTCGTAAGTGTTGACGCTGAATGAGCATTAGGCTTGGAAAAGTAACTGCTGAAAAGTTATTTTGCTTTAGTCTCTTCCGAATTTCTGTTCAATCTAGTGCTTGCAATAGCGGAAGAGTCTAGATTTCTCAGTCGGCGAAAATATAAACTCCTGAAAAATGCAGACACGACAGGTCGATGTGTTCTAAAACTGACAACTGTACAAAAATCTTCGTCGGCATAGTGACCAATTAGGTCACTAGGATCTTTAATCTGAACAAGAAGTAGCGCTCCAAAACGTTTTATTTTGATTTTAATAGTTTCTACCAACAAAGACCATTTCATTTGTGTTTAGAAAATTTGTAGTTTGGCATATAACAACAAATCATTAGCTCGGAGGTCACCAACACAGATCAGGAGGACGTTAATCGATAATTCCATGGTTGCAGTGTTCAGCTGATGCAATAGAGTATCAGTTTAGCCGAAATGTCGGCTTTTCAGGTAGATCTGCCTTTTGGTCCTGCGAATGTGCTTTTTTAATTACTTTAAGGAGAATGCACATCAAAGACTCAGTAGGCCTTAGTGAACCATTTTAATGGAGCCATAGATGTGTGCTGATGTCAAATAAGGCATTCCAGCCAATTTATCCTGTCAACGTGGACCCTAAATCCGTTCATTGTTCGTCATTAATTGGCTGTCACAAAGGCTCTTGACAGAACTCCGTGACCTAACGACACTCCTTATTCCTTCAGTCTCTACCCAGGTAGGCTCGGCCAATGCGACTTCTACTGAACTTTGATGTTTATCGATAAACTCGCTAAGACGAGAGTGCGTAGCTTTCAGTCTGACAGTCAGCAGAACAAGGGTCGAGATCTCACATACTTCAGCCTCGGGGATGCTATATGAGTGAGTAGAAAGGGCAAACCGACCGACAAGCTGCCATTCAATTCTGCCTTGTCTGTGCAGATAAAACTACTTGGTCAGTTTATTCTTTTTAAACGCTTAACGCGCCTATGAAGGCCTCCTAACCTTTATGAGCTTAAAACACGGAAACTGGTGTAAACATGCAAATATTTTGGCAGGAGTAGACCGTGTGATTTTGTGGAAGCTTGTTGTTCATCCACCGATCCCAAGGATCCACTGGTAAACTAGTTGTCTATTAGGAAACTTCTAAAAAGTAGGGCTGTCCAGTAAAAGGTATCCTACCACGTGTTGTGGAGGTACGAGTTTAGATCAAACAAACGGAGCACGGTTACCGGCGGTTGACTTCTGCTGCATAATCCATTTGTTGAAAACGACAAATAGAGATGTGAGAGCAGGAGAAGGTCTGCGATTGGCCTGCCAGGTAGGCATGGGTTGGAGGCAAAATAACGGTAGCTATCTGCCATGAACTGATCACGTCTTCGTTGCCGACTTACTGCTACTCTTGCCGCAGACACCGAGGCAGATGCAACTGCAGATAGGAATGTGTGTGTGAGTACGCTGAAAGACAGTGTCTACCGGCAAAAAACTAGGAAACACAGATAGGATCTAATGATGCAGGAGAAAGCTGGCGATGGAGTACCTAAGAGTGCTCCTAAGCCGAAACAGCATAGGTGGTAATAGGCGAAAAAAAGAATGCCTGATCAATATGACCGGATATACCTTTAGATAACAAAGTGATGAGAGGGATTTGGGAGAAGAACCTGTGGAGAGCATTAGGCAAGAACAGCTCCACCTTGCGGGGTCTTATACGAGTATCTTTCGGCGGCCCGTATAGAGGACTACTTAGCGAGTGCATAGCATTTCCTTTGCTTTCAGTATTTGCATGCCTTTTGCAGATGCACTTTATTAGATCATATTTTGTTCATCTCCAGGGAATCGGATAGCTGGATTCCGAAAGCCTCCATATACACGACCGGCGAGTTGGGCCAAAAAACAACTTGCGCTTGAGATTGTTTTTTATAAAGAAGGCTTGAGTCGCGTCTACCCACCCGTTCCCCCAAACTAACAGAGCTCCGATAAAAGGACAAAAGTCCGAGTTGGAGACCCCGAACAGAAGCAAAACTGCAAGTCTGATTTAAAACAAATACGTGTGCTAATCGATTATTTTGAAAATGGCGACAATTGCCCTTTTAGGTATTCTTTCTCAAGAGCCTGACGGCTGTTATTGAGGCATCAAAAAAACATCCAAATGCAAACTAATGATGCACAAATAGTTTTCCGGGTGATATAATGTTACATTCGTCTCTGACAGGCCTTTTGTCCACCTTATGCAAAGAGCGTGGATACGTTTTCATTCGATGTCTGCTGGGAGCAGCAGTTTTTTTCCTTTCCCTTTTGTTTGTGGTCTGTGACTCCCAAACTGCTTATAAAGTTTGATCTTGACCTTCAGAAAGAAGTCAGTAGAAAACGATTTCGTAGAAACCGACCGTCGCCGGTACGATTTGCAAGGTACCCGACGAGATACAACAAGAAGGTGGCTGTGGATGAGTACAATCGTCAATGAATCCTTACCTTCATCAAAGCGAACTCCACACTTATGCTGCGGAAGGGCCTTGCGTACCATGCTTTGGGCCATTTCGCCTTCTGAAGTTAAGCGGCAGATAGGCGTGGTATACGCCACCTTTCCTAACTAAGCACTTATCATCTCCGGAGCTGGTAGAGAAACCTGCGGGAAGAAATTCGTCAAAACTAATGTTGTCGACTAAACAACTTCGGCTTCCAGAAGAATGAAAGCAGTTTTCAGACGATGAGAAAACAGGAGATATAATGACCGGTGCATTCAGTTAGAACATTAGAATCAACAATTTAAATTCCGTTGAGCCTGTCATCGCCGGGTGCAGACGAAATTCCCATAACCGTCACGTGAGGTTCAGTCACCCAGGCTTATAAAATATTAAAGCAGCAGGAATCGAAACAGTTAAGAGGGTAGGTTATAAGAGGGTAGGCTTTCGAATTTTTGCTGGGAAAACCTGTTCACCTGACGTTTCAAAATCAAATAATGGTGAACACTGGCAAACTCAGCCAACTTACAGTCGGTGGGCTAACTCATAAATAATAATTTTTGAAAAACAGGCATCCCAAGAAATATAATAAAAGACCCATCTTGGTCTCATCAAAGTAAATCAACCGAAATTCCGAAATGCGTTTTTGTTTCGAAAAGATCAGTTAAGTAGGATTGTAAAACTAGTCAGCCTGCAACATAATTCTATAATATTTCAGTTACCTCAGGATGACAGCTTTTGAACAAACTTCTTTCCGACTGCATGCAAAAACTGCACTCTGTAGAAAATGACTACATATGTAGCATGAATTTTTTTTCATCTATTTTCGATGCTCCTACATATCCAACTATATTTACTGGGAAACATGCATAAAAGCATCCACTTTTGCTTATTCGGTGGAAAATTACGTCTTCTTCCAACCTCATAATCGATGGAAGGATATAATTCGGTTTTCAAAAACGTTCTTAATTCCCGAATAGTTTGAACACGCTCCATCGTAACATTTGTATTCAGGGTTTGCAAACTACAAGCCGTATATTTTCCGCGTACGGAAAACCACACATTTCTCTACGGATATCAAGGGGGCCATAGAGGGTTCATAAAATTAAACAGTTGATTTGATCCATATTGTTAACTTTACGATCCACATTGGTAAATGCAAAGACCTGATGATTTATGGATGGTCATTTCACGGTATTTAAAAGTCCCACAGCTAGAAACTTTTTAAAACCGAAGTATGTCCCTCCTTCGAGCATAACATTAGAAGAAGACGTTGTTTTCTGCCGAATGAGCAAAAGTGAATATTTTTATGCATGTTTTCCATCAATATAATTGGTCATTTAGGGGTATCGAAAACCAATCGGAAAATATATACTACCTAAGTAGTCATTTTTTTACCAAGCGTAGTTTTTGCATGCAGCTGAAAGAAAGATCCTTCAAAAGCCGGCTTCCTGAGGTAACTGAAATATTATAGAAGTATGTTGCAGGCTGACCAGTTTCACGACATTTCTTTATTAATCTTTTCGAAACGAAAACGTATTTCGGAATTTCGGTTGACATTTCATGAGTTAGGCCACCTAATGTAAGTGATGCCTTCAATCAAAATAATTGGTGTTTAGTATGCCCGCACCATTACAAATATATCGACCTAATTTAAAACTCCCCTATGCGCGAATTATCGTATCTTTTATATGTTTCCAGGTGTCCAAATAAATCAGTCCTATGCATGTCGGCGACCAGTCTGCACTTGATTCTTTCTTACGATCATGTTGTGCTAATGTGAGACTAATTACATGCATACGTTGAAATCACTGTGCTAGGCCTTTGAGAGCTTGCAAATACTGGCAAATATGCGCATGACAAAACCTAGACGGACACTCCTGTCATCTCAACGAAAACGTCCACGATCACCATCCGTCAACCCAACGTCTTGAAAAAGTCAGTGGTGTACTCAAAGTAGGGGGAAGGCGTGTATGAAGACGATCCATCCGGGGTCCAGCGTTTAGACTCTCACTAAGAACAAGCAAATAGCACTTTAAGCTACCCAGAATTGCTAAACCTCGTGACCTGAATGAATGTATATTCATGATGTAGATAGGGTACACTCTAGACTGGGGACAGGAGGCGTTTGGTTAACTACTTCTCTACTCCTTCAGATACTAGGATCCAAAAATGACGTCCTGAATGAACTTAGAGAGTAGGGCGTGCTTCGCCCGCGTCAACGGGCTTTCAGGCTTTCTCAGCCACCAAGTCCAAGCCTATTTCCAATCGACCTGCCATAGGAACGGAATGAGTTATCGAAGAATAACGACCGGTTCGAAACTCGCGGGCATATGGCGGATCTCGCTTTGTTTGCATCAACCTGGTTGCTCATAGAGGTTTTGGTCAACCTGTTTTTGTCAAACAAGAGACTCTTATGTTTGTCAGGGCTGGCGGCCGTTTTGCATGTTTGTTCATATTCTTACTGAAATCTAATCTGCTGTCGGACATTTGTAATGTTATGCTGGGTAGCTTACTTCGGGCTCTTTCAACTTGAGGTGACTATGGGACTACATGTTCAATAGGAAGGTGACAGGACCGCGGTCCGTCCAGCCCTGAGAATGCTATCTCATTTTGCCACCAGCACAAAAGATTGTTTGAAGGGCTAGGAAGAATGCTGTGCGTATTGCTTCTACCAGAGGGCATTACCATGTCGGCATTCCCTCCCACGTAGACTAGTCTGACCTGGGTGGGCCGCATAATTTTGAGCCTGATCATTCGTTGCATTAGCAGTTAGTGATTTCATTCTATGAGGTGCGTGCGTTCCGCGTAAACAAAATCACATACTTTTCTATGCCATTTAAAAGACATCATACAGGTTCCATAAAATTTTGCAATGGATGTGGACTATGTTGCACATTTCATGAGGAGCTGTGATAAACGGGCGGGTACGATGTTATGTGAATGGACATTGTGCGGTCTTAAAAAATCTCATAATTAGAAACTTTTTAAAACCTAATTATACTTCTTCCTTGAGTATAAAATATAAAGAAGACATGATTCTTTATTGAACTGAAAAAAAGCATATTTTTGTTTATGGTTTCTATAAGATATGTATGAATTCGCAATACCATCGAAAATCAATGAGAAAAACGCATGCAACGTAAGTAGTCATTTTTTACCGAGCGTGGTTTATATAGGAGATTGGAAAGCAGTGTCTTTAAAAGCCTACATCCTGCCGAGTCCGAAATGTTATAAGAGTATGCCGCGAGGTGATCAGTATTACAACCGCGACCAAGTAATCCTTCCTAATTGGGAACGCATTTCAGAATTTTAGCCAACACTTCATGCGATCGGTCACTCACTGTAACTAGTAAGAAAAAACCGCGGGTACTGACTAATTCCTGTCGAGATCGGCAAGTTTGGTAGCTCTCTTCGGCTGGATAAGCTTACTTCAGCTTTCGATGACAAGGAAAGAGCCCATCAGCCTTCACGCACCTATGCGCGACAACAGATAGCAAAGCGTTGCACACAGTTTATGGGAAAGCCGACATGTCAGCAGAATGGTTAGTAGACGGAACGTCAGGAGTAAGCGTGTACAGATCCAACTTCTGCGTTTTGGTCCCGTGGAGCGCAGGATCAGCATGTATGTCAAGCACAAGCCGCTGCGTCCACCAGCTGGTCGACAGGCACAGCGACCTTACCAGCGTTGGCGAGCCGAGGGGGGGGAAGAATGTCGGTGGCTGTGAGGGAAGATACACCGGTCATCTTCACTGATACGCAATTTCACCTATGCCATCCTGGATTCCCGCCAAAATTAACTCCAACTAACTCAAACAACTCGGAAAGTTCCGCAGTACCCAGTTCCGTCATGTTTTACTGATGCAAGACTAGAAACCTAGAGAATCACAAGGAGCTGCTTGATCAGAAAATGAAGCTGCGATCACTGGGACAAGAAATTTATTTGCCTGAAGTTTCGGATTCTCACTCGAATTCATCATCAGAGACATTTGCAGATAAAGGTGATGGTGGCACCAGGAGTGCAGTATTTATAGCACGTGACTGCCGTGGGACCGTATGCGCACTGCAATTAACAGTTCTCACAATCACCGCTGGGATCGTAATTGATGCGGTGGTGGCTTGTCGGTCCGAGTCCGAGTCGTTAATTGCCTGATGATGTCTCTGATGATGGATTCGAGTGAGAATCCGAAACGTCAGGCAAATAAATTTCCTGTTCCAGTGATCGCATCTTCATCTTCTGAACTGCTACTTGAAACTCGCCTGTTTGCTTCTATGAGTTGCTTGATGTTGTGCGCGCATTACAAACGCAGATGCAAACCCTCAATTTTTGATAAACGTCCTGTTTGCTCAATAGTAGCTTACGAGAACTAAAACTGCGAAATTGCCAGATTCCATCTAGAGGCCTCAAAGACAAGAACGCCTTTTTCTTCCGCGAGCCTCATTAACCAATCCGAGACTGCCGAAACTTATGCCCGGGTGATTTATTTAAAGGATCGGTGAGAGACATTTACAGAGAATTAATCTTGTAATCGCTGCACCCGGAGCGCCAACCGAGTACTTATCTTTTGGCGACAGATTTCTGTTGCTCATTTCGAGGCAATGTGCATTTCTTGACAGTTCGGTGGGGGAAATGCCAAACGTCGACGTGAAGGTAGTTCATTTATGAGTGCTAGAGGGAAGGGGGAAATGAGGTGAGTAGACGGAGACTGTCTGCGCCTAACGTCAGCTTTCTAGATGGGTTACATTTCTAAGCCAATGGTGTAAGTGCAAAAAATATGCTGCGAAACCATATTACTGCAGCATTTTAACTAAAGATGGAAGTTAGCATAGAGCGAAGCCCGTTTCAATTTATTAGCAGTCGGACTCGTGTCGTCTTTGGCAAAAAATAAGTTTCAAAGTACTGTTTGAGAAATTTGTAGCAATACTTTCCTGGTATGTATTTGAAGCGGGCACGCACAGCATTTCTTTCGTATGTTGTGTTTTTATGTCGCCATTTTTATTGATTAGTCTGCGTGCAGTAAACGATGACCTCGCCGTTTTAGCATTTATTTTGTCTGTAGAAATGATAATCTCTGCCTCGTTTTGATTCGCTGTCGCTGTTATGCAGCTGCAAATTGAAGTTGATAAGCCGTCGTGGAATTAACTGTTTCTGAAAACCTTTGCTGTATGTGTCTGTTCCATATTTTCAAGATGGAAAAAGCAGCCTACACCAACATTTATTCAGTGGATGTCAAACGACATATGAAGTAAACCAATGGGTAAATTAATAATATGCGTCTCCGAAAGGAGAGACGAGGTGTTTAATCGACGTCCGATAAAGGTGGATTTAACTCTCCGTTTATCAAAACCATCAAAATGGGATACACCTTGAGGGCGTTTATTGTTTGGGTCATAATTTTGAACTCGAACAAACATGGGACCTCATCGTGGAGGAAAATGAACGCCTAAAACAAAAGTCAACGATGACTTTGTCTTTGATTAATCAAAAACTTTCTATAACATGTTACTCCCATATAAATCGCTTTAATGAGGTGGTTTGCCAACGGATATCTGGTTTCTTTACCTTCTCCGTGGTATATTTAAGATAGAATAATTTATCACTTTTGTCTTCGAAAGGGCAAGCAAGATTACTGTACGCACGACTGTGTAATATCAAATCAGAAAAATTCTTGCACGATAGTAGGCTGGCAGCTAGATCGAGCATAATTTCAGCTGACCGCTTAATACGTCATCCTAGATGCATTATTTGGAACTAGCTTTTCACCCTTATTTTAGATGTATGTATATGATAAATACTATTTCCCAAAAATCTTTTTATAGAAATTCACGTGGTTCTGCCACTGGGCTTGAAAAGCATATCGCCCGATTTTTCATCAACCCTACTTATTTTTAAAAAGTTCGAAAAAGAAAGTTAATTTTTAGCTGTCTATCAGATATCTAAGATATAGTCGACACGCGCCCTCTAAAAGTCTTCATTAACGTCTGACTACTTCTCTAACAAGGCCTCCGGACAGAGTAAGTGGGCTAACTCATGAAATGTCAAACAAAATTACGAAATGCGTTTTCGTTTCGAAAAGATTAATTAAGTAGGGTTGTAAGAGTAGTCAGCCTGCATTATACCTCTATAATAATTCCGTTACCCGAGGATGCCGGCTTTCGATTGGACTTTCTTCCGGCTGCATGCAAATACTACACTATGTAAAAGATGACTACTTGAGAAGTATGAATTTTTCTCATTGATGTTTGATGCCCCTAAATATCCAATTATATTTTATGGATAACACGCATAAAAATATTCATTCTCCCAATCATTCGGTAGAAAGTTATGTCATCTTTCAATTTTATATTTGCAGGAGGGATATTATTCAGTTTTCAAAAACTTTTCTGATTCCCGAATAATGTTGAACCCGCTCTGCCGTCCCACTTGGATTCAGAGTTTCCAAACTACAAGCCGTATATTTTCCGCGTACAGAAAGCCACAAATTTCTCTGCGGTATTAAGAGTAAAATGTGTGGGGCTCATAAAAGTTGGAAGGGGATGTGATGCATATTGTTAAATTTACAAGCCACAATGGTAAATGCGGAGATATGACGATATATGAACGGCCATTTCGCGGTATTTAAAAGGCTCACAATTAGAAACTTTTTTAAAATCGAATGATGTCACTTTTTCTAGTACAAAATTATAAGACGACGCACTTTTCTACCGAATGATCGAGAGAATGAATATTTTGATGCATGTTTTTTATAAAATATAATTTGACTTTTGGGAACATCAAAATCAATGAGAAAAATTCATGCGACGTTAGTAGTCATTTTTTACAAGACGTAGTTTTTACGGGCAGCCGAAAGGATGTTCATTCGAAAGCCGGCATCCTGGGGTAGCTGAAATATTATAGAATTATACCGCAGACTGGTAAGTTTTACAACCATATTTAATTAATCCTTTCGAAGCATAAACGCATTTTGCAATTTCGGTTGGCCTTTCCTAAGTTAGCACATCTACTGTAAACATGTGGTTCGGCAATTATTTGGATAAGTTTGTAAACCTAAAGATAGCAGATTACATAAATAATTAAATGAGCCTCTGAAGTATCCTTCAAAAATGTTGAAAAGTAGGATCCACACTTTTGTTGAGACACAATATTTTCAACCGGCAAAATTTTCTGCAAAAACGGAGTGTAGGGAATGGTTTTTAGAGCAAGGGAAATTAACGAAAAACTGAATAGAACGCATATGATAAATTTTTCTAAAAGGTGCGGATTCATCCCCCTTTTTTGAAATTCGTCCCTTTAAAAGCCTTAACAAAGCCAAAATAAGTCTTATTTTCAATTATGAGAAAACGCAATTTTTCAGATGATTGACAGACAAAGGGCCGTCAGATCAATACGCTCAAACAAGCAGTCTCTTTGCCTCAGGGAACTAAGATTCATAGCCCGTTGAGGGTTGATTAAGCATTTAATGCTATTTAAGAAATACTAGTCCCGTTGGACGTGGGTCGATGTGTTGCTGCTGTGAATTAAAATGTAGGTTTGCATGGGCAATTTGGCGCGCTTTCACATTGTTTAAGATATTATTGGCTAAAACAGACAGGTTTTTTCTTGATACAGCCGATGAAAAACGTCATAAGAATAGGACTTCTCATGAGCTTACATGCTGTTTGGCCGGTTACCGATTAAACGATCTGAATACAACTAGCAGGTGCATTTGTAAACATACCATTTTGAGTATTTTAAAAGAATTTACCTTCCGTCAAATTTCTTCATATTTATCTCTGTTGCTGGAGCAAGACGAGTTTCGGATCGCCCTCGAAATTGCGGCAAACTCCGCGCTTTGCAGTGTTATTCAATCGATATTCTACAAAAGTAGATTCAGTGATCTATTTACCAAAACCATCAAAACAAGATATTTGTTGAGAGCACTTACCATTTGGTTCATATTTGTGGATTCGAACATACAGGGAGCCTCACTGCCATGAAAACATAAACGCCCACAACGAAGAGCAACGAGTAATATGTCTTTGACCAATCAAACGACATTTTATGAAAGCGCTTTAATAAGGTTGTTTGTCGATGGATATCTGCATTTCCTAACTTTTTCCATGGCAAGTGTGAGGTGTAAATTGGGATATTTGATAGTAATTTAAAGGCAAATGAAAGAACTTATTCTTACTTTTATATAGAAGCCTTTTTTGCTGTATTTGTTCACTTTTCGATCCCGTTGTAAGGCCACAAATGCACAAATAAATATTGAAAATAAGGCCAATCTTCTGCTCGCTTCGTTTTTATATTTAGCACTGATCGAAACTTGGCTATAGAATAGCGTTAAAACGTGTTATTAAAAGTCGAAATGGCCACTTCGTGGTAGGTTTTCAGTATCTACAAATATCAGGAAAAAATTAGGACGCCTAAACAAAGAACTATCATTGGACTTAACTATTACGACTCTGATCACGAAATTACACAAGATTGCAAATCAGGCTTATAAAACTGATAAAGGGTTTGGTTTTCTAAAGATAACTTGTTTGCCTACACCTTTATCAATCTGAGTTACGTGCAGGAAAGAATCAGATTTCAAGTGCGGCAAGTTCCTTTTGGTAAAACCTCTAAGCTTAGATCCCTCCTTTTTCATAGAAGGACAAATGCGAATGCGCGAACGCAGCGGTAGGATACCTCGTACGGCAGGAAACTACCGATATACAAGGTAAGTATACTTCCTCTCAAGTTTGTGAACATTTTGGCTGTAAAATTACCTATAAAAATATTGTGCGCTCAAAATGAACATTTTCTGGAATAGGCTAGGCGAGTAAGAAAAATGTGCAGCATTTTTGTTACCCATAACAAATCATCCCTATGTCCGTCGTAAAGTTTTATGAGTTATTTAGTGCAGGAACAACTTACAGACCAAGTACTGCACGCATGGTACACAAAATAACTTATTCTGCTTTCCTGAAATTGCAAACTTCGTTTTGCATGGGCGTTTCATCACGGGTTTAAAAATAGACGGTGGCAGATAATCATCGTCAATTTTTTGGAAGTTCTCTAAATAGAGAACCTGAAGAGAATATTTACAATTTCATGATCTTCAGGCAGCAAGTAATACTCCGAGTCAGAAGAGGGATGAACGTACTTGGAATCCACGTTATATCATCAAAACTTGCATAATGACATTTCAGTTAGAAAGGATTCCTTTAGCGGTGTTCTTGCATTAATTGTCGAGTAAAATTATTCAAAGACATTTTTTGCGCCTGCAAAAATGAAAAACCATAAAAAAGATTTCTTAATTAACACAAAGGCCTTTATTGGCTTTCTATATCTTTATGAATTTAAAGTATAGACCATAAAATATGCGCACAGAAATATTTGTTGTGCTCTTTTGGTAATAGGTTCGAGATTATATTCAATTTGGTGGTTTGAGAAAGAGAATCGTCCTATCCGAAGTGTTTGTAATTATGAGATTTCATGATACTGTGAAGTGCTACTACTTACAAGATCGTATTCTTCTGTGTACAAATGCTATTCAGAAGACACATGGCGTGTTTCATATCCAACGCATTGTATCTATCCATATCGCCTCCTTCTGGGGCTAGCCTCTTCAGAGTGCTTCATTGTGGCCGACAGCAAAAATGAAATAGGTAGAACGGTCTACTTAATTAACATAGGTTCTCCTCATTGATTTTCGATGCACTTAATATATCACATAAATTTTTTGAAAACACGCATAAATATTCATACGCTGTATTTTTTTGATCGCAGATTACGTCTTTTCGAGACTTTACGCCTAAAGAACTCTTGTATTTCTGCTTGGGAAGTTTTTAATTAGGGGTTGTTTTGACCCTGAAATGGCCATTAATGTGACGTCTCCTCTCTCTGTTCGCTAATGCTATCCAGGAAGTATACACCATGGTCCGTAACTATTGCAGCGTTTGATGTACTATCAATGTCGTCTATTTAATTGCCTGGAAAAATGTACGCAACAATGCAACAATGCACGTTCTTCCTAACATGTAGGATTTGAAGCATGTTTGGAAACTCAGGACGTAAGTGCAAGTTCTGATTAGGCTCAAACGTATTCAGAAATAAGAATGCTTCTTAAAACGCCTTGATACCCTTTCTTAAAACATAAATAGGAAGAAAACTCAATTTTTCATATAACGGGCACAAGCAAATATTTATTGCACGTTTTTTTACGAAAGGTATTTCGGATTCACAAAGGCATGAACAATCAATGGGCGAAACGCATACATGCATGCTGCACAGCCATTCTTACCGTGTTGCCATCGCAGACGACCGACTGTTCGTCCTCTTGTTGTGACTAATGTGTTTTGGCACTACGTTGAACGATAATCAATCTTAAAACTACACCCGACTAATCTCTTTTAATCGACAACACTTTTCTGAATTTCAATTAGCATTTTATGAGATGGGTCCACTGCTGCATGGCCTAGGCAATGCTTTCTTCCAATAGACATGTCGATTCGTTACCTCATTGACAATTTTGTCATTCACACAACCGAGACGGATGGGGTGCCGTTTCCACAAAAATGGGTATAAAGAATTAGTCGCTCAAGCGTTTCTTAAAAAACACGATACTGCATTCATGACAACTTCAGAAATCATCCGAAAATGTGCCCATTACCCAACTGCTACGTTCGACCCTAATGTGACTTGTAAGGTGGTCAGTATAAAGATATGCTAAGCGTCAGTATGCTACCGGTATGCGCTTACGCGTTATCTTACTCCGTGTTAATTATGTTCGCGGCTGTATTTAAGTCACCACTACCCGCTGAAAGGATAAAAGAGACTTACTGCAGCAGTTTACTGAGCTCTGGATCATCATTAGTTGTAAAGCGTGTATGCGAAAACAAGAGTTTGTAAGTAGACTATTTACTAATCAAAATCATTGTCGAAACAAACAGAGAGATGACGGTTTGAGCTTTCATAACTTAAGAAATGCCTATGCAATGCCTGAGTCTGCGTGAGGAAATAACTTCCACTCAAGTCGCGAAATAGGACTTTGATCTGTGCATGAGAAGGACTGTAAAGAAGTTGAACACACGATCTCTGGGACGGTAGATGTATTAGTCTGAGCGTTTGATTTGTACAGGAGGCCATCGTCAGAGACTGTGAGAATGCGGCATAAAATGATTAGTTTTTATAGTCAAGTCATGAAGGGAGGTGGGATATGATTGCAGAGGGTGGTATACGCGGTAACTGGAGTCCCACGTTGTCTCACGGCGGCGTGACTGCGTGCACCCTTGGCTGCGAATTGGGTCTCGTCTCTTGGATGCGGGAACGGAGCGCGTGATGCCAGGAGGTATGTCAACCTGTCTGTTGATAGAGTTGGTGTCAGACACCCAGGCCTCCAACAGTTCACACCCCGTCTTATTGCTGGCCTGCGCTACTATCCACGTGCTCGCGAGATTGAATTCGCGGCCTTCCTCCAGGGTGTGACTGACGACCTGAGACAACGTGTCGCCTCTCCGGACCGCCCTTTTATGCTCCGTTATTCGTGAGCCAAGTCGTCGTGCGCTCTGTCCTGTGTAGTGGCGAGGGCAGAACCGACATGAGATCCGATAGACGGTACTCGATTGTTCTCGCACACTAAGTCGATCTTTCACTCGTATGATTTTGTTGCGCATGGTCGCTGTCGGACGATAAGCGATACTCACTCCGAGCTTTCCAGCGATACCCTCCATCGTTTCGGACACATTCTTTATATATGGCAGAGCCTGCCAGAGTTTTGGCGGCTCTCTTCCGTTTGTTCGCCGTCGGTGCGTGCGGAGGCAGCGGCTGACTACGTCTGACCAGCGAATACCACCCTCTGCAATCATATCCCACCTCCCTTCATGACTTGACTGCAAAAACTGCTCATTTTATGCCGCATTCTCACAGTCTCTGAAGATGGCCTCCTGCACGAATACACCTACTGTCCCAGAGATCGCGTGTTCATCTTCTTAACAACAAGAACCTGGGATTCGCATATTTGCTTTCATCCATGAGAATGACTGTCTGTTTGCCACAGGAGCAAGAGCACACGGCAGGCGCAGCATAGGCCTCCTCATAATGATTTCAGTTATAGAAAGCAAAACCTCCAAAGCACTTCACTTTCTCTCCCCCCTTTTTCACAAGTCACTGTACTATGATAACAAGACAGGGTCAGAATGACTGGAGGCGGGCGTATGCGCAATGATTGACGAAGTTGAATGCACCTCAGACTTGCCAGACAGGCGATACGCACAACACACACGCGAAACTCAGACCTGCGTCACAAAAGCTGCATTTATGGAGAGTAATAGTTACCGTAACCCATATCTATTGGAAGTGCACCGGGTTAGTTTGCCAGTTGATAACTTTGAAAGTCACCACGTTCGGCACCTCGTGACGGTATAGAAGGCTTTGAATGGTTGTGGGGTGATAAATGTAGGTATTACATTCGAGCTGAATTAGACTCACCCTGCTCCTTCTCTCACGTAACAGTGCGAAGTCTAGATTTAACTGATTGGAAATGTAATCGGGCGCAGTTGCTGACATGATCTGAAGGCAGTATTTTATTATCTACAAAGACAAGGGAAACTGGCATGGCCATTTCTGGCTTATGAGTCGTCGTTAGCCAGTAATACCCAACCCCGAAGTGTGGAACACCTTGGACACGATCCCGTTACCTGTTAGTTAAAAGTCCAACGCTTCTAACCTCTGCGTCACGAGTTCGTTGCGCTGTCGGTTTCGCTCGGGAATATATACTGGTAGCGGGTGCTCATCGATCGTTCTTACGGAACTCACTCATTCCATTGTACCTTACAGGCTCTCGCTCGAGCCCAACCAGCAGCCGCACAGCGGCGCATGATATAGGCAGAATGTCGTTATCGACAAAGACAAGGGAGACTGGAATTGCCACTTCTGGCTAATTAGCCGTCGTCAGCCAGCTTCGGGTGTTCCACACTTCGGGTTTTGGGTATGACTGGTATGCGAGCTTCACCGCACGATCACCGAATGGAATATGATGAGGTTTGAGTAATTGCGTTCGTGGTCGCACACACAAGTGAATAGGCAAGCAATGAAAAACGATGGACACCGCAAGGAATTTAGGTCATTATTTTCGGGTTTTTCGGAGTTCTTACAGCACATGTATGTTGAAAGATCAGTGCATTAGATCACTGCTACGGGCAGTACCGTTTTGGCAGGAAATGCTTGATGCGGATTAACACTGTATACAGCAAGCATGTGAGATGCCTGTACTTAACGGCCGGGTTAAGTGAACTTAGTTTAGGAGTGGCGTGCTACTGAGAATCTACTCAGTACGAGGACGTTCGTGTTCGCCTCTGGACCACAGCCTGGATGGCATACTTACCTCAGTGATCACAAGCGTGCGTGTAAATAAAGAGAGGTATTATTTGAAAAGCATGCTTTTTGATGCAGAATCCTAACAACTCCAGGAAATTGCCTTCTTAACACTATTCGAGTCAGTATACTCTCTCAGAAGCGTGCACTTCCATATTGTTAACTAGTTTTTCGTGACGCCGTTTTGTTTTAATTAGGGCAACAGGTGTAGGGGAACTGCATAGAAAAGACACACTTACGAACGCGCCTTGAGCGCAATGAACTAATTTTCAATTGCGCAATTAAACATCTGGCAAATGCGCTTTGAATTTCTATTCCGCAATGAAAAACGCATAGCTCCTGTTATGATAAAATATTTAAGTACGTCGATTTGAAGCCAAGCAAATAAATAAGACTGTAGTCCGAAGATAACGTATTGTACAGGCGTAAAGTATACATTTGAGATGGCCTTTCTAAGGCCGAATGTCGAAGTTTTCGCCTGGTCTTCGAAGGAACTGAGCGAAGTCTGAATTTTCTCACTATTTAAAGGTCGAAGTGCGTGTATTGCCATGTGGGACAAATAAACCCAGGGACAAGTCCATGCAAAGTCAATTATGCATTTTATGACCCCGGCTGACATTTCCGTGGCATTTAATTGTAGTCGCGAGTCGTGCAAACACGCTCTTCTGCCAACGGTCAGGTCTGCCGTGGTCTCATGGATGTCAAATTGTCGGTGCTATAGTCACATCCAAGGGCTTAAGTAAGACAGCTAGAGAAAGCTCGTTTAACAAATTCAAGATGTGGCAGGTACCCAATGGTGCCCAAATAACTTTATGACTGAGACCTACAGAGAAGGACAGAATCGGCACTACCTAAGTCTGATATGTTCCTTTCAATTCCAGGCGAAATTATGTCACAATACGCGGCCATGAGAAAAAGCACATTTCTTAACTTATCCTGGACTAAATAGAGAAATAGACAAACGAGGCTTTGTTCTCAAGATTAGTAAAAACGTCTACCACAACCGTTGGGGATATGTAAAATTCGGTGTTGGGAATTTCAGGCGAGAAGGACACTTATCTACCGATTATTCGTACTTACAGTATGTGACCTCACTCGCGAAATACGATGCCGAAAATTGAATTGGCTGTTTTAAAGCACACATAAACGTCTCGCGTCATACGGTTTATTTTGTTTTATCCCAGAAGATGTCCCTTTCTTATGCGGAATACGCTCCCAAGTAAGTGTAGCTGGTAAAATGTCTGCCAGCTGGAGCGAAAATAAACGAAAACGTGAATTCGGACAATTTTCCATGTTGGTAGCTGCCGTGGCACACGTTTGCCTATTCATGCATGTATATCTGTGAGGAAAGGGAAGTTTAACATCGTGTGTTTCTAAAAGCAGGACCAACTATACCTGAAAGCTGATATTTTTGCCTACGGAAGTCAGATGAAGCAATATTTGAACCAGCATGTTGGTTTTACAAAATTCGAAGTTTTACTTATATCAAAGAGTCTGACTCATAAATCGATGTAATCGCATGCCCAAAAACGTAGTAATAACGCTTACAGTCATTCTTTTGTTAAAATATGCCTATAGTTACCTCTCATTTTAAATATGCCACACGAAATTAAGTAGGAGTCCATAACTAAATCATCATTTGAACTTCTAAGTTCATTTTCTGGCGCATTTTGTGCAGTCTGGATTCCGCTTATACGTTATTTAGAAACAGTACTCGCAAAACATTGGCAGTTTGATCAATATGCAAGTATCTGTATGTTCGCTCCGTTCTACAGTTAAAATGGAGAAACGAAGTCTACAAGTGAACAAAGACAAAGAGAATAGCTCAGGGAAATAAGCAGCGACTTTCGAGGTCATGGAAATGCGACTCAAACGTTCAAATTTGTAGCGTTATTTTATCTTGGAAAAAGTTAAAGTATGTCGACATCCGTCAACAACCTAGCGTTCTAAATCAAGGTTGAATGAAGTAACATATTAAAGGAGACTTGCTAATCGACCCATTGGCAGTCGAATTTTATGGAAACATCTGCGACGCCAGCGAAATCAACGAAATTCAGGTTTGTTTATTGGGAAATCTCTCGTCTTTGTAAACCATCTGATCACTTGACTCGTGGGCGTAGGTAGACATGGGGTAAAGCTTATAATTCTGGTACGAAAAATAAATGCAGGAATAGTTAAATTGCATGGTGAGTGTTGACCCAAATATATGCACACGAATATTACAATGCGAAAGTTATTTTAAACTGAAGTTTGTATGACGTAAAAGTATGCGTAGATAACCTCCTAAGTCCTAATGAACGAAAACAGAGTAATGACAAAGCATGTGTTCAGTTGTCCGACTGGGAGTAAATCTTGATTACCTTAGAGTTCAAGGGCCATTTGCCTTGCATATTTAGACTCGACCCGTTCATTGATTTCATAATCAGTGGACAATGGATCCGGGGTGGCAAAGTCAGCGGGATTCGTATTTCCCAAAACTTTGTTTTATCGGACTTAAATATCTCACTGAACGGAAGAAAATGCAATTCGGTCAAAGTAGGCAAATTTGACGGAACTGGCGTGAGCATATTCGTTCGATGGTCCTCAAAAGGCCCTTTCTTTAAACGATAAAGACGTCTCTTCATGCATAATAGTAGCCCTCAGCACTTCTGGGGACGAGTCAGTTTTTCTCAATGCCGCAGCATGACAGTCCAGGCCGCTGATTTTGGGTTGGGAACGGGCTCAGGTTCTGGCTGTAGGCAGGTCTTTGCCCGGCTTTCTCGACCGAAATGTCCCACAAAATATTGTGCGCCAAAGTTAGCTTATACTACTTACCCTCTAAAGGATGCTCTCAGCTTATATTAGACCACTTAAATAGTTTGTTCTCATAAAATTGTGGTGCTCTAAAGAGGCGCACACCTTTTTCCGGAAGACCATAATAAAATTAACCTATGCAGTATCATTATTGAATGAGATCAGAGTTCGCGGTTTTTGCAGACGACAATGAGAATATGTATGATGCCTTTTCGTGCCCTAAATTTTATGATAAATAATTTTCCGTTTAGTCTTTGGCTCAGAGGATAATGTTACGTCTCCAAAGCAGTCGGTAGCGAGGGTAAATTTCGTCTTTTTGCTTGAGTAACTAGGAGTGCATTGGTGTATATTCAACTAATAATCATTACTTATAGGAACACACAATTCGGCATAGACGCCTTTTAACCTTATAATGCAGTTTCCATGCCGAATTATTGAAAAACTTTACCGCTGGCAAGCTGCAAACGAACAGTGCCTAGTCCATCTAGGTCAGGATCCAAACTGCAAAAACGTTAAAATTACGTAGTATCTGCTAGATTCAAAGTTTTAATCACGAAGCCCTAGTTGTCGCAGTGAGTCTGGTGACGATGCCCAGAAAGTGTTCTGACATAAACTGTTTTATATTCATCAAAATTAAACCAAATTTTTCTTAGTGAATAGTTTTAAACTGCAGTACTTTGCAACTATATCTGTTTTCACTGGACAGGTGCTTCAGACTATATAGCCGCAAACATTGGGGGTGGAGTGATAAGAACTGTAAATGTAATTAATTTTAAACCTTTTTTGAACAGCAAGTACAGACTAGCACATTATTTTAAAATTTCATCTTGCTTAACTGTGTAGCTCTGACTAACGTCTTACAGAAACATTTCCCGACAATAAAGTAGTTAAACACTCTTTATGTTTGTCGGTCCTCCTTCTGTATAAATACGTGTTGTCTACGACGACGGTAGTTTGGGCCGTAGGCCATGATGTTGCGAGACTTCTCGTAACCCTATCTGTGAACGTACACTTCTCGCAAAATCCGACGCGTTTGATTTGGAGAGGGAAAACATCTGGCAACCACTCTTACTTCGGGAATATACTTTGACTCACTCGCAGCATTTGCGAAAAGTAGCATAAATTGTGGAGGAGGTTATTATTTAACCTCTTAGTCATTATAATGTTTTGCAATTTCTGCAAAATTCTGTTTCAAAAAACAACCTTTTTGATTTCTCCTAAAATTGCCAACAAAATACGTTTATGTGATCCCTAAACACTGTAGGTTTGTTTCTAATTTTGCATTGTATCGAAACACCGATCGTGAAGAGCACATCGTTTGTGTAAACACATTCAGGGTGTCATTTACCGTTCTTATCTGCTAAAACATGCTGTATTCGAAGAGTCAAGCTCCTAAAGTGTCTGTCTGCCAATTAGGCCGAAGTCGCTGTCTGATTGGTTGACGAATTCCGTGCATTTGCAATTCGCAAGCATGTATTAATCATGCCCCGGAAAATGGTCATGCTGTTTGCATTTAACGTCGGCAGCCGCAACGTGGTTTCAATTCCCAGCGGGACAGCGGTGCAAAAGGCTTCGAAGGCTAGCGATGGATGGCTAGTCACTCAATTATCCTCCTGGTGCTTCAATCGTTGGTTAGCATTAAGGTACGGTATAGTAACGTCATTTTATGCTTGCCTACTATAACCCGTTTTGGTTCGTTGAGACTGTTAAAATTTTAATCCCTACCTGCTTTGTTCCACGATGTGCCTTTCAGCATAAGGCTCTTACCAATCGTTTATAGCAACCATATATTTGAATCTGCAAAGGATTTGCGGATATATTTGCGCAGGATTGATGCGGTTTAATGAAGGCACACATATGCTCGCAATCTTGCCTCGCAAATATGTATATGATAGGTTCATCAAATGTTGCGGGTTTAAAGCTGCTATAATGAATTAATGGGTTTTGTGGAACTCTCGAGCTTTAGTATTTACGAACATAAATTGGCCGTTTCCAAAAGTCTTCCTATTTTTTACTGTGCATACAGATATACAGCGCAGTAACTGAAAATGCAATTCCGACTAAGACGTCATCATGAAGGTGTCGTCTGACTTTTCCGCCATGTATAAAGCTTTGTAAATTACCTTTCATAAATTCATTCCTATTCGTTGCTTTGGACCAAATGCATCCTTAAATTTAAAAAGGCATGATATTTCAACTTTTAACAAAAATGAAGCCATCACGTCACTTTACCAGACCATAACCATTTAGATGCTGCTTTCTTAGTGAACGATACTCTTATGGACAAGATTTTTGTTTTCCATTAAACTTGGTTGTCTTATGTAACAGACTGTGTTATATGCGTGACAAAATGGTGATACCGGACAACTAACTTATAAAATCGTTTTTGAAGGTTCCACTAGGAAACCGTCGTGTTCCCAATAGCCCAATTAACGCTCGTACATCTCAAATGAGCAGATAACAGGCAGTTTTTACATGCCAAACGACGACGATCCTGTTCCCCGTAAACAGTTGTGATTTTGAATCTATTTGTTACTGACGGTGAATGGCTAGTCGGATGCTAAGAGCTCGTGGTAAATCAAACATACTAATTACAAAGCTACCTGGTTTATTAATGTAGTAACGGGGATAGCGCGCTAGAAGTGGATTCTTATTAATTAAAATTCAAAATTATGTGATTCGAGTTGGTGGGGACTTCCCATTTTCAGAGAGCATCAAGAATCATCCGACATACAAAGCTATGCAGACTACATGAATAGTAGACTGTTTTTCCTATCTCAAATTTAAATATGAATAATCCTGAAAACCGCACTTTTTTCACAAGTACAAGGAACGCTCCTGCATGAAGTTCTGTGAATGGCCTCCCTTCGTGTCCTTCGTTGTCGTCATTGTGATTCTACCCTCTCCCGAGGCCAGTCGACGACAAACCGCATGGCAAGAGAGGGAGATATTTAAACTGCAAGGTCCTCGGAATGCATCTGTTCGCAGGAACGGTACTCTGGTGCTCGCTTGTCGTCTTTTGGTAGCTCAGTCAAACGCCTACAGGGAGTCAATGTTTCAACCCTGGCACGCAGCCCCACGGTATAAAATTTCTGTGCAGTGGAATATTGACGGATTTGGCTATGCAAACGACACATTAACGGACAGTTTCGGCGGACGGTACAAAATGCCAGGACCTTTCAGTCAGGGTAAGATGAATATGCTGCCTTTAAAATTTGAGCCTTTTAATTACGAATTCACAAAAAGTCAACGCGGAAAATAAAAAATATCAAAATTTAATGGTTTAGACTGCAGGAGGATGGTCTATTTCATGGAATGTTTTCAAATTGCCCAAAGGTGGTTATCTAGGAGAAATTATAATGTTTGTCAGTTTGCAACATAATACCAGATATTAAGGACATCTTAGGAAGCCAGATTTTGCATGAACTTCCTTTTGACCATCTGCGAAGACCAACCTCTGTTAAAAAAGATTAATAAGGTTGTACAAATTTTTCAAGTGATTTTTGACGGCCATGCCTGTTAAAATGCAATTCCCTGAGAACATGCAAAGTGTACTTTCCTGCGTTCCGGTGATGGGTAACTGCGTCTTCTTCAAAGTTCAAATTCAGAGAAGACGTAAAATGCAATTTTCAAAAACCTATCCATTCCCGGAGAATTTTGCATTGGATCTGCGATTTGTTTAACGTTTTAAATGCCCAATTTTATACTGTGCTTTTAATAAAAAATAAAAATTTTTATCGCACTATTAGGAAGCTGAGGGGATTTTACAATCATGCAATAAATATGAGTCGTTTTGAGGAAAACATAAGCAGCATTACCAAACGGGAAGATATGATGCTATTTGAGCGGATGCTTCATAGTTTTCAAAGATATCACTGTTTCAGAAATTTTAAAACAGGAAAATGCTTTTTTATCGAACACGATGTTTGAAAAGACGCTATGATTGTAATATCGATATTCTGAGTCTCGAAAATTCCCATTATGGAATTCAGAAGTCCCGTTGGCGAGCAGACGTTTTCTTTCGATATGTTTACGTCAGGCTTGCGCATTTATACGGGAATAGAGTCAAGCCAGACATGTCGGCAATTAGAGAAATCGGCTAAAGTTCGATTAGGAATATACTCGAAGTGTGAGGACACGCCGCGCCCTTCCGCTCTCACTTCGCCCTTGAAATTGAATGTCCTCTCCCCCTCATTCTTCTACTCAGCCCGTATCTCCAAACGAACTTTAATCGAGTTCCCTAATAACTCACTTGTTTTATTTCACCATGTTTCCCTAAATATGAACTAGCCCGACGAGTTTTTTTGTCAAAAGTAAGCGTATGCTATCCACTTAATTTTCCAAAAATAACATCTTCTTGTATATTGTTTAAAAACCCCATGAGACATATATAGGCGTCTGAAATCAAGTGAGAAGTGCATTCTAGTTACGTACAGTGGGTGATCGATCTCATGAAATGTTGGCTGAAATCCCGAAATGCATCTTCAATTAGGAAAGATTTTTTAAGTGCAGTTGTAATATTGATGATCTTGCGGTATAATCATATAACATTTTGAACTTTGCAGAATGTAAGCTTTTGAAAACATCGTTTTTTTAATTTTTTGTAAAAACCACACTTGGTAAAAATAACCACTTAAGTAGAATGCACGTTTACATTGATTTTCGATTTTCTTACAGATTCAAATATATTTTATAGAAACCACGAACAAAAGTATGTTTTCTTTCTGTTACTCTATAGAGAATCATGTCATCTCCATATTGTGCAGTCAGAAAGGGGTATAATTGGGTTTTAAAAGTTTCTAATTATGAGATTTTTTAAGACCACTCAATACCAATTCATATAGCATCTTACCTGCCCGTTTACCACTGCTCCTCATGAAGTGCATATCTTAGTTCGTATCCATTGTGATGTGTTATGAACTCTGCATAATATCCTTTTAAAGACATTGAAGAATAGGTGATTTTCTTTACGCGGAACGCATGAACCTGATAGACTGAAGTCACCAAACGCTATTGCAACGACTAATTGGGCTCCAAATTATTCGGGGATTATAAAAAAATTTTTAAAATCTAATGGTACTCCTTTTCGAGTATAAAATATAGGGGTGATGTAATTCTGCATCGAGCAACGGAAAGAAAACATACTTTTTTTCTTGGTTTCTATAAAATATATTCGAATCTACAAGAAAATTGAAAATCAATGGAAAAGTGTCTTCTACTTAAGTGGTTATTCTTTACCAAGTGCAGCTTTTACAAAAACTTAAAAACCAACGTTTTAATGTCTTAAATCCTGCCAACTTCGAAATATCGTAGGATTATACTGCAAGATAATACATATTACAACCGCGCTTAAGTAATCCTTTCTAATTGAAAACTCATTTCAGAATTTCAGCCAACATTACATGAGATCGATCACTCACTGTAGCCTAATTTTTACAAAACGCGCTTGTCACGGCCTTTGTTTCGGATACGTCGTCGCGTTTACGGAACGTGAACTGTGGCGCAATAGCTTACTTGAGGAATACGCTCTAAGTCCTGTATTTCTGGCGCATAACTATGCACCTATTTCTTTAATATTTGATTACAGTAAGGCGCCCAAACGGACATCTTTCGTAATTGGAGTCTTGAAAAATTAAAAAAAAGTTAATTCATCTTTGATCACATGCATGCAGTCCAGGCGGATAGGAAAATTTCCTTGGGTGTTAAAAAATAACCCGCTCGTCGATTGTCTTTGATTGAAAATGAACAAAACCAAGTATATTGATACATAATAAAGAGGAAGAATAGACAGCCAGATTTCTTATTTGCTAGATAAAGCCGCGTCTCCAGCATCACCAAATGACATAGATGATTGCATGTACCAAGCTACTTAACTTATGATTGGGACTTCAACGAGATAGCAAATCCCCTCACTCCGTGAGAATAACCATATAAAAACAAATTCTATAGAACTCAGTAACATAATGGAGGGATAGTTTTTGGGAAAGCAAATGTATCAATCTACGAGTGCTAACCCAAAAAGAGGACCTGCGTCCTGAAATGTTTTTTTCTGAAAAATTTTGCTAGTCTTTCTAAAACTGGCATATTCTCTGCTAGTCATAATTGGAGATAGGGCCTGCGTTGCCTTGTAAATTGATCGATCTTATTTCACGGGATTTTTTCCCACATGACAAGGTCTTTTTTGTTATGAAAGCGGTGTATGAATTAGTATAACTTAAGACAGACACTCATCTGACACGGAATGTGGCGTGCACTTTGAAGATCAACGTTCTGTTCCATTCTCATAGGTCTACGAGTCACGTTAAAGCACAGCATTGTAAACAATTTAATATGTGTTTCGTTTGGAAATAACGTTGTAGTTAGAAAGTAAAATAGTGCCCAAATATGCGGATGCTTCGGAAACAATAAAACAAATTATAATGTCAGCAATTTGTAAACTTCTGATTACATTTTCTAGCGAGTCCAAATTTCCTAGAAGCTGACTAAGATGAACTCAATGAGGTTTTGTTTCGTATTTATGTCTTTACTGTCGCCAGGGCCTGCGAAAACCTTTAAGTCTTTGTTGGCACTTTGTAACACTAAGGTTTTGCGCTAACTTATATACCATTATGATTTGTAATCCTTGTGGAATAGGAAATCGGGTCAGAGACCCTAGCCGGGTCCGTAAATTAAGAATTTTTAAAAAATTTACAAAACGAACATCAAGTCTCTGTAAACAACGAGATCCGCGTTCGCTGTCAATATGAGCACGTTTCCACAGAGGTACTCAAAGGATGCTGAATAAAAAGCTGGACACGAGAGTTAACAACACTTGGCAGACTGTAACCTGCTCAGGCCTGGAGTTAAAATTTCATAATTCCATTCATAATGTTTATTTGGGAATTTTTAAGTTTAGGAAATCAGACAAGGTATATAGAGTAGGACGGACCAACCCGCTAATGCAAAATTCATGTCGCTGAAGGACGAGAAATCAGCAGTAAACTTTACGGTTTTTTCTCCATTGCTTATTAAAGCAGCAAGCAAAGGTTTATTTAAAAAGTACCTACGCACATGTCCTTGCCATATTTTTACTGCCGAACAGGTAAACGTACAGTCTTTTATTGCTCACTTTATTGTAGGCCGTTCAGCATCCGCTGACACCGTGGACTTACTGTACTAATAGATTTGATAACAAAATGTGAAACATTAGGCTCAATAACATAAGCTGTGAAATTTAATTGAGTGAAACAACGCCCAGGAAGTTAGGAGGACATTTACCTGATGACACCTATCTAATAATCATCTGTCATGAGTAATAACTAAATATCGTGACCGTGCTTACAACCCACTATGTGTGCAGTTCATACATGGGTATGTATTAGGCAAATAGCCTGAAGATCATGCATCCTGTCACATTTATTATGACAGATCATCAGGCGAATGCGGAAGCTTCCTGAATATTTTTGACTGCGAAAACCGCGGAGAACGACAACGAATCAAGACCAGTAGAGTTTTTTACCACAAAAACAACACAGGAGATGTCAGAACAGCTTAAAAGACGGCAAGCTAGGCCTTTAAGCCTGCGAACAGAGTTGAATCTCACTATTCGCCTAAACTAGCAGTCATTGTCAAGTTTTTGTCTTACTTGCCTTATTTTTTGTGATCCATGCTCGAATATAGGGTATCATAAAGTAACACCTAATCATCACAACGTAGAAATTTCTAAAGGGGTTGAATATGCAGCCACTAGACGACAAAGTAGGCTCATTCACGTGGTTGAGCCAAGGATCGTTCATACACACTAGAAGTAAAAGTAAAGAAACGTGTGATTCAACCTCGATTTATGGCTGCGGCCTAGAGACTGTACGGGAATTTTTACGATACCGGCTTGCTTGCTTGTCGTTATTAACTAAACGGAGATCCACCACCTGTGTCGTTAAACATGTAGTCAAATTTTGTCGACGAGTCCGAAGACTTCCTGCTTGGCTGTCTAAAACGTTAGTCCACACAGCCATCTACATCAACTTCTTAGACAAATTTCAAGCACCTCGTGACGTTGCACGACAGGTTTTACCTTCATTTTTTCCTCTAAAAATGATATAAATGGGATATGACGCGTTCAAGGTGTCTCATTACGAAATGGCACTAGAAATTTACTTCCTTTATTTTGTCACCTCAGTTATTCGCCTTAGCATCAGGGATGGCGAACAAGCCAAGGCGAAGTAAGTTATACGTCTAATAGTCTGATGCATTGATTGACATTGAAATGTTGAGACTGTGGGTTTTTTTCGCTTTCAATAGGGGCATTTACGCCCACTAACATCTGCTAACTTTTGTCCCAATCCAGTGTCCAGCCTGTGAGCTATGAACAGTGCTTCGAGCTCATGGCAACATGAACTCACATTTCGAAATTATAGCCTATCAAACTCCTTTGAAGAAGGGGTCCCGAAAATGACACGAGATACCGGGTCGGCCGTTTCTGACTTGCCATACACCATCAGCTATCCTAAGTTTTCAGAACGTTCGACGGCCTTAGTTCTATGCAGAACGGGGTCTTATCTGTTAATACAACAATGACTATATTGAAAAAAGTGATTTTTTGAAATGAATGATCATTAAGATGCCCAGGTCTGATACTCACTCCCGCAGAAACGTTTGCTATATATGTTTATATCCTATTCATTTCGACCTTTCGGATCTACTTCTTATTGCCTCCGACTTAAAGAAGGGTTTACTTTTTTTAAAAATATTCAATGCTTCGGCCTCTATTTGATTCTTTGCATATCCAAAAAACGACATATGGAGTACAGATTTCCACTTAAAACCAAAAACATCTGTTGGTATCAAATAAGGAGCTCATAGTTCTAACTCGAAAAAAGGCAGACGAACTTTGCCTTAAAATTAAGTGTCAGTTTTGGCAATTCGATAATTTTAACAAAACCCATGACAGGCCGAGTGTTTTCGCAACCTACAATTTCATTTGAACTTGTTGAATTATATTTTCCGAGTATACACATAATCGGATAAAAAAACAGCAGTGGTATTAGCGCAGTCAGTCGAACGACGATGGTTGCACGCAATCTTTATGGCCATGAGTTGCATCCTCTCAAACATCGGAAAGGACGACTCTCCACCGGACTACACTAGCAATTCCTTATCAAATTATGCAAAATTAAGCACGGCAGTCTAAAAGTGCACTGGCCTCAGAGCTGAGGAACCCTAAAAGCCTAATAGGTAAGCGTCTGTGATGAAGACAGTAGCGCATAGTCCCTCAAGGTTGACGACCAGTTGGTATTCACTGCTACCGGAGCGTCTTACAGCGGGACAGCTGAAAAACTTCTCATTTAACCTCAGCTACCTGATAGGACAAGGCGTTCTCCCCCTTACTGCCAGCAAACTCAGTGCTACATGTTTTTTTCCAACAACATACACAGTTTGAGCTATAAATAAGTAGTAGGAATTGCGTGTTTGAAAGCGCGCAGTACCCTGGCCTTGCACCTCATTAACGTTTTTACAAAAAGGACTCACAATGGTCCTGTCGGACGGAAGTAGCAAGTTTCCATTTATGTCATAGTTTAGTCAGCCTACCCACTGGTCCTTGCATTTTTCATGTGTCCAATTAACACCTGCTTAGAAAAGCACACTTGCTACCGCGCAACTCTTTGTTTGTGTCCAGAGAGGCTGCGTTTGCAGCACTCTGAATAACATTACTCCACCCTATCTTCCTGTGCATCCTACTTACGATATATATGTATAATGTTCGATCAAAGGGCTTTTACAGTAGGTGGGCTAACTTCTGAAATGTCAGTCGAAATTCTGAAATGAGTTTTCCTTTTGGAAAGATGAATTAAGCAGTGTTGGAGTACTAATTATCAGGCAGCATAATTCTATAATAATTCAGTTATTCCAGGATGCCGGCTTTTGAACGAACTGCTTTCCGACAGCACGCAAAAGCCAAACTCTGTAAAAAATGACTACTTAAATAGCATGCATCATTTCGTTGATATTCGATGTCCTCAAAAATTCACTTATATTTCATAGAATACATGCATAATAATACTCATTCTATTACTCATTCGGTAGAAAATTACATCTTCTTCCAATTTTATACTCAAAAAGGATATAACTCAGTTTTCAAAAGCTTTTTCAATTTCTTAATAATTTTTAACCTGACCTGCCGTTACACTCACATTCAGGGTTTCCAAACAACAAAACATATATTTTCCGAGTACGGAAAAGCATTCTTCTCCATACGGTATTAAGTGGACATCAAATGGGGTTCACAAAATTCAAGAGTGAAGTTGAGCCATGTTAACTTTACAACCCACATCAGTAAATGCAGTGACATGACGTTTTATGAACGGCTGTTCCACGGTATTAGCAAATCTCATAATTAGCAACTTTTTAAAAACTGAATTACCGACTTCTTTTGAGTATAAACTTGGAAGAACTGTAATTTTCAACCAAATGATTAAAGAATGAATATCGTTATGCACGTTTTTCATGATATATATTTGAATTTTTAATGGCATGCAAGATCAATGCAAAAATGCAAGCTATTTAAGTAGTCATTTTTTACAAAATATAGCCTTTTGCATTCTGCCGTAAAGAAGTTTGTTCGCAAGCCGGCATCCTAAGACAACTGAAGTGTTATGGAATCTTGCTGCAGAAGGATTAGTTTTACAACCCGTCTTGATTAATCTTTTCGAAACAATATCATATTTCGAATTTCGGTTGATATTTTATGAGTTAGTTCACCTACTGCATTTATACCATTTCTAGACAGTCTGTTTTGAAATAAGATTGGGAAACATTGGCTAAAAAAGCCTGATTAGATTGTTAACGATACTACAGGCGAAATAAAAGAAAATGAACAACTTTTGGGACAAAATTGATTTATCGCTTAAACATCCACCAGCACCAAGTAGTAGCCTGTGTGCATAAAAAACTACACGATTAAAACAGCTGGCTTACCTCAAGAAATATGTATTCGACCAGACAGGACTGCTCAGGTGGGATTGTGTGACTATCGTGTTACATAATCCTACGATACCTCGGCTACGAATGAAAGCCACCTCCTGAACGAGCTCCGTTCAGTCCGCCTGCGAAAATTTAATTCTTTAAAATGGCTACTTAAGTATCATGCCGGTTTCCTATTGATTTCCCTTGGTTTTATATAGTCGAGTGTTTTTTATGGAAAAAACACACAAAAGGAGGCCGTTTGCGTAAATTCGGCAGCAGCTTACTTCCATTTCGAACTTTATAATTGAAACAAAATGGATCCCTTCTGTGTTAAAAAAATTACTCAATTTTTGGAAAAACTTTTAACTTGACTTGCTGTGGTTCTTGCATTTAGGGATTTTAGGACTACATGCTATCTGCTTTTTATCTATGGATAATCAGTGACTTCTTTAGGCTATTAAAAACCTCATGTGCGTCTTACTAAATTATACAAGGGACATCAGCCATGTTAGACGTCTTATTCGCAATATTGATAGACTAACTAACATGATACTGTATTCAAGGGATTATTTTGACTTGTTTTCTATAAAGCGTATTTAAATTTCTAACGTTACCGGAGGTCAAGGGAAAAATCAGAACTAATTAGGAAGTCATCGTTCCACAAATGTTGATTCTGCGGCCGGCCGAAACGGAGTTCATTCAAAAGCCATCATCCAGAAGTTGTTGAAGTACTTTGTTAATATGCTGAGCGACCATTAATATCACGACCCAATTGAAGCAATTATTCCTAGTCGAAAACTCGGAATTTTGCCAGCATTTTATGAGATTGGCCAGCCACGGAATTAGCAAATACATGATTTTCAGGTGCAGAAGCACGATATACGAATGTACCACTTGATGGGACAACAGGTGTCAAATGCGCACTTGTGTCCAAAACCTATTTTTCACCAAAATACTACGCGAGTTATTGAAATCTTTCATGAAGAATGTTCAGTTTCTGTTCCATGAACAACTATGCGGACGAACTGACGGAGTAGCGATAGGAAGTCCAGTAGACTTAGACTTTTCCGAAATATTTATAGGTCACCCAGGACAAAAGTCGTCATCTAAATTAAACATGAAGAAAATATGCGGATGATATATTTGCTATTGCTGAAGAAGTCAAATATCTGCTTGTTGTCATGAATAGTTTCCATTCTAAGACATAATTCCCACTGAAGCAGAAGCACTTCAACAAGCTACGTCATGAATACACAAAGGTGGTTCAATAGGACCATCGGTTTCCCACGAGCATTCATGGAAAGGTAGATACCTACACTCCCTGAACTTTGTATAAATACAATGAGGGCAAAACCTGGCATGCACCCTATTTCAAAGAGTGAGAACCAATTGCTATATTGTGACACTGGATGCATGAATTGTTTGCCTCAAAACAATCTTGTTTAAACGTGAATATTTGACACGTTTCATTAAAAAGTACAAGAACAACTTACAACCAAGATCGATGAAACAGTCAATTCCGAAAATGTCCTTTGCAATACCTTTGCACTTTAAGATTGACGACACTCCAAATACCATTAAGTGACAATTGGGATGCATCACTGAAAGGACATACAAAGGAACCGAACGCATATTCAGAAGTCCCACTGGAACTGCTCTAAGTGATGACAAAAGGTGCTTTGCATTGCACTCCACCTGAAATTGCCTTTATGAATTCAAATGCACTTATGAATACAAGCACATTGGCAAATTCAAAGACAGTTGGCAGCTTGGTCAGTTGAGCACCTGTCTAAATGGCTTCCAAAGCAGGAAAATAAATTTCCTAGTTATAATATCACGAAGCACCTCCTAGGCACTCTGTTGACCCCAAAACATCCTTTCGTTTATTAGTTCGGACACGAACAACTCGAACATCCCTTTATTTTGAGGCAATATACATACGACGGTATTCACCCGACCTGTGCAAACAGTTAGACCACGTGGTCGACCTCAGCTTGCCCTGGTCTATCTCAATCCTTTGATTCACACGCTCCCTCAGCGTGATACCTTTCCCAATTTCTTTCCTAAGTTGTGTTTTTAAGTTGCGTTCTTACTGATTAGTCTGTGTGCAGCAAGGAGTGCTCTTGCTGTCTAGCATCGATTCTCTCTTTCTTTACCTCTGATATGCAGCAACCGGTTGCAATTGATAAGCCGTCGCGAAATTTGTTGGTTCAAATAAATTCTGCGGTGCAGACTTGTTTGAAATTCATTCCGGGGAAATATTGCTTTAAAACTGCCTGTTTTCCTCTGATATGCCTTGTTTTCAGAACCCTGGTCGACGTTATTCCACCTCATTCCCCGAACTGTTCTCATTTACGTAAAACGTTGCACGAAACATATGCACTTTAACGGAGCTACAAGTGCTCACTTGCCGTTTTGCCTTCAGTTAGCTCAAAATTTCCAACACTTTGCGACTTTCGTGCTGTAGTATATCTTGAAAATGCAACAGTTAGTTCTCAATGATGTCACGAAAAGTCTACTTCCTAATCATTGCTTCTAAATAACACAATAATTTTAGGCATTTACTCGAACAATTTCGTGATTATTTATCTTACTGGCAGTACAGGTACTACGTAAATGCCCAGACACGAGTGTTTTGCCGAACTCATTTCGCTGTCTGACGCAGCTGCGAAGGGTGTGGCTCATCAGTAGGTCCACAAAAGTTCCCTGTCTGTTTTCTGGTAATATGAACTCCAGTCTTCACCCCTGTTTTATTCATTTTCGGAGCAAATTACTGCGCGAACCTGGAGTAAATCTTTCGGAAAAAAACTTTTTAGGCTCGGTCTGAAAGTCAGTGCGGATATTTGAAAGTAACATTCATAAGCTGCTAAACAATCAATTAGCTGTATACAAATATGTGATTCACTTTGACCCGATTGTGAAAATCTCGGTGCCCCATTGGGATTCGAGCCCACGACATCAAGGGAACGCTTAAGTACAGCCAACGCTCTAACAATCTGTGCTCGGAGCCCCCACCAGCCGATGACAGTCTGATCATATATGGGTCAAGTTTACCTAACCAACTTACTGCAACGTCTGGTACCATCAAATCTGATACAGTAAGCTGGATGCCGGAGCAGGATTGCCTACGTAATGCATCTAGAGCTCACCAAATGACTTCCAGACACCTTCGAATTTCGTGACCCTGGTAGTCATTTGGTGGGTTTTAGATGTATTACTTAAGAAATCCTGCTTGGGCAGTCAGCTTACTGTATCAGATTTGGTGGTACCAGACGTTACAGTAAGTTGGGCGGGTACAGTTGACCCAAATGTGATTAAACTCACATCGGTAGGGGGCGCTCACCGATCGTTCATACGGAACGCACTCGTTCCGTTGTGCCTTGAGGGCTCTCTCTCTCTCGCACATCGTCCGGTTTGGCCTCCTAGCTCAGATGGTTAGAGCGTTGACTGTATTTAAACTTGCCCTTGATGTCGAGAGTTCGACTCCCACCGAGGCACTGAATTCCTTACATTTGGGTTACAGTGAACTATTTGAAATGGGTCATAACAAGTAAGAAATATGGGATTGTGTACCCTCCTCACAGCACAGAATTCCGGCTCAAATGCTCGCATCGACTTTCGGACCAAACCTAAAACCGACTCCTCTGAGAGATTTACTCCACTTACATGCATTACGTTCCTCGGAAATTAAACAAATCAAACAATGCCATCGTCAGGGCGTTTAGTTTCTCGTGATATTTGGAAGATATTCCTAATGGCAACGCCTCCGACAGTATTTTCAGTCACTCTAAGCATGCGCCTGTCACTCTGTATCTCATTGCATGAATGATTTGTTGTAGCATTTTTCGTCGGTGCGTGATTCTAAAATTAGATGCGAAGAAGGCAAAAGAAAAACCAATGTCTATCAAAAGGGCTCTACAGTCTGAAGCTCCCCATACACTATCTGAGCATCTATTATCGCATAGACGAGTTCTCATTCGCATCTCGTAAATGAATTACACTCGTCTGTCGGTCTGTATAAATCAGTATTGCGCATCAGTAAGCCCGCCGGAAATGATGTTAAGTCCGCTGCGGCAGATTTTACAGGATCAGTAAATAAATAGATACCTAATGTGGCGCTTGAAACACTGCAAATTTTCGGTTTATTATATTATTCAACTTGCGAGCGAATTGTATGTCGCCAAAACAGCATTATTATACTTCCGAGATCTAGGTAGCAAACCTGGATTTTCACTACACTGTAGGATAAATCTTTTACTGAATGCTGTATATGCAATACAGTAGGCTTTTTAATGTCCGTGACTGAAATGGAGAGAGCCAAACTTTAGGTAACTCACTAAAGTTAATTTGTTGATTTTGTCGTTTTTTAGTTTTCACTCAGAAACTCAAGATAAAAGCTACAGAGACTGGTTTGTTTCAAGGAACGCAAACAGTTCGAAAAGTTTCATAAAATGCTCTTCTTCATTAAAAAACAACAGTTTAAAAAAGCTACCCTCGTTTTTGCACGACGCTTGCCGTATCACTAGGAGGCAAAGTTAATGAAATGCGTTTTAGTAACCCCCTTCTGACAAGTCTCTAAGCATGAGTGAATGTTAAAAATGAGGTTTAACATCAATTTATTAAAACATAACATCAGTATAATTTTGCTGTTCAGTGAGTGAAAGCAATTTCATCACCTCCATCATTTGTCTTCACCTGTTCTGTGGCTTTTCCTTAAGTTCAGTGCTCATTTGCAACCGGTGAAGGCAGTGGACAAAAATCAGAGCGTAAACATCTTCCATTGAAACTTCATCTGTTTTGAGGTAAAGAAAAACTCCTCAGGAATTTAAACCATCAGGACGCAAAAGTTCCTCTGGCACCCAGAAACACCTAATAAGAAACGGTGGGCTGACGCCGTTCAAGTAGCAAAGAGATAAGGCTGTTTTTTAATATCCTCCTTTTGATGCATTCCTATGATGCTGGTCGATTACGTCAGGTGCGTTCACTTCAAGTCAAACTTTGGAAAAACACTGAAGACACCCTTCAGACTGTCACTGAGCTGTCGCCACAGTGATGCACTTGGAAAATAATTCATCATTCGTCTTTTCTAAAGACCATTATTTAACGAAACAAATATTTTAGTCAACCTTTCTATGTAGTCGACACGAATAAGCAGCTGAGCAGAATTTATCGCCGGGGGCTGAAGCACAGATTTTGACTATTTTCTAGGCTGGATCCTCGATATTTTGGCAACCCTGTTAATCATGGTACTACATCTACTTTTAAACCGTATTAATTCATCCAGATATGCTAGTCCTCAATATTCACGCATTCAGACATCGTAAAAAGCTGATATGGTGAAAGTCCAGTATCCATTATTATATTTTTAACGCTGCATTAGTTTGGTAAGTCGAAGCAAAATGGTTTTGGTGACCATTGAAATCAAGAGTTTTGTAAAAAGACCTTGCATTTCCTAAATCGAGCAAAAATATTTCTGACAACCTTGGATTTGGTCAAACTGCCAATTTAAGTCTAGAGGCAATTTCTAGAAACAGGGCTATGAAGCTCATTATTCAAATGTCGACTTAATACTATTCAGTTTCCATGTTCTTAACGCGTGTAATACTACCGCTGGTCAGTCTATAGTTCGCCAGGTATCCAATCGTCAGGCAGCGTGCCGACGTGCTTTTTTACACAGGTGGGCAAGGTAAGTCGCGACTATTATTAGATAACTTGCAAATACAGACCGACATCTGGTACCAAAACCATCATAACACGTCCATTCATTATGATGAGTCAGAACAAGCACCAATCCACTGATTGAGCCAAAGATACAGAGAGAGAGGACTGCTTTATTTTGAAAATAACTTTCAAAACTTTCAGCAAGAACGGTTCTCCAGTACACAGTGATTACCATAGAGATTAACAAGTTTTGGACAGACAGGTGGACATGATTATATATGAAGAAAAAAGGACTTTAAGGTGCAAGATCGAGTTTTAGTTTTTGTTTTTCAACATCTTTGCAGGTGAGATACCGGGCTAGAAATGGCAGTATGGAATTCCGATAGGCCGAAGTGCGGCAAGGGATGTGGCGGAAGCATCGACGCGTGGGGCGTAAGGATTTCGCAGCCATTAACTCATTATGAAGGGGATGGATGGTGTCATTCAGAATTCGGTCAGCGAATTGCTCCACCGAGTTGAAATGTCGCTGCACGATGATATTAACTAAAAGATGATAGGAAACACCAGCAGCAGAGGCGAGCATTCGAATGACACGTTTAAAAATAATTAGATCTTTTTTAAGTAAAGCTGGAAAAATAACTAGAGAGCAATAAAGAATGAGTGGAAGAATACAGCCATCTATGAATCGCCAGATTAAGGACTGGGGTGTGTGATATGAACGTAGACGACGAATGTAATAAACAAGTTTTTGAATTTTTGTTAAAAGGGTTTCCATATGAAGAGAGAAAGAGAGATTTGAGGACAAAGTAACACCTAGGTACCGGAAAGAAGATACCTCATTGGGAAGAATACCCAAAGGTTCAGGAATGGGAGAGGGTCGCAATCGAAACACACACTGTACTGATTTCTGATTGTTGAGTAGGAGTCCATTTTTCGAAGACCATGCAGAGACGTGGTCTAAGCCATCCTTTAAAGACTGTAGGTGAGTCAGGTTTTTGAGTGGGTGGCCTACGACCATGTCATCGGCATACTTAACATACTTACCAACGCGGGAAGAATTTAATTAGTAATATTTTTTGAAAGTATGGCGCTGTCATAAACAGTTCTCCTTAACCAGTTAACCCCCCCCCGAAAATTTATATAGCCGCCCTCGATTCCTCAGTCTGTTGTTTGAATTTCCAAAATTTTAGGTGTATTCAATTTGGAAATCAGGAACGCTCAAGTCAGTGATCAGGCCTCCTTCACGTGTCAAGTTACTGTGCACACTTTTCACCCCTCTCAACCGACCTGGGTGAAGACTCTTACTAGCGAAGTGGCCCGTGTTTTCATTTTTAGTAAGTTTTTTCCTCCTTACATTTTTGACAAGAGGAAAACAGGTTTTCCACCTGCGCGAAGCAGTAAAGTGTCTGAATGAAAACTCATAATTTCTGAGAGATTTCTAGACACTTTCTGAGTGTGATATTATAAGAGGGGGGGGGGGTAGATTGGACCGATTTAGACCCCCCAAATTTATGTCCACCGCTACTGTCAGTTTTTTTCGTCGCATTTGTTTTTTGCCTAGATATGACTGGTTCTCTTCAAAACTTAGTGAGGGCACTTATCAAGTCAAAAAGTTTATCTTTCAAATAATCAAGTAAACAATTTGCAAAATGACCTGACTGTAAGATACACACTTCGCTTCATCAGATTATCTGAAAAAAGATACACAAACGCACTTGGTGCTGCAAACTGTCGAGTCAGAGTGCTTTTTTAGAAAATAGTAAAGAACTTTGAAAGCAAACATGTCACAAAATTCCTGTGGCTAGTTAGCCCGAAGGCGATATTGGTACCCACGGTTGAGGGGAATTTTGACACCTAACAAGCATTATTTGCTCGGAATTAAAAAGTCATCGTCTAATTTTGTGCATTAAGGCATGTGCTTTTTGTAATAGTGAAGGAAGACCGCAAAACTCCCCAAAAACTGATTTTAAGGCATTTAAAAAATAATATGTGTTCGGATATTGGACAGGGTTTCGCATGTTGCAGAAAAGTGGCTGTTTATGAAATGACAAATTGTGGCCGCATTAATCTGTAGATTTGAATTTTTAATGGAACTTTTCGCCGGTGGAAACATTTTAATTGAGGAAGGGGAAGCTTCATATCTATTCACCGATTTCTGCTTTGGGAAATTATATGGCTTGCACCACCACCACTCCTCGACGAAATCAATGTTGAAATTTTAGTTTTTTTCTCTAAAGGAAAGGTAACCACTCTTATTCCACGAAACGGTTCGTCTATTTTAACTGGCGGCAAGTTTTGAAACAGGTTACGATGTAGCTCCCAAATTCTGACTGACTTTGCATGCCGCGTATTCTCTGATTTATAAGCATGGTTTATCAAGCCTTTGTGCAATCTCATCTGACCGTCTGGGTTGGAAATCGTTTTCGTTAATTAGGAAGTGGAGTAAAACAACCGGTCGGCCGAAAATTAGATCAGTCACGGTCGTGTAGACCTTACAATGAGAATATACCTGTGGTTGGATTACTCATCGACGGGTGGTGGGTTCACCTATGCATATTTTACTGATTTTTGTGAGGCGTATGCCGCGACTAGAGCTCCTGCCTATTAAGTAATAACATCTCCCTCAACTGCTGCTTAGAATGCAAATGTGGATATAAGATGCGCATGTTCGATCTTTTGTAGTTATTTTAGCAACGGCAGGTTGTGTAACTCCATCTCCTAACTATATTTAACTGTCTTAGTATTGTTTATGAGAGGACTATGCAGAAGTATTCCTAAGAAAATAAATAAGTCGGTCGCACGCGTTTAACAACAGAAGCCGTTCAGAGATATAGAAGAGGCAGCCGGTTATCCTTGCAGCACGTATAATATTGTGGGTACCGAAATGACTCAAAAGGGTCTAACTACTCTTCTGTAAGAAATAAATAACCAACGACGTATGGAATCAACAAGGAATGGTAAGTAGGTGCATGGGGTAAATAGGAGATCAAGCCAAGAAAAAGGGATTAAGGGCAAAGGGAGCGAAAACAGCACGCCAAATAATTTATCGCTAAAAAGTCTTACTAAAACAACTCGGCGCATGGGCCCATTACCAAAGTGCTAGATAACACACAAAACAGGGCCTTCTAAAACTCACACAGTAGTTACCCATACATGCTAAACCCAGTGGTGTTATATAAAGTAACCTTGTCGTTTTTTGGACTACAGTCCGCAGCATGCGCAAGCATTGCAGATTTTAACAGGGAGTGTGCTGCTGGTGATGCAGGTGTTTTACAGAGCCGTTGCGGGCAAGCAGGCAGCAAGGTAGCTGCAAAATTCTGCGACTTTAAGTTCAAAAATTTGGTAGCTTACTTAGGATGGACAGTTGGAGACATGGCCTATGGGCTGGCACCGTTTAAATATGACGAAATTTAAAAAGACCTCTGTTGAACTGCACTAGACGGAAAAGGAAGTAGATTTATATCCCCCTGTCTCATCGGTCTGCCTTATAGCCGGATGACGACAGTACTGAAACCGGAAATTGGGGGTAAAGCCTCCCCTTAGCCAGTCTACAGGAACTGCTTATGAAGATATTAGCTGTAGTATTGTACAGCTGGGAGAACCATCCTCTATACTCAAACGACCACAATTAGAACAAAAATATTTTAATAATAAGAGTTTTAAAAAAGTAAGGACTGAAGTCTTTGGAGCCATGCACAAAGATAAAATTGACCTTCACAAGTTAAAAGCCATATTCAAACAAACAATCACTAACAATTAAAAGCATACATATTTAAGGGTAGCTTTGCGAAGAAATAAAGGTAGAAAAATTTCCTTTGGGGTTTTGTTCAAAATGTGCTGCAGATTTGGTGGAGGAAACTGAGGGAGTATTTGTTTACGTCCTTTATATACGTGATAATTTGTGCAGTTGTTTTTGCTTTGGTTTTTGTTTAGTCAAACAACGCTGTGAAGAGCTTACAAGTTATTATTCTAAAAAATAAATGATGACGTGCCTGGACAGCGGACCTAAAAATAAATTCACTCGAGCAAAGACCATGCTTTAAAGACAAGAAACTTTTATTGGCTTCCTGTACTCTGTACTCGACACTTTCTTCAACCGTGATGTGATTGTCCGCCTCAAGAACAATCAAGAGCCACTGTAGTGATTATGTTCGCGTTACAAGCCAGTGAACATAGAAGATTTGCAAGTGAGGTTTCCCGGATCGGGGCAGAAGTGACGAAGCACGTTTAGCGAAGTGTGAAAGAGTACTCATCATATAGAGCTTATCGAGTCAGTCAGTCATTAAGAGAATGAATTACGCGTTAGAGTTCGCTGGGGCATACAGAACAGGATAGAAGCTTGTTGCAGTAGAGAACATAAATGAGATATATTTTATTTTCGTGCAGTTGTTTGCTAAGTATGAAGAACTCTACACCCACGAACATTGTTGCTATGTTGAGCCTAAATACAAAGAGTTGGCGACGCATGTTAATGTCACTACACGTATGGATAGGAGTATATGGACATATGTATGACAGACAATTACGCGGGTTTGTGGAATGGATATTGTGTAGTTGTTTCACAATAGTTGAATACCTTTAACTCGACTGTTTACTGACAGTTCGGACATGGCTGCAAGAACTCATGTTTTGCACAGATAACTCCATATTTAATTCTCAATATTTCCTGGAAATACTATCTTTTAATATATGCAATAGATGGGCTAACTCATGAAATGTCGACCGACATTTCGAAAAGGGCCTTCGTTTCGAAGAGGTTAATTAAGTAGGCTTGTAAAACTGGTCGGCCTGCAACATAAATCTAAAATATTTCAGTTACCTCAGAATGCCGGCATTTGAATGAGCTTCCTTTCGACTGCAGGTAAAAACTATACTCTGGAAAAATGACTACTTAGATAGCATGAGTTCTTCTCATTGATTTTCGATGCCCCTAAATGCCCAATTATATTTAGTGGAAAACATGCATAAAAATATTCATTGTTTCGCACATTCGCTAGGTAATTACGTCTACTCCTAATTTTATACCAGAAAGAGGAACATAATTCGGTTTTAAAAAGGTTTTTAGTTGTGAGACTTTTAAATACCGCGGAATGGTTGTTCATAAATCATCATGTCCCTGCATTTACCACTGTGCCTTGTAAAGTTGACAACGTGGATCAAATCCACTGCTAAATGTTATGAATTCTATATGGTCCTCTTTTATTACCGTAGAGAAATATGTGGTTTTCCGTATGCGAAAATATATACGGCTTGTAGTTTGGAAACTCTGAATCCAAGTATAATGGTAGAGCGGGTTCAAAATTATTCGGGAATTAGAAAAGTTTTTAAAAACCAAATTATAAGCTATGTTCCAGTATGATAATGGAAGAAGACATAATTGCATACCGAATAAGCAAAAAAATGAATATTTTCATGCATGTTTTCCATTAAATATAAATGGACATTTAGAGGCATTGGAAATCAATAAGAACAGTTCATTCTACATACGCAATTATTTTTTTACAGAGTGTAGTTTTTTCATGCTGCCGGAAGGAGGTTCGTCCGAAAGCCGGCATCCTGAGGCCATTAAAATATTATAGAATTATGTTGTAGGCTGACGAGTTTTACAACCCTACTTAATTAATCATTTTGTAAGGAAAGCGCATTTCGAAATTTCGGTCGACATTTCATGAGTAAGCCCACCTACGGTATGTAGTACGGTACTGCCGGCAGAGCCAAGGGAGGCTGGAATACTCATTTCTGGCTTATTAGCCGTCGTCAGCCAGTCATACCGAAGACCGAAATGCGGCACACCTGGGGCTCGAACTCGCGATCTTAAGTTAAAAATCCAACGCCTCTAACCACTGGGCCACCGGCTTATTATCCTGTCGGTTGCGATCGGGATTATACATTGTAAAGGGGCGCTCAGTGATCGTCTTCTTGCGAAACTCATTCGTCTTGTTGTGCCTTACGGGCTCTCTTTCGGGCCCCAAAAGCAGCTGCAGAGCGGCGCACGACATAGGCAGAATTCTATTACCTACAAAGACAAGGGAGACGGGAATGGTCATTTCTGACTTATTATCTGTTGTCAGCCAGTCATACCCTTTGTCGGTAATACCATTCTTCCTATATCATGCGGCGTTGCGCGGCTACTGATTATGTTCGAAAGAGAGCCATTAAGGCACAAAGAGACGAGCAAATTCCGTAAAAACCATCGGTGAGCGTCTCTCTATGATTATGCATACAGTAGTTGGTCTAACTCATAAAATGTCAACCGATATTGCGAAATTTGTTTTCGGTTCGAAAAGATTAATTAAGTAGGATTGTAAAACTAATCACCCTGCAGCATAATTCTATAACAATCCACTTACCTCGGGGTGCTGGCTTTCGAAGAAGACGTTATTTAGTACTGAATAAACACAAAAAAATATTGTATACATGTTTTCCATGAATTATAATTGAATTTTTAAGAGCGTCGAAAATCAATGAGAAAAATTGCATGCGCCATAATTAGTCACTTTTTACAGAGTGTGGTTTTTTTCTTGCAGCCGGAAAGACGTTCGTTCGAAAGCCGGCAGCCGGCTGCTTGATGATTAATTTTACTTAAGTAACCTTCTCGAAACGAAAACGCATTTTGGAATTTCGGTTGACATTTCATGCGTTAGCCCACATACTGTATGTGTATGCATACAACATAATTAATACTGCCGATAGCCGTCAGGGTAAATGAAGCCCTTGTTTAGTGCTACAGCGCTAGCCTCAACGGCTTAGACCCTCGGGTTCTTATTCAGGTGCTCCCCACCTGGGTTCAGACGGGGCTGGCAGATGACAGCACTCTACCCAGCATAAACTGATGGTCGCTACGTGGTCTCTTTCGTGCGCTCTTGATTCAACCTCAAGACACAACCGGAAGAGTGTATCTCGTGATCTGATCGGTGCATGCAAATTTACTAAATTTTTATGTGCCAGTATTTGTCCGCGTTTGTGTTTACGAAACCCCAGCCTGTATGTAATGCTTGTTTACCGAGTGATAAGTCCAAATAGTTGCTATGAAGTCCATCTAATTTACATTGAAAGGGTTGTCACATCTTGCTGAAAGGACTTGAAAGGAATAGGAGAGTAGGTAAATTTTTTATTCGTCACGTGCTGATTATCAGGCAAAGTCGGTATAGCTGGCTTGGAAACCAGCAAATTTCCGTAAACAATAATTATACCCAGAAGTCTAACCGTGCCATTGTTTATTTTCTGGTCTATTCGCATTCTTGAGTTATTAATGGTAGACCTGAAATGGAGACAAATGTTGTGATTTTGAGCACGTTTGGACCAAGAGTACTTTTAAAAATCGCAAAAAATCCGTGGTCGAAATCCTGTTGACAGTGAAATTCCCTAATGTCCGCGGTTTTTAAGGCTTCCTCCCTTTTAAAGAGGACGAGAAGTAACGTCAAACAACTTGTCCGAAAGACCATTACTGACGATATACACATAATATATGCTCTATCTGGGAGATAAGCTTAACTTGCCATGTCTTCCAGAAGAACTTTTGACGAGGTTTGGTTTTGCAGCCCCATTTGAATGATATCATGTGCTTAGCTTCCTAAAAAAATTCCAGTAAATGCGAGCACGTTGACATTACAAGTATTACGTGTTTGCACCTTCCATCTCATTTGAATCCAGCAAATAACTGTGGCATGGATGTGAGAAGTGATTATTTGCCATTCTCGTTTTTATCAGACATAATTTCACACGTGCTTCATGCGCGCGCTTCGAGGCCTACCTGCACCCTCTCTATTATTCTAGTCAACCGAGTGTCCAAGAAGACTTACTAATGGAATTGTTCGGTTGGTGTGGAACTCCGTCGGTTACACCATGCACTGCAAATTATCACGCGGTTCCCTCCGTGGCATTCCAGTCGTGAGTGCACCCTCCTTATCTCACTAATCCAACGAGTAGCTGTGTCGCAGGGAGAACGTGTAAACGCCACCTTGGAAATGCCTCGAGTTCTGCTTGCGCTCTACTTCCCTTCCTGATCCAAGGGGTGGTCAAGTTGGTATTTCAACTAATAATGTTTTAGTAAGCCAGCCATATAGTACAAACCAAGTGGGGATGCAGAACCAAGCCTCACCGGACTTTCGAACCAGCCGCATCGCCGGTAACGACTTCCAAAGCTGCCCATACGAGGTGGATCAGAAAGCGATGACTTATGCGTGAACTGAATAATTGTGAAACAATCCTGAGTGGCACCTCCCCACTCATTCCTCTCACCCTCGCCTTCAGCCGAGAGTTATACAAAGCACGGGTTCGAGTGCAGTTGATGACAAGGCTGGTAGTCCGTCTACTGGGCCATATGGGAGCTGATTTCACTCAAGGTAACTGGCAATTTTAACCCCAATTTATTTAGAATACCAAAAGGCTGCATTAAGAAGTCGCCCTTGCCACTTGTCTCTTGGTCTGATTATTTTATTAAAATACTTCACCGATGGCCAAGCTATTCTGTCATTTGACAGTATTCCGAGTCACGACTAATAGCGGGCAGTCATGAAGTTAATCTCGTCGAATACAGCATAGTGAGTAGTGTTCGGATTGGTTAGACTAACACTATGTCTTCTTTCCCTCTTGTAGCAGTCGTTTGCCAAACTATCGAGGCGCACTTGTAAAGAGATTGACGGAATGGCTGACGTGGTGTGATAACCCGCGAATTAAGCGTGTCCCGCGTGTCTACGATTTGGTGTGGACTTACAATGAATGACCGATCTCATGAAATATTGCCTGAAATTCTGAAACGCGTTTTCGATTAGGTAGGATCGCTTAGTTTTACTTGTAATATTGATTATCACGGGGCATAATCCTATAAAATTTTGGACTTGCCAGATTGCCGGCTTTTGGATGTACTTCTTTTTAATCTCCTGCAGAAAACACTCGGTAAAAATGACTACTTAGTTAGCATGCATTTTTCACATTGATTTTCGATGGTCTTAAAAATGAACGCATATTTTGCAGAAATCATGCACGACAATATGTTTTCTTGTACTTGCTTGGTAGGAAATTACGCCGTTTTTACATTTCATGGTCGCAAAAGTGTATAGTCAGGTTTTGGAAAAGTTTCTAATAATGAGATTTTTAAGACCGTGCGGTGTCCATAAATACATCATCACACATGCCCGTTCACCAGTGCGCCTCATAAAATGCACAACATAGTCCGTATCCATTGCCAAACTCTATATGGTATCTTCTTCAAAGCACTGAGGGGTATGTGATTTTCTCTATGCGGAAGGCATGCATTTTGTAGACTAAAATCGTTAAATGCTAGTGCAACGGCTGATCAAACTCGAAAGTATTCAGGGATTGAGAAACTTTTTCAAAACCTAAATATACAATTTCTCTGGGTATATATTGTGAAGACAATATGATTTTCAGCCAAAAGAGTAAAAGAAATCATATTTTTGAGCATGTTTTCTGAAAATTATACCCGAAAGTATAAAGCCATCGAAAATAAATGTGGAAAATGCACGCTGAATAAGTAGTCATTTTTACAGACTATAGTATTTTCAGGTCAAAAAGAAATGCATTTAAAAGCCCACAATCTGGCGAGTACGAAATACAACAGAATTATGCAGCATGCTAATCAATATTAGAACTCCATCCAAGTAATCCTTTCTAATGGAAAACGCCTTTTCAGAATTTTGATCAACATTTCATGACATCGGTCGGGCACTGTCGGGCAGCCAATTAACCGCGTGCCGCGAGCCAGCCTGATCTCAGTTCTGATCCAGCTCACCTGAAACACATTCCCTACAGGGAGCACAGCCAGCAACATGTACAGTTTTTATTCGAGCCGCATATCATAAAAAATGCCCTTGAAGGTTTCCCGGCCAACACAGAAGGGATGCGCATACGGGTAATGCATACGGAGGACGTCTAAAACCCGAACGCATAAAATGCACTCAACTGTACGATTGTCTTTTGTTCAGACTACTGATGCATGTGCCAGATGTGCGTGACCGTCGGTGTTGCAGAAAACTCAAAATGTGCGTCAAAGCCTATGAGAAGAAGAAACGACCACTTTATTCGCTTGAAGATACACAGTTGAAAATATTAACAGGAACGGCAACATATCAAGACAATGAATGCGGACATGTTGCTGTAGTTGTAGCATGCGATTGGATTCAATCACACATTTATATAGACTAACAGTTCTCCATTCTTGGCAGGTTGCCACACTTTGTGAAACGATAGCTTGATAACCTGTAGCTTTGTCATTAATTGTCCCAATTTTACCACCAGTGTTATTTATAGGTGCGATAATTTCCGATCATTGGAAATAGTATTCACACATGAGCGTTCCCGTGTGGTTAAGTACTCACTCAGAAAAAATATCGGCATTGGGTAGGGAGGGGAGACGTTATCATGCGGGCGGGTAGATCATTGGCCAGCGAAGTATGGCTCAGACAGCTTGAAATTCGCGTGGCTAACACCTGTTGTAAGCAATTCGGCAACGGGGGGTACGTGTCAGTCCCGTCATGTGAGTCGTGACATGGGAGTTGGAAAGCTGCCGCTGGTGTTCGGTCATCCGCGTACAAGTTATCTCTCGTTTTCTTCCGTATGATTGTTAAGCCCGTAATCTCTTCAGATGAAGCAAACGAATTTATATATTTTCTGACATACAGCTGGTCCTTTTAGCTCATTAACTGACGCCCACTCGCTGTCTTCTATCTATGTTCAATCCCAAATACGAGTTGGGCGACCGAAGTAATCCAAGATTTCCCTGACGTATGGGAGTGTTCACCAAATGAGTGACCCACACAGGCTGGGTTCTCGTGTTTCTTGACCAATACATGCGTTGAGGAAATTGTGCGTGTAGCTATTCGCTAGAAGCGCTTGTAAAATATGTCGTACTTCAGTCGTCTTGTAAACCAATTCAAACATATTAGTGTATCAATTTTACATAATTGCGGTCTCGCCATTTGCAGTGTAGTCACTGTTCTTGTTAAGATTTTAGTTTTGAGGTCTCCTTAACCCCTGCGGCAGACGGGGATATCAATGAAGGTCATCTAGCCCATTCTTCCTTTATTGTAAACTACATGTCCCATAAGTGCGGTGTTGAGATATCCCTTGAAAACTATCGCCCGATCTCACCTGATGGCCAAGGGATCATCCAAAAGCCAAGCCTAGAATTTCAGCCTGTGGTTTTCAAAGGTCAGTCACGACCAACGCTACAGGACCACCTCGGTTAGGAGTTTCAAAATCGGTGAACCCGTTGACATGCCTCCTACTTACTCGTTAATTACTCCATCAGTCATGAAGTCGCCACAAAGCGGAACTTATTAAGATGGAGGACTTGGACGTGTCCAAGGAAGTTCACCGCTTATGGTTTTTGCATTGAATTAGTGGTTCAATTAGTGAGACTGCATGACTCTTGGGAATAGCAGTAAAGAGAAGAGTGATATCAAGAGGTAGTACAGCTCCGCTTGCCAGGAGAATCATCCTTTTACCTTCTCTAACGTTTGTGCTGACGAACAGACCGCGGTACCTTTACCTGCGGTCAAAAATCTGGGGAGTGCAGACGACCAGTTTTCCTGTACGCAAGTTGGCGTTTTTCCGAATAATATAATACTTCCAATGGAGCCTCCTTTCTTACACTTGTCGTTAGATAATGGATAATAGTTTAAGCCGAAGACGTCAACGATCGCTTCTCCCTGTTAACTGTTTCGTAGAACTCTCCACTTTGCTCGTACAGCAACCGGTTTTCATGCTACACTGTGAATGTAACTTATGTTGATTGTGTAACTAACGCAAAGAATCTGAAATGTGTAGATTAATCCAAGACAGTAACCTAACATACGGCCGAGAATCTTAATTCCCACCTTCCTAAATCACTTTGCAAACGTATTACTGTAGAACTCGTATGGATTTGTTCTCAGCAAATTAACCTTTCCCATACAAATTCTACTGCTTCTCTTAGACCGTATCACCGAAATCTTTTCTTTACACCGAGCCAACAGGACGAACTGATTAGACGAGAAGAGTTGGAGAAAAAAAGAGCAGTTTTAGCCCTGCGGTCTCCCAGACGCGAAAACAGAAAACATGCGACCTATGCCTTATGCGAAAAAACACTATTTCGTTCCCTGGAAGGACGGTTGAAAACATCAGAGAGCAGATGTTTTGCGCATTAAACCTGCAGTTGACAAGTACAGGGTCAGCCCAACCCACGGAGACGAAATCGCCGGTTTTATCACATTAACCGATTGCAACACAATCTTTTGTGGGCATGTCGGAATATCTAATTCCACTCTTCTGTATGAACATCAGTCAGTCGTGGGAGGACAAGCGCATTTATTCCCAGTGGTCAAGTGCTCAATGGACACGAGACATATATTTGCGAGGGAAAAAATCGCATTGTAAGCGCCCGACCAAAGGTAGTGTACTTACATGACGTACGCATCATTAGGCATATTGATGCGAATGTCACGTGGAAAATTTTCAAAGACAAGCAAAGACGAACATAACCGTGCAACATAATTGTAAAATGTTTCAGTCATGTCAGAATTTCAGATTTTGCCTGGGCATTGTTTCGGTCGCCTGCAAAACCCACACTCTGTAAAAAATGGCTACATATTTTGTATGATTTTTTTCACTTATTCTTACTGCTTTTGCAAACCAAGATATATTTTCCAAAAATGTCCGCTCAGATAGCCTTTCGTGTGTAATCTTACTATTGTTGCATACGAGGCTTAGGTCGTGGTTCGCATTCACTTTAAATTTGACAAGTCTTCTTAATATCGTAGGGCAATGAATGATGGTTCCGAAAGAAAAAGTATGCAGCATGTATTTTACCGACCATACTGGCAAGTTTGACCGCTGATCGGGTTCAAACTCGAGAATCGAAGATATTCTTTGAAAACAAATGAAAATAAAAGGGATATTTTGTGCATGCCTCCTATAAAATATATTTCAACTGATAAGGACACCTAGTACCAAATATGAGTAATCATACTCCACAGGCGATGCTTTTGCCGATTTTTATTTATGCAGGCGGCATCCTGTGGTGACTGAAATATCTTAGGATTATCTTGCGCGTTGATCAGTATTACAATCGCACCTTAAAACATCCTCCTGCTCGAAGAGGCCTTTTGGAATTTCGGTTACTAATTTGTATGGTGTATCTGATGCTCAGATTGGTAGAGTTGAGAGATTCGGGTTGACGATTTGAAGAAAAAGATGGGCTCACCGTTCCGGTGAGAGGCGCCTACTGATCTTTCCGCAGAAATCAACCGTCCCGTTGTGTCTTCGGGCTCCCTCTCTCTCTCGAGCCCCGTCAGCAGCCGTCATCAGCCAGTCATACCCAACCCCAAGTGTGGATCATCTGAGATGGCTAGCTGATGACGGCTAATAAGCCAGAAATGACTATTTTGGTCTCTCTTGTCTTTGTCGGTACCATCTCATATATATCTCATATATGTACATGTGAAAAGAAAAAGCGTCTCGGAACCATAATTCCAATCTCTTTACTTTTCAAAAGCAAACAAGCTTCTATCTTCGGAGGTAAGTGGGCATCGCGCCTTACATTATTTATAAGTGGGTGACAGTCGTGTTAAGGGGTTTTTTTAACATATGCGGTCAATGCGGCAGGGAGGAAAGGGAAAAGAGAGTGCCAGGTCATCTTCCCGCCGGATGAGGGGGTGTTGTATCAACTTAAGTGTTCACTATCAGCTTGCACACAGGAAATATGGCGGACGTGGGGGGAGGGGCGACGAAATGTGCTCAATCTGCATCAGGGACCGGCGTTGAAACGGTGGCGGCCGTCGTTCGTACCTTCATTGACTTTAGCTGTCGCCCAAATCTGGCAATCTTGTTTACGCCGCCACAACTGTCCGTTTTCTCGTCTATCGGACTAGTGGTGACGACCGCGCCTACGTCGGGGCGGCCGTGTCTGTATCCGCCATGAACTCGCTCATGTTTGGATTCATGTTTAGCCTGGCTTCGTGTTTGCTCATTTGTTCTCTGAGCTGCGCCCTACGGGCTTGGTAGACAACAAGACGCTCTAGTACTCCTTTCCTGTCCCTTCCTCCCTGCCTCTTCGACTGCATATGTAAAAAGCAGTCTTAACAGGACTGTCAACCACCTGCAAATACTGTGAGGCGCAATGTCACACTAATCTCTGAGGGTGAAAGCTTCTTTGCTTTTGAGCCGTCAGGACAGTAAAACTATGGCCCCCGAGATCGCCTTTTCTTCTCATTTAGGTCCGGGGACGCGCATTTTCGCTTCTATTAACAATATATACTTATATATTGGAACAGGTGCATCCCAAGAAATTTAATTGAAAATAAGTAGGATCCTTTGGGAAGAAAACAATCCAGGTGCTGGGTTCATTTATTAGAACGATCACACATAATGCTTGCTCATGACGTCATTGAGTACATGAACCCTTAATTTGCTGTCAATTATCCCAGAACCGCCTAGACAATCTGTTCTCATAGTATACTCGTAAAAATTTAAACCTGGCTTATTTCTGCAGTCAAATACTTCCATTTGAGAAGACGACATTTTTAAGCAGTCAGTTGAAAAAAATTCCCAAACGGTATGGGACATTGCAGATTTCTACGCCTACATTTCGGCTATGAGACAACCCAAATGAATGCGAAACAAATATTAAACAAGCTCTGATGCCTGCAAGAACTCTAGACTGAGCTGCAGGGCGCAGCACAAAACCATATTCCCTAGTGGAGTCAGGAATGTTTAAGACCGGGAAAGAAAAGGAGTGCCAAGTATAAGAAGAGAATACCGCATACCGCACTGCGTCGTGCGTGGGAAGTGGGTGTGGATGGGACAACAGCGTGGGCGATTA